>JAVJAP010000049.1:4045000-4583351 GCA_034770075.1 Aralia elata
TGTCTAAGAGTTCCTGTAACTGCACAATTAACTCCTTTAACTCCACTGGTGCCATCCAGTATGGTGCCTTCAAAACTGGCGTCGTAGCAGGTGCAAGATCGATAACAAACTCAATCTCCCTATCCGGAGGAAGACCTGGTAAGTCATCGGGAAACACATCTTGAAATTCCTTAACTACAGGTATTTGATCCAGTTTTACTCCTTCCTTTCGAGTATCCACTATATATGCCAAATAACCTGTACAACCCTTCCTAAGCAATCTCTCTGCTTGCATTACTGTCAAACATTGAGATCGTTTAGGTGAACAACCACTGTTGAACACTACCTTTGACTTCGATGCAGTTAATAGGTTTACACACTTCCGATGGCAGTCAATCATTGCATTATAATTAACCAACCAATCCATGCCTGAGATTATATCGAATTCCCCTAGCGGTATAGGAATGAGGTTCACAAGAAACTTGTGTCCCTTAATCTCTACGTTACAATCTCTATAGATGGTTTTAACGGGAATTATCTCTTGATTTGCAATTTCTACATTGAAAGGTATGTCTAAGTCTTCACATGGCATATTCAAGATTTTAGAAAAGCTATTAGACACGAATGAACAAGTAGTACCAGAGTCGAATAACACATATGTATTTAAAGTGTCGATAGGGATGATACTTGTCACTACGTCCTGTGAAGCAACAACATCCCTCATCGTCATATTAAATGTTCTGGCGGTTGGATGACTCTGACCTCCAGTTCCTGCTACTATTGGTTTGAAGGTGGTATTTGTGGTTTGATTTTCTCCCCCAGTTTGATTCCTAGTCCTTGGGAAATTTCTAGACATATGACCCGTTGCGCCACAATTAAAACATTTATTATTCTGATTACCCTAATTGGTATTATTATTATTTTTCTTAGGACAATCAGAGGAATAATGTCCCTCCTGACCATAACTGTAACAGGTAACCACCTTCCTACGACATACTCCCTGATGGTTCTTTCCACATGTGGCACAATGTTCTACCTTGTTAGTATTATTTCTGTTGGTGGTGTTGTTATTGTTAAAGTTATTTCCCTTTCTCCCATAATTATTAGTAAAAGTGGCATCCCACTTTCTCTCGTTATTATTGTTATTAAACCCACCAGTACTTGCTTCCCCTTTAAACCTTCCCCCTTCAGTTTGACTCCTTTTTTCCTTATAAAATTTTAATAGAGCTTCACTCTTGTTTTCAGCTATGATAGCTTTCTCTAGAATTTCGGAAAAAGTTTTCACTTGGAACACCGACAACTTACTACGAATTTGGGGTTTCAAGCCCTCCTCATACTTCCTGGTCTTCCTTGCCTCTATATCTACTTGATGCAGGGAAAACCTAGCTAGTTCATTAAACTTAGCCATATACTGGGATACAGTAAGCTCCCCTTGTTTTAACTTAAGGAATCGTACCTCCATACGATCTTTCATCAATTGGCGAAAGTAATTTTCAAAGAATAGTTCCTTGAACCTAGCCCAAGGAAATATCCCAGCTCCTGCACGAATCTTATTGGTTTCCCACCAATGATTCGCCTCACCTTTAAGGAAAAAGGTGGCAAAGACCGTCTTTTGGTCTTTCGCTGACATTAGTTACTAAAAAAAACTTCTCTATTTGAGCCTCAATAGGTTCTGCGGCTCCCTTAAACTCGGGTGGTCCTACAAGTTTAAAGTCTTTGAACACGGTGCCCTGTGGGGTAACTGCATTAGGTTGGTTTGGTTGATGACCTTGTAAGGCTCCTAAGAGTATGTCCACTAATTATTGGGTAAGGTTTGTTTCTCTATCCTCATTCTCTCTTTCTGTCTGATTTCTCTTTCTTGTTGCCATGATTCTATAAATAAAGGAAAAACAAGTATAAATACAAGTATATACTACATACAAAATTAACAACTTGATTTGTACAAACATAACTTGTATATCACATACTGAAAGTTTACATATTCGACTAGTGGTTTATACTACCACTAGTTAGTACAAATGATTCCTTATTTTACAACCAAAATCTTTATAATACAAACTGCGGAAAATAAACCTAAGTACTATACTATACTTAACGACCACGCGCCTCTTTATAGGCATCCTAGACCATGTGGCATACCACTGATCGATCTATCATATAGTCCAACTTCTTCTCCTCTATTGGATATGTGACACCCCCAAATCTGGGTACTTCGTTTCCACAGGATTTGGTATTCACTATCCAAATAAATCACATCACATCTAACTACCCATTCAAATATAAATGAAAACTCTTAATAAAAATAAAAATCTCTCATTAAAGGGTTACAACATCTTTAACAAATAAATCCCAGGTCATCTAACCTTAATAAAATATCAGTGCGGAAACATAACATAAGTCTATTACATAAACATCATTCAAACAAATATAACAAGTCTTCGTCACTTGTTTGCTTTGCCTTTGCCCTTACTAGTGGATGGCTCATCAATTCTTTCAACTTTAGCTGCAATGTTATTATGCAAGGGTGAGCAACAATTGCCCAGCAAGTAATACAATAAAAATAATAATAACATGTGAATAATAAATGGATATCGGATAATCGAATACTCGGCTTTTGAATCAAGATTAGAATACAAGAATCAAAAGAACATCTGAGGGTCACAAGACCACGAACTATGTCCTAGGTTATCAAGTATTTCTACTTTAAACCTTTAACAGTCGTAAGACTATATGGACCTTACTTCTCGTACTTAGGGGGATCAGCCCTTTGTACCATGACATGTCAAACACTTGGCTACACAATCGGTAACATCCCTTTTCATATTCGGCCACCAGAAATGTTGTCGGAGATCCTGGTACATCTTCGTACTTCCCAGATGAATCGAATATCTTGAATTATGAGCCTAGCTCAAAATTTTCTCCTTAACCTCTAGTACTGCGAAACCCAAATTCTTCCCTCGAATCTCAATACTCATTCATTATCCACTTTGAATTTCACTTCATCACCTCCAGATATTTTTTTCCTGATTTTCTCACATTCGTCGTCCTGAATTTGTACTTCCTTAACCTTATCCACTAAAGTTGAACCGATTCTTAATTGAAATAATTTTTCGCCACACTCCTTCGGATATTTCACCTCCAACTCCAGTTTCGCCATTGCTGTAATTAGCTCCTCCTGAGCGGTTAATATAGACAGTTTCTCCCGACCCTTTCTGCTTAAGGCATCAACCACAACGTTCGCTTTACCCGAATGGTATAAAATCTCGCAGTCGTAATCTTTTATCAATTCCAACCATCTCCTATGTCGCATGTTCAGATCCTTTTGTGTAAAAATATATTTCAGAGTCTTGTGGTCTGTATATATCTCACACTTCTCCCCGTAAAGATAGTGCCTATCTTCAAAGCAAACACTACCGCGGCCAATTCCAAATCATGGGTAGGATACCCCTTCTCGTAGTCCTTTAATTGTCGTGACGCATACGTAATGACCTTACCGTTCTGTATAAGCACACAACCTAGTCCTTTATGCGACGCATCACTGAACACCACAAATTTTCCTGTGCTATCTGGTAGAGACAACACAGTGTTAGGTTTATATATAATGCAAGCATGCAATGAAATTACATAAATAGGGCGAAAGCGTGATAAAACGGATTTTAAAATTTTTCATACGAACCATCACCATGATCTTTCCTTGTGTTCAATTATCAATTAACGAAAGAGATAGAGATAGAGAATTATACCCTCGTGAATCAAAGCTTCCTCGGGTACAAGTTCACCTCCAATTCCTTCGCGTTCTCCTTGAATTCCACCGACTAAATTCCTTCGCTTGATCAATGTTAGCCACCCAAATGTTTGGCCTCTAGAGGTGATCCACCAAGGAAGAATAGTTATTCAAGAAGATGGGTGTTGGCAAAACCCTAGTTTTGATCTCTATAGAAATTGCAAGTACTTTCCACAATCTAATGCAAGAATGTGTAACCCTAATTTATGATAAGACTCCTCTTATTTATAGATGTAGGAAAACCCTTCCCTAAACTATTTAGGATTAGGGTTTCTATTATAATTAAACTCCTTTAATTAATTATGCTCCTAATCTAATTAGGAATTAATGTGAGAGTACTTCTATTAATTAATTCTTAGTCCCGATTAAGAATTAAATAATAGTAATAGTAATAAGACTCCTCTTATTAATTTATATTTAATTTTTTTCAAAATATTAAATAATAAATATTAAGCTATTTAATTTATTCTATCTCTATAGATTAAATCAAATACATTTAACTTATTATTACAATTATGCTATTTACTTCTTAATCAAATATTTTTCCTTTTGCGGTGTGACCCTTTAGGTTCTCCATATTAAACCGGTTGTGAATAAATCAATTAGAACACTTTTAATTATATTTAAATAAATAAATTAAACTATTTAATTCATTTAAATAAATAATATTTATTCTACAATAAGGGTAAGCCCCCTTAGCGATCAACGACTTTCCAGATAATATATATTTCACCATTAATCACAAAAGAACCTTTCAGTGCATAGTTATCGTACAATTCAATCCTTCTACCATACAATGTCTCAATTAAATATAAGACATGGATTTACTATCAAGTCTTATTTTATTTAATTATATGTATTTCGATTCCCAAATGCACAACTCTGATTAATGCAAATTAGAAACTCCTTTCTAATTTCATAGGACATTCACATCTTTTACTAGACGAGGTTGATTCTTTGTTGATCATTCACCTATCTTTATGTACAATTTATTATACCCAATCATACCCTTTGATATACCCTAAAGATCTTAAGGGACATGTCAAAGTATAACTCATCATACACAAGATACTATGATGATCTCAAGTCCAAGGATCACTTGTACTACTATCACTAGAGGAATTCCTATTGACAGCCGAGTAAAACTCCATTAGGTATTCCTTAACGAGCCACATTCAGTGAACTTATTCTCCAATAAGCACCTACATACTTGCTTTAGTGTCTCCACACAAATGATTATGAGATCAATCATCCTCTTCTTAAGAGCAAGCAACGTATGTACTGATCTATCCGGAATCACTAATCCCCGTTTTAGTAATCCAACGATTAGGAACGATTTTAGTTTATGAGCTATCTAGAATTTAGATCTCATTAGCATGATTACCATCATGATTCTAAAAGCATTGCTCAAAACTATGGGTTTATCACATTTAATATAACAGCACCATGTATATAATGTAAAATGCCTTTTAAGAAAATCAATTCTTTTATTAATAAATGAATAAGATTACAAAGTATATGCTACATCATATCAAATATGATTGGCTTGTGTGCATACTACTTTCACACAGGCGCCGTACTCAACCTCTTCTTTAATTCTTGAAAACTTTCCTCACACTTCTCCGTCCAAACGAACTTCACCGCCTTCCTAGTCAAATTCGTTAACGGAGTCGCAATTTTGGAAAAATCCTGAATGAATCTTCTGTAGTAACCTGCCAATCTTAGAAAACGCCTTACTTCCGATGGTGTTTTTGGCTGATCACAGTCAAGCACTGCTTCAACTTTTGACGGATCCATCGAAATCCCATCCTTGTCAATCACATGTCCAAGAAATTGCACTCACTCTATCCAGAATTAACACTTTGAAAACTTAGCGTACAACTTCTATCTTCTTAATGCTTCTAATGTCGCATTCAAATGCTCTGTATGTTCTTCCTTAGTTTTGGAATAAATTAGAATATCGTCGATGAATACTACTACAAACTTGTCCAAAAACGGTTTAAACACCCTGTTCATTTGGTCCATGAATGCTGCAGGAGCATTCGTTAGACCAAATGACATCACCAGAAACTCGTAGTGACTATAACGAGTCCTGAACGCTGTCTTCGGTACATCTTCTTTCCTCACCTTCAACTGATGATAACCATTTCTCAAATCTATCTTCGAGAAATACCTAGCTCATTTCAATTGATCAAACAAGTCGTCGATTCTTGGCAACGGGCATTTATTTTTAATCGTGACCTTATTCAACTCTCTATAATCAATGCAAAGTCGCATCGATCCGTCCTTCTTCTTGACAAATAACATCGGCGCTCCCCACAGTGATACGCTCGGCTGGATATACTTGTTATCTAATAATTCTTGCAGTTGTACCATCAATTCTTTCATCTCTACTGGAGCCACATGGTACGGAGCTTTCGATATCGGGGCGGTTCCTGGCACCAAATCGATTACAAATTCAACTTCCCTATCTGGTAGAAGTCCTGGCAAATCGTCTGGAAAGACGTCTACAAAGTCTCTTACGATAGATATCTCTTTTAATTTCGGACTTTCTTTTCGAGTATCAACTATGTAGGCTAAGTATCCCACACAACCTTGTCTCAACAACTTCCTGGCCTGCATCATCGTCAGATAACTCGTTTGCCTAGGCGATTTACTGCCGTAAAATACTACCTTTGACGTAGTCATAAGGTTAATACGTTTCTTTTGGCAATCAATTATCGCCCCATAATTGAATAGCCAATCCATTCCCAAAATAATGTCAAATTCCCCAAGTTTGATTGGGATAAGATCTACAGTCATCACATTTCCTTAATATCCACTCTACAATTCTTGTGTACGTACCTAACAAGAATTACCTCCCTATTTGCAATTTCTATGTTCAAAGGGTAATCTAATTCCTCCTTAAGCAATTCTAAGTTCTTAGCAAAGTCATCAGATATAAATGAACAAGTAGCACCCGAATCAAACAATACATAAACATCTATATTATTGATCGGAATGATACCTGACACCACATCGCAAGACTGTAGGGCGTCTTGTACGGTCATATTGAAAGTTCCAGTGGTAGGTCGGTTTGTTGGTGCTGATCCAGTTATGGTTAACGTGCTACCACCACTGTTCTCCCTATTCCCTCTTGTTCCTGATCCTCCTGCTGCCTTCTTGGGACAATCTCTAGCCAGATGATCTTGTGATCCGCAAGTGAAACAAGCGCCCTTCTTTGGATTCAAACAATTCGGTGCTATGTGGCCCTCCTGACTGCAATTGTAGCACACCCTCTTCCCCTTCAGGCATATCCCCACATGATTCTTTCTGCATGTAACACATACTTCCACCTTCTTCTTCTGACCTCCATTTTATTTCTAGTAGATCCATTGTAATTCCACTTCCTCTTCTGATTGTGACCACCACTGTTACTACCACTCGCTTTGTTATTCTCATTTTCACCCTTCTTCTTTTTCTGCTCCTGGTTATACTTAGTCAGAGCATCGCTCCCACCTTATGCGATAATCGCATTTTCCAAAACTCTGACAAAAGTGTTCAATTGGAACATTGACACCTTGTTGTACAACCACGACTTCAACCCTTGTTCAAATCTCATCGCCTTCCTCTCATCGGTGTTCACTTGGTAGGTTGCAAACCTAACTAATTCGTTAAACTTTGCAGCGTACTCTGGCACAATCATGGTACCCTGTTTCAGCTCTAAGAATTGAATCTCCATCTGATTACGTGAGCTTGTCAGAAAGTACATCTCAAAGAACATCTCTTTACACCTATCCCATGCGATTACACCCTGACCTCCTCGAACCTTATTCGCTTGCCACCAATAGCTGGCCTCTGACTTAAGCATGAATGTTGCAAAGGCAGTCTTTTGGTCATCACTAACCCTAACAACGTCAAATACTTTCTCCATTTCCATCACCCAGGTTTGGGCTTCAATTGGGTTCAGGAAACCCCTAAATTCTAGCGGTCCTACCGCTTTGAAATCCTTAAATGACGTCACTGATGGAGCTTGCGGTTGATTCGCAAGTGCTCCAATCAAAAGGTTCACCAACTGTTGTACAGGATTAGCATTGGCGTCGTTATTGTTATTGGTAGAGCTCTCCTGACCTTGTTGACGTGGTTGTCATCTCGGCGGCATTTTCTGTTTAAGAATATGTGCTTATTAGATCATCACTCAATTGCTTAAGTGTTCAATACTTAACTCAAACAATTCAGATTTAAACACTTAACACATAACATCTTCAAATAAATTTGATATTTCATTCATTCAAAAGTTTAAAACATAGAAAGATAGCATCACTGCTATTTACATCAACTATCCCGAGATTAAACAATCTTTAGGATTAAATAGTCATATTCCATTGTGTATAATCACGCTGGAATTTACATTACTAACTACCATAAATATTTACACATATACTTCAATACTTCTCCTATCACGGCCTGCTAAGGCGTCGAACCGCCTTCCTACGTTCTTCCTCCATGATACGGAACATCGTCTTGCGATCCAACATGTACTATGGCAAGTCCTCGAACTGAACTGGATAGTGGAGAACTCGATCCTGGGCCCTATCAATCGCTGTCTGAAAAGTGTAGTCTGTCTCCTCAATCTTAGCCCGCTTTGCCCGTTCGCCTTCTTCAGAAATTTTTGCACGTCGATCGGTATTCATCCAAGCATCCTCTGCTCTAGCACGTTCCGCTAACTCCTCACTCAGATCATTCTTCAATTTCTCGATTTCAAGTTTTATTTTCTCATTCTCAGCTAACAGGTCTTCCTTTTGGCTTTCTACCTGAACTAACTTCCATTCTACGTCTCCAAGACGTATATCCAAATCCTCAATCTTCTTATTCTTCTGGTCTATAAGAGTCTGGCGTCTATTTGTTAGTCCCTCCAAGTCTCTGACTCTATCTGTAACTCTATGGTACGATCATACAATGCATTATACATCTCAACATCGATAGAGGTAAGGGGTACCTCCTCAGGATCCTCATCATCCTCCTCAGCCTCTACCTCTACATCCTTAGAATCCTCTTCTGAATCAAACTTAGGCTCATGCTCCTGACCCACTACAATGATCAATGGAGATGGCTCCCTCTGTATCAACTGTTCCCGGATAACATGGATATCACGGGGCTCCTCCTCTCCAACTACTCGAGGCTCAGCCTCCCTAGGCTGACTGAATTCTCTAACATTCGACATCCTGATAACAAAGTTTAAGTTTTAATTAATACTCGGTACTAGTCGCAGCACATAGGTTGTTAACACATAAGCATATAGCACATAAAGTCTTTTATTATCTTTAATGAATTCCTTAATTCATTCTTTAGAACTCGATAAGAGTTTATCACCACTATGTTCTCTATCTCTTAAAGGCTACTACTCTAAGGTTTCCCCACTTAAAGGTTCATAACCTACAGCTTTGATACCAACCTATGACACCCCCAAATCCGGATACTTCGTTTTCACAGAATTTGGTGTTCACTATCCAAATAAATCACATCACATCTAACTATCCATTCAAATATAAATGAAAACTCTTAATAAAAATAGAAATCTCCCATTAAAGGGTTACAACATCTTTAACAAATAAATCCCAGGTCATCTAACCTTAATAAAACATCAGTGCGAAAACATAACATAAGTCTATTACATAAACATTTTTCAAACAAATATAACAAGTCTTCATCACTTGTTTGCTTTGCCTTTGCCCTTACTAGTGGATGGCTCATCAATTCTTTCAACTTTAGCTGCAATGTTATTATGCAAGGGTGAGCAACAATTGCCCAACAAGTAATACAATAAAAATAAAAATAACATGCGAATAATAAATGGATATCAGATAATCGAATACTCGGCTTTTGAATCAAGATTAGAATACAAGAATCAAAAGAACATCTGAGGGTCACAAGACCACGAACTATGTCCTAGGTTATCAAGTATTTCTACTTTAAACCTTTAACCGTCGTAAGACTATATGGACCTTACTTCTCGTACTTAGGGGGATCAGCCCTTTGTACCATGAATGTGCACAACATCTAAACGCTAATGCGTAAAATAATCTCCTATAAAAGGGTTGTTCATCTCAGTTTGACATCAGAGTCCGCACCAAAAGAAGTTTGGTTTGGATTTACTTCAATAACGTTTTTAGAATTTAGAAGGTTCATCAACTATGGACTAGTCGAATCAATAGGGGTTTGCTAGTCAATCAAGGTTCAATAATTTAATATGAAAGGTATTCAAGAACAAGAGACTGAATCTCAAAGGCATACAATCGAATTAACTATGTATAACTAAAAATATTATTTTAAAGAAATCAAAATAACATATTTGAATTCATGAACTTGAATGAATTATGGTAAAAAACTTGCTCAATATGAAGTAGAATATAAAAACTTGCATAAAAGAGAGATAGGGTTTTAGAACTTGCTTAATGAAAAGTAGAGTTAAGAGACTTGCTTTCAACGAAATAAAAAGATTAAGGGTAGAAAACTTGCCTCATGCGTAGATTACAATTTAAAATTCACGTTCCTTAATCAACCTATACATTCCATTTATAAAGCAGTAACAATGATTAGTTACAATAGTATTATCACTTCAGGATTCACTCGCATCCAATTTTATTTTAATATCTCAATTGTCATCTGATAATTAATAGGTATTTGCTAACATCCATCACAATATCTTATTATTCATTTAATACCTTAGTCTAAGCTTTAAACATGCATATGGTAGCATAACATGAGCACAAAGAAAAAGGAAAATTTTCATTTCCTGTTCCACCGCCGGAGTGGTAGATTTCTTTTACAAAACGCCGTTGGGGCGACTCTACTGCCGGGGTGACAATTGTAGTTCAATTTGGGCACCGAGGCGAGGTCATCGCCGGGGCAACCAAATCAGTTCATTTATACCGTCGGGGCGGGAACACCGTCGGGGTGCTAATCCTAGTGTATTTCCACTGCCGGGGCGGTGGACCCAAAAGTCAGTTTCTGCAGTTCGCGAAGAAAACAGAAAATGGCAAATTTGGCCAACATTTTTCACAATTTACCAAATTAATTACTACTCATTCATCACATGTGTTATAAAACCAAAACCCATTATATACACAATGATTTTAACATTATAAACAATCTAAATAACTAATTTAAAGGCTAAAAAATCACTGTTTATGCATTATGTTTATATTTTGTTACAGTTAGCGTAATCAATCAGTGTGAGCTCGTTTCTTAACCAAATTGATTCGTTTAACTTTCGTTTTCTTCGTTTTTACATACTTAAACATAATCAATCATCAATTTATCGCTTAACATGCAAATCAAACATCAATTTTCATACATATATGTCATATCTAAATATATACGGTTCCTCCGTAAGTTTCAGAACTCTTATAAAACATAATTTCATGAATTTAATTACTCTATATCACATATAAATCATATAAAATATATTTATGAATGCTTGCAAATATCTAACATCAAGTTATTAAAAATTTAGCCATATAATTCAATTTACAGAGAACTCAGTGTACGTTCATGGAGAAGATTTAAAAGAACATAAATCAAAGTTTGAATTTAAGGAATTTACCTTGATTAGTAGCCTAGATTAAGCAAGATGATGAAAGGATTTCTTCTCAGTTCTTGATTCTTCTCCCTTCCCTCACAATTTTTCTCTCAATTTTCTCTCTGAGTTCTCTGACTTGCTTAGGAAAATAGTGCGTACAATGAAGAACTGACACAATATGGATGTCAGTTAATCCCATAATGGGTTAACTGACTCCAACCCCCACTAGGGCTATGTTTGGCTAACCCTTTTATTCCTCCTTTCTAGTTTATTTTAATAACTTGCTTATAATATAGTTTAATGTCACATATTTAATTAACTAAATAATCAATTAAATAAAATAAAATAATTCTACATTAAATCACATTGTCACATAATTAAAATTCTCATTTATTGATTATGACAAATCCTTAAATCTCTAATTAATTATTAAATTAATTAGAACAAGATCATGCTTATTTAAATAATGCATTTAATCAAATAAACTCAATTAAATACATACTTTAAATATAAAAATTCTCCACATTAATTTAACTAATCTCGTTCGTCATAGGATATCTAAGCACTCGACGCTCTAAGTCGTCGAATGAATCACGACATCCTTTATCAGCTTGGTATAACTGCATCTGTGCATCTTGTTTTTCCTTTTGAGTACTATGGAGGAGTGTCCTAAGACGGTGAGTAGTACCCCTCTCTGACTCCAACAAACCCTCAGCTATGAATGTCCGAAAGTTGGCAGCCTCTAGGTCTTCGATCGATTATTGTGCCATCCCCGTGACTATTTCTTCATGTCTGTCAACACTCATCATCTATCTAGCTCCAACCTCCTCATCAGGATCTACTAACTGTCCATCTATAGGATTTTCAGCTTCTTCTGCATCTAATATCTCCTGGTCATGTAAGAGTTCTTCCTCTTCATGATCCTCCTCCTCTGGTGATCCTAGTGCTGGATATACCTCTACTGGCTCTTCCTCTAGATCACTATCTGTCTCTAACTCCCCTATAGGTAGATCTATAACTGGAAGGTCATTCCAATTTATCTCTGACATCCTGCAAAAGAATTTTTTTTACTTGTTTAGTATTGTAATGAAGTAAATTTACATATAATATAAAGCTTTTAAGATTATTTCATGTATAATTAAGTATTTTACGGACTCAAAGACTATATCCTAAGGTATTTCCTAACTACCTTAGAACTATAATCTATAACTCTCAAACCAACTTGTGAGGCCCCCAAATTCTCTACACTCTCTGTAGCAGATTTGGTGCTCACGTGAAACTATTCAACTATAAACATTCTATAATATATAACTTCTATCTATCCAAGATTCACAGTATCCCATAACAGATAATAGTTCTGGCCAGAACATTAACTGTGTTTGGATACCCTCACTTGGATGTATTGATTCATATCTTATGAATATCTCTTTCATATCAATATTTCCTATCTATCTGGCATTCACAGTATTAATGATAAGATTGTTCTTGGAACTGAAGGGCACATTTCAGTAAAGGTGGCACCTTATCGGAGCTCATTAAGTGTAACCTCAGTGCTTACAGAACTCCCAGTATAATTTAAATACCCTCATTTAGATGTATAGTTCATAGGGATACTGTACTAGATCAAATGCCACTTTCTAACTTAACTAAGAATATAAATACAATGCAAGAGATGTAACAAAAGATGATATATATTTCATAAGCTTAAGTTTGATTACAATATTCTCATTTCTATGTCTTTATTATAACAAAAGTCTTATAAGAATTGAAATTATTCAAAACAGTAAGATAAAACTAATTAACACGGCCTTTTCCCTTATCTGTCCCTGAAGTTCCGGGATTACCATCTAAAACTGCAAAGAAAAATTTTATGCAAGAATGAGCTGCAAATGCTTATCAAGTTTATTTGAAAACGTAAACATAATGTGTTTGAGTTGAAAGATGTCAAAGATGTATAACTGAGAGTTCAGTACATGAACCATGTGTTTCAACCAGTTCTATCAGTCTTTAATGACTTAGAAAAGCTTGATTCGGATATCTAGTAGGGGATCAGCCTATCGAATATCCTAGGAGTATGCATATCATCCTACCATTTGTGTCAATATATAATCAACATTTACAACCTTACATCAAGGTGTTTCATTTCTCAATATAAGATGTCTTACCAAAATAATTTGGTTTGACACAACAATTTAATCTCTAACAAGCAATATATGAATAATGATTCATTTCTTAAGTTATGCTGAACAAGAAGTAATAACTTTACAACAATTGATAGCAAGATATAATATACTTGCTTAAATGTAACAAGGTTAGAAGACTTGCGTAAATATAATTTGAGTAGGGTTAGAACACTTGCCTTAGCATAAATCTTTTAACTAATGTTAACGCGGTGTATCAGCGTACGTAGTCTATGTATACCAATAGTAAGCGTTAGAACTTATAATAACATGTAACAAGTTGAACTAGACAAGTTTCATTAAGGTTCGACGTCGATTCGGTATCTCGGTCGCATCATTAAATAGCTAAACACATAGGTTTATCAATAAAACTTCATTTGGAAGCTTAAATATTAATCGAGATAATTTAATTATCACTTATAACATTTTTAGAAGCTTAATATTATTTTTAAATAATTTTTACAAGCTTGGTAATATTTTTAAATAATTTTTACAAGCTTAGAAATATTTTTAAATGATTTAATTATCATTTATAACATTTTTAGAATTTTAATATATTATTAAATAATTTATTTATCATTTATAATATTTTTAAAAAGATAGAATATTATTTAAATAATTTATTTTATCATTAATAATATTTTTAGAATTTATTTTATTATTTAAATGATGTAATTATTATTTATAATAGTTTTTAAAAACTTAGTTTAATATTTAAATGATTCAATTATCATTTATAATATTTTTAAATATTTAGTATATTATTTAAAATGATTTATTTATTATTTATAAAATTTTTAAAAAGTTAGTATATTATTTAAATGATTTAATTACCATTTTAAAATAATTAAAATACATTAATATCATTTTTAAATTATTTATTTAATATAATTATTAACTAATTTATAATTATTAATATTTAATTAAATTAAATAAATTAATAAAAATTTTATGTCAACATATTAAAAGTTACTAAATATAATTAAAAATGAATTTTAATATGTAATTATTAATTATTATGAATTATTTAATATTTAATTCTAATTTATTTAATTATTAGAATTTATTATTAATTTTTATTTATTTTCGTCGCAAAAGGGCTTTAGCGACGGTTAGTGTCGCTAGAGATGTTCTTGCTGGGCGGAAGGAGAGTGTCGTCTAAAGGTCCTATAGCGACGGACAGTCTGTCGCTATAGGTGTTCTTCATCAGTTTGAAGAACAGTTGGTCATGGTCAAGTAGCCTACTTTGATCTCAAATTATTTTTAGTTGGTTAATCGTTTGAGTTTGATTTTTGTTTGTTGGTGTAGTACACATGGTAGTGTATACCGACATATCTTGTTTGAGATCAAACAACATCACATGATGCTATATTAATCCAGTCAAACTATCTAGTTCGTACTGTTCTTGAGTTTCTGGGTAACCTAGAAACTCATCCAGCATGAACGGTCAACCCAGTTTGACCTTAAATTCCTTGAATTACAGTTACTGTTCATGTGTTTTTATGCTTTAATATTTTAATATACATGGCAGGGTACACTAACATGTATTTATATAACTTTAATTCTATCATATGTGCAAGATATAAGCTAAGCAAACCTTGTCAGTAAGCTGTCAGGATGTTCATACGTTTCTGGGTTACCTAGAAAATGGCCATCCGTGAGCGGTCAACGGGTTTTACCCGTTCATATCTTTCATCCTAGAGATTGTTTTAACCTTCTACCAATTGGAGATTGTTTACAACATGCCATACTACAACTACAAGGTTTAAAACACATCAAACGAATAGTTTAAGTTGATCAAATCGTCTAACAAACTTGCTTGTCAGACAGGTCTGGGCTGTCAAGAACAGTTCATGTTTTTCATCATTTTTGACCATTTAAACGTTATGGATCCATGTTTTTATCAACCCAGATCATTAAATAACATGTTATTACATACCCTAAACATCTAAAAATAACATCTAATAAAGATTTAAAGATATAGTAAAAATTTAGGGTTTTTGCACCTTTTTGAGCTTCTTTTGATCTGATCCGTTTGATTCTGTTCTTGCAATTGCAGAGACTTCTTATGGTTTGATTATAAGTGTTTAGGCTTCAAAATTTTGTGGCTTTCAACATCAGAATGTGGTTGTATTTATAGCATTTGCAATTTAGGGTTTCTTTGGTCTTTTTTCCAAATTTTGCATCCACAAATATCCTTGCTTATAACTTGTGTTGCTTGAAATCTGATCTTAGTCACCTACTTGTGCTGGAGTGTGTTGAGCACAAGCTTGCACACTCCTAGCTTAATTTCTGTTGGTTAAAGCTTTTAATTTTGATTTAATTCTTACTAATTAAACTTAGATTTTTGTTAATTATGTTTAGGATGTTTAATTATATTTAGTAATACCTTAATTAAGTTTATATATCATAATTAAGGTTTAACATTTCATAATTAAGGTTTAGAATCTCATAATTAGAATTAAGGTTTCCTAATTAGGGTTAGGGTTTCCTAATTCATGAATTAGGTTTAAATCTTTCAATTAGGATTTTAATTTAAGTTCAATGATTCATAATTAATGTTATGATTCATTACTTAGAATCTAATTATATCAATTAAGATTCTTGTGTAACAATTAGGGTTTCGGTTCGCAATTTCAGTTAACAATTATCAATTAAGGTTTTATAATTAGGGTTTATAATTCAAATTATCATTTTAAACCCTAATTAACTTATTTAGATTTTTATTAGTTAATATAATATTATATTAACTCCGAAGCACGACAAATCACTTCGTCATTTCCAAACACGACACAACAGCTTACCAAAATAATTTGCCGAGATGCTTCTCAATGAAATCGTCGGAAGCACGATAAATCATTTTGTCAGTGTAAGCACGACTAAGCAGCTTCAGAAATGTTTTTATTTAACCTAATTCTTTAATAAAATATACAATCACATAACACAAAGTCGGAATAAGAAATTTCATTTAATAAACACATAATTTATATATACGAATCTTATTATGGTCTGGAATATCACAACGATAACATTTATGACCTTCTCTCGATGTATCATAAACGAATCAACTTAAATCCACAGATGATAGAACTAAGTTGAACATCCAAATTAACTAATTCACTATATCTGTATGTGAATTACAGCTAAGAAGGATTTAAAGCTTAGGTTTCCTATCGGATTACATACGGTGTATAGGTATATCTCTATCCTAGACACAAATTATGAATCCATCACCATGTAGAAAACACACTCACATGCTATTATGGTCAAATCTAAACCTATAATCCATCTCTCGAATTCATATAGATTATTACAGTAATTACTGGCCAGGTAATTAAGCAATTCAATACAAACCATAATAGACAATCCCAAAATAGTTATCAATAATCAACAAGGAAGCATATTAATCAAAACTACACAATAAGATCCATTGCAATCCTAATTAGAGCTTAGTTACACATAATAAAAGCTAATAATGAATCCATAGAAGAATTAAACATCTGAAGTTACAAGTAAAAGAGGAGAAAAAGAATAAAACTCTGTTGAAGTTCCCTCTTTTTCAATTCGTCACTTGGCCTCTTTGTTGTTCTCCTCCTAGTTTCTTCCAAGTCTCTCTCTAAGTCTCTGTGACACCCCCAAATTCAGGTACCAATACCTCAAATCTGGTGCTCACGATAAAATACATCCATATACCTCTAAACAACATAAATCAACTAATGCGTAATAAATAAACATATGTTGTTCATTACAAAAGGTTTACTACGGTTCCAAGGTCTATAACCTTAAATAGAATACATCGCAAAATACAATAATATTACAAAACGATTCCACGATTACATAACCGGATAGTACATATAACTATTCCTTAAGTTTTCCTTTGCCTTTGTCCGCTTTGGAACTCTCCGGCTTAACTGCAATAGGTTCATGATATAGCAAGAGTGAGCAACTACTTTGCTCAGCAAGTTTAAAATGAATAAAGAGGATATATCATGAATGAATGAGAACAATAATCGCATAGTTCAACAATTTAAAACATTGAAGAAATAGCTGACAATATAATCAAAGTTCAAAAGACATGATGAATATTGATTATTTACTGCTGAGTGGTCCAATAGACCATGAACTATTTGGCCAAAGGATCAGTTATTCAACTAACCCTTTTAAACGCCTGGCCCGTCAGTAGTACTCGAGGGGATCAACCTCTCGTACCCTATGTATATGCATAACATTTAGCTCTAACTGCATCGAATAATCGACACATTAAAATCCCCTACATAAGGGTTGCTCTCTCAGTCCAAGAATCCGCACTAACAATCGGTTTGGATAGCTTTTAAAATAATAACCTGCACGTGTCTAGCCGAAACAAGTGGCGTAGACTATTCCCTTAAATAGTTCATGAATGAAGAACTTATGTTTCACAGTCCAACAACAGATTTCGAATTCAAATGCACAACGTGCGAATTTTAATAATTATCCTTGATGTGGAGTAATTAACAATAATTAAATCACTAACCATAATTGAAATATGATAACTCGAGTTGAGTTAGGAAACTTGCAATAATATAGATTGATTGCTCAATTAATAAATAAACTCGCACATTAAATGATAGCTGTGCAATTGAGAAAACCTGCCCAATATTAAATTGAGTTAGGGCAAAGAAACTTGCCCAACACAAGGGTTAGACAAGGGTTAAGAAAGAACTTGTATTCAATATGTAGAAAGAATAAAGTTGGGGAACTTACCTGAAGCGCTGCTACAATATTACAACACACGCTCCTTAATATCCTACACAATTAGGTACATATTCACATACAATTAGTCTCATACGGGATACCAAACATTTGTTTACACAACTCTATAATGTCCCATTCAAATAAGAAACAAAATATTAAACAAGGTTATGCTCACTAGTTACGGCATTACGACGCTTGCACGTCTATACGCCCAACTTGCCTATTCGAATGCCCAAGCGACACACAATTGCGTACGCCTAACATGCCCATTCGATTTATCTGATACTTATTGGTTAATGCTAAGTATCATTATAAATCATAATAATCATGTTATAGTAGTTAGAACATCACTTTACAGGGTCGGGGGCGTTACGTATGCAAATGCGCATGCCCGACGCCCTCCGATTGACCCAAATTACGCATCAGTCCTATAAATGGCTAATTTAGGCCATGATACAGACCTCAAATCGAAAAACTTAAAGAACGAAAGTTGTAGGTCTACTCTTCCTCTTTCCGAACCATCTTGAATCATCTAATTTCGAGTTCGTATGCAAAAGTTATGGACATTTTACTACATGAGGTCAAAATAGTCCACTCGGGAACGTCTGCGCCTGACACATGTACGGTGCAGCTGCGCCCAATTTGGCCTTATGAACAGAGCAGCTGCGCCATGCATATAGGCCACAATCTGTAGAATTCTCCAGACGCGAATTTCTGACCTCTTTCCACTCCGATCTCTATAACTTCTTCCATACACGTTCAAATTGGTTCATTTCAGACTCTATGGACTCCTAACTCATGGGGCTACAACATATCAAAAATTTAGAGCTACCCATTAACATTAACATGGCCAAATCTTAGGCCAAAGTACTAGGTTCATACTCTGTTTTAGGTGTTCTAAGTGTTCTTCACTAAAATCAACACCAAATCTTTGTTTTTACATCTTTTTACTCGATTCCAGCTGGGTTAGCTTTGTAACCCATGGAGCTACAATACCATAGCAACAAATAAAATTAACAGACACAAAATCATAGCTTTATAGTCCTCTAAAAGGTCTGAATGTCCAAAAAGTCTATTGTTCTTCATCCTCCTTACGCATAGGTACGGATTTCTTCTATTTTTGTTCCACATTGATGTTATTAATGGCTTCTATAGTCTCTTAACAATATTTACAAACATCCAAAACAAATAACAACAACAAAAATCGCAAGAAAATCGAATCACAAGCTCAAGAGCTCAAAAACATTCAAAACTCAAAAATCTTTACAAAAATCAAATGGAAATGATTTTGGTTACTTGTTTACCACTGTAAATCCGTTATAGAGGGTAGAGAGGCTTGCTAGGGTTTGCTAAAGCTGCTAGAAGCTCTTCTTCTCTTCCTTCTTGTTCACCCGTGCTCTTCTTTCTTCTTCTTCTCTTTTGTTTCTTCTTCTCCCCGAACTCTCCTTCTCCTTCCTTCTTTACTGCAGTTTTTCTTTCTCGCTCTCTCTACTCTCTATCTGCTGAGCTTGGCCAAGGAATGGAATGGGAGGGAATGAATTATTTGGGAGAAGTGGAGTAATTTTGGGAGAAAATGGGAGTGGCTCAAGGTGGCGCCGACAATATCCCCCACTCTCTCATTTCCTAGCAATTTGATTGGTTGTTGGGTTTTGGTTGGTTCCTACTTAGAGTAACAAGCCAAAATAAATACCCAAATACACGAAAATATAACTGAAAACTCCCACTTTTGTACCAAAACTGGTAAATAACTCTACCCAAAATTAAAATGGGTACTCCCATAAATTATTGGGATGCAT
Source organism: Aralia elata (assembly GCA_034770075.1). Taxonomy (NCBI): domain Eukaryota; kingdom Viridiplantae; phylum Streptophyta; class Magnoliopsida; order Apiales; family Araliaceae; genus Aralia; species Aralia elata. The sequence goes on from JAVJAP010000049.1 coordinate 4,065,035, forward strand.
AAAAATAATTATTATAGGATTTGTCCAAATATTTGGAACACCCATATAATACATTTCGGATACGGATAAAATCACATATTAGCTCAAATAAAATTTCCGACACTTGGAAAAATTATTCGTACGCATACACGTATTTATGAAAATTGTTAAAATAAAAAAAGATGAAAAAAATATCTGGCATAAATAGTGCCTCGGGAAGCGTGCCCCATGAATAATGATTTAGTGACGCTACGCGAAATCAATTATTCACTTAATCAAAACTATAACACGTAAAATTTCATGTATTCACGTAATCCAGGTTGTCACACAACCTTTAAACACGTAACACAAAAATAATATTAATAAAATATAATATATTCATTAATATTCAAAAATTCAAATTACAAGGCAATTTCATAATTCCCGGTCGTTACATCCTCCCCCCTTATAAGAATTCTTTCCCCAGAATTACAATCTAGGTACGAAAAACTTTACATGGGTTTACTCGAAAAGATGCGGATAATTCTTCCTCATCTTCTCTTCTAGCTCCCACGTAGCTTCTTCAGCTGCGTGGTTCCTCCAAAGCACTTTGACCGAATGGATGACCTTGTTTCTTAACGTATGATCTTTCCTATCTAATATCTGGACAGGAATCTCTTCATATGACAAGTCTTTCTCAACTTGAATTGGTTCATAGGATATCACATGCTTGTAGTCGGGTTTATATGGTCGTAAGACAGTAACGTGAAACACGTTGTGAATGTGCTCAAGTTCAGGAGGTAAAGCTACATCGTACGCTACTTCACCTACCCTTTTTAAAACTTCAAAGGGTCCTACGAACCTGGGACTAAATTTTCCCTTCTTTCCAAATCTGATCTTCCCCTTCCAAGGAGATACCTTCAAAAATACAAAACTACCAACTTTAAAGTCTCGCTTCTGACGATGCAAATCGACGTATTTCTTCTGTCGGTCATGAGCCGCTACCAATCGAGCTCTTATCACTTTGACGACATCCACGGTCTGCTGCACCAATTGAAGTCCCAACAGTCTCCGTTCACCGACTTCATCCCAACACAGAGGTGTTCGACACTTCCTTCCGTATAATGCTTCGTATGGTGGCATGCCAATACTCGCCTGATGACTGTTATTATAGGCAAACTCCACCAATGATAGATGATCGTCCCAGCTGCTTTTAAAATCCATCACACATGCTCTAAGCATGTCCTTAAGCGTCTGAATCGTTCGTTCGCTTTGCCCATCCGTTCGAGGATGATACGCCGTACTCAACCTCAACTGAGTTCCCAATCTTTCTTGCAAGCTCTTCCAGAAATTTGACGTGAAACGCGGATCTCTGTCAGATACAATAGATACCGGCACTCCATGTCGTGACACAATCTCTTTCACATATAACTTCGCTAGCTGCTCTAGATTGTACCTTATCTTAATCAGTAGAAAATATGCAGATTTAGTTAAACGATCCACGATCACCCAGATCGCGTCGTAACCCTTCTGAGTTGGTGGAAGCCCCGTCACAAAATCCATCGTGATATGCTCCCACTTCCACTCCGGAATCTCCAACGGTTGTAGCAGTCCACCCGATTTCTGATGTTCCGCTTTTACCCTCTGACATGTCAAACATCGCCCAACACATTCCGCAACCTCCCTCTTCATGTTCGGCCACCAGAAATGTTGACGCAAATCCTGATACATCTTGGTACTACCAGGGTGTATCGAATACCTTGTAGAATGAGCTTCTTGCAAAATCTCTTCTCTCAAATCCTGAACCATCGGTATCCAGATCCTCCCTTCAAACCTTAGCAGTCCCATGCTATCAGTTTTGTACTTCAATTCCTCTCCATCTGAGATTCGCTTCTTTATGGCAACACATTCATCATCCTTTTCTTGAGCCTCTTTTACCTTGTCTAATAAAGTCGGGCTCGCCTCCACTGCAAACAGTTTCTCGTCTGCATTCGTCGGATACTTGACTTCCAACTCCAGTCTTTCCATATCCTTGATCAGTCCCTCTTGAGCTGTCAGTGTAAGACCCCGAAAATTTTAATAAAGAAAATTTATTTTTCTTCTTATTAAACAGAAAGGTGTTAAATCGATAATGATGAAGTTACTAGTGAAATGTGAAAATTGAGAAGTCTAGTAATAACGCTAAATCACTATTCACGCGATCACTATTCACGGGAGACTATTCACGCTAAAAACGCTTTTACACTTTCTTCGACCTTCGAATTATGTCATAACGTTTATATGAGCTAGATACAAAATTATACGGTATAAATACGAAAGTACTATTCATACGAGTATACTATTCATTTATACAAAAAGTCAAAGTTGTATGTCGAGGAATATTCATTCTGCCGGAGAATATTATATTCGGTAAAGTACGACGGCGTCGTCGAAATAACCACTTTTATATTCGGTAACGTACAGCGCCGAAATAACAAAATATTAGTGGGCCCCACAATGACACTATTGTCAACGATAGTGGGCCCCGTTGTCGGATACTGAAAACGACAGTATTTTGTCAACAGTATTATCACCGGCAACTGTTGAAATACCCGGTAATAAAAAGAACAGTAAAACGCGTTATTCTACAGTAGTACGCGGTATTTCACAGGCACACGGTATTACACAGTATTTTAAATTATTGATTCAATAATTAATAAAGTAGCAATTACATAGTATTTTGATTCAATAATTACAATAGCATCCGCATGGTACTTTTTATTATTTATCATGGCACTGTAACTCATATTATTGTTATGATATTTTAGCATTATTGACGGATTAAAAGTGGAGTCTAACTTAGGGGTACCTAAGTGAAATTTTAAAATTCACATGATGTGAACTATTGGTTCACATGTGGAAACTATTGGTTCACATGTGGGAACTATTAGGGGATGTTATGCAAGATTGATAATACTTGAGGGATTATATTAAAAAGTAGAGGCAAAGATGGAGGTACTAAAGTGTAATAAGTCGAGCCCTTTTTGTGCAATTAATGAAACTTGGTTTTCCTATAAATAGGAGGGGTTATCTTAAGAAATCTTCACACCTTCCTTACTTATACTCCCTCTCTCTCTCTAAATTTCTTGAGTTCTCTTAGTGTGCTAGGCTATTGTGAGTATTTGTGAGAATACTAGTATTGTCCAAGTTAGTAAACTTCATAGAAAGCAACATCCAATCACTTATTAACGAAGGTAGGGGATATCATTTCTTTCATACTCTTATATAATATCATTTGCTTCCTTGTTCGTAAGTGATATTATATTCATAAAGGTTGTTATTCATTCCTTATTAATTTGTAGGGGATATCATTTCTTTCATACTCTTATATAATATCATTTGCTTCCTTGTTCGTAAGTGATATTATATTCATAAAGGTTGTTATTCATTCCTTATTAATTTGTAGGGGATATCATTTCTTTCATACTCTTATATAATATCATTTGCTTCCTTGTTCGTAAGTGATATTATATTCATAAAGGTTGTTATTCATTCCTTATTAATTTGTAGGAGATATCATTTCTTTCATACTCTTATGTAATATCATTTGCTTCCTTGTTCGTAAGTGATATTATACTCAGAAAGGTTGTTATTCATTCCGTATTAATTTGTGGGGATAACCTGTCTACGCGGATTACCGCATGACGGGTGAATAACCCTTCGTATTCGTTACTTATTAATCTTTTGTGGAAATAATCTGTCTACGCGGATTACCGCATGACGGGTGAATAACCCTTCGTATTCATTACTTATTAATCTTCTGTGGAGATAATCTGTCTACGCGGATTACCGCATGACGGGTGAAAACCCATTTGTAGTTTCATATATTCTGTTATACTCGTATAACGTATCATTTCTTTTGTACTCTTTAAGGAATATCTTTTCTTTCACATTTCTCCATTTATGATAAGAAAACTCTGTTTGTTTCCAAAACCTTATTTTAAATGGTGAAAATTCTTGAAAATTTGTTGAATATCCTTAATAGTTTGTGCTTCATCTAATATCTTTTCACCTGAATCTTTCTATTTCGTTTGATACGATATAGTTAAATCGTGAATTTTATTCTTGAATATCATTCTTGAATTTGACTCCACAATTTGGTCATCGTGTTGGCAATTTGGTCAATCTTTGATACTGATTAAATTATAAAGCTTTTCTTATCCTTGATCTCACTGTATCATTGTCATCATCCTCATCCTCATACTTAAATTGTGGTGATAGTTCTCTTTGGCCCGTAGTGCAAAGATGAACTGGCGTGACATGATTTTGACCAAACTGTGTATTGGTATTATCATGACTTTTGGTGTTACAAACAAAGGCGTATGATGAAAGTTCTCTTTGGCCCGTAGTGCAAAGATGAACTGGTGTTTGGCATGATCATGACCAGTGATGGTACAAATAAATATCTTTGGCATGTATTGCAAAGAGAGGCTGTTGAAATTGTTGATTGGTGTTACAAATAAATATCTTTGGCATGTATTGCAAAGAGAGGCTGTTGAAACTGTTGATTGGTGTTACAAATAAATATCTTTGGCACGTAGTGCAAAGAGAGGCTGTTGAAATTGTTGATTGGTGTTACAAATAAATATCTTTGGCACGTACTGCAAAGAGAGGCTGTTGAATATAAACTGTTGATTTGGATGTTCATAAACAGGAATTGTTGATTGGTGTTACAGGGATAAAATATTGGTGGTGATCCTTTAATTTATAGAAGATGGTAGATATTATAATCTACTTGACTCTTCTAATGGATTGTCCGTTCCGCTGCAGTTGTTTTTATTGAATAACATCTTTAAATCTCTAATTTATTTCGATTGAAGACTAAAGATAATTTTTATTCTTCATTATCTTAGTCATGATATTTCCTACTGGGCTATTTGTGCTCACCCTTTTCCTTTGTTCTCTTCAGGAAAATAGAGTGTAGCGGGGACTAGCCGGGGAAGGGAGTAATGGTCCGAGGCAATAGAAGTGTCTCAATACCTTACTATTAGTGTGACAATAAGTGTATTGAGAATTTAAGATGTATTTGTATTGTGTTGTCGTATTTTGCACAACACTTATTAGTTGTAAATGGGAAAATTCGTATTTGTATTTGTATTTTGTGGAATGTTATTGGCGACTCAAAATGGGTTGTGTGGACCTATTTTGGGGGCGTCACAGTTGGTATCAGAGCTTAGGGATATGATCTCTGGCAGAGATCTGGGATTAGAACTAGGAGGGGAGAGACGAGTAAAATCCTTCGCTAGTGTGTCCTACCTAAGCTAAACTTCTCTATTTAATTAGTTGGTCTTGTCGTAGAGACACGATGTGAGATGTCAATTTTTTTAACTAACCTTTTGTTTTGTGGTCGCATTTAAGAATGGTATTTGAAAACCAGGAGATGAGCAATGGAGAAATTATGATAAAGAGGAAAAATGATATGGGAACTAGAATCTGAAATGAAAGCCAGGTATCCTTATATATCTCTTTGATATGCCAGGTACGTACGTAAATTTCGGGGACGAAATTTCATAACGAGGGGAGATTGTAAGACCCCGAAAATTTTAATAAAGAAAATTTATTTTTCTTCTTATTAAACAGAAAGGTGTTAAATCGATAATGATGAAGTTACTAGTGAAATGTGAAAATTGAGAAGTCTAGTAATAACGCTAAATCACTATTCACGCGATCACTATTCACGGGAGACTATTCACGCTAAAAACGCTTTTACACTTTCTTCGACCTTCGAATTATGTCATAACGTTTATATGAGCTAGATACAAAATTATACGGTATAAATACGAAAGTACTATTCATACGAGTATACTATTCATTTATACAAAAAGTCAAAGTTGTATGTCGAGGAATATTCATTCTGCCGGAGAATATTATATTCGGTAAAGTACGACGGCGTCGTCGAAATAACCACTTTTATATTCGGTAACGTACAGCGCCGAAATAACAAAATATTAGTGGGCCCCACAATGACACTATTGTCAACGATAGTGGGCCCCGTTGTCGAATACTGAAAACGACAGTATTTTGTCAACAGTATTATCACCGGCAACTGTTGAAATACCCGGTAATAAAAAGAACAGTAAAACGCGTTATTCTACAGTAGTACGCGGTATTTCACAGGCACACGGTATTACACAGTATTTTAAATTATTGATTCAATAATTAATAAAGTAGCAATTACATAGTATTTTGATTCAATAATTACAATAGCATCCGCATGGTACTTTTTATTATTTATCATGGCACTGTAACTCATATTATTGTTATGATATTTTAGCATTATTGACGGATTAAAAGTGGAGTCTAACTTAGGGGTACCTAAGTGAAATTTTAAAATTCACATGATGTGAACTATTGGTTCACATGTGGAAACTATTGGTTCACATGTGGGAACTATTAGGGGATGTTATGCAAGATTGATAATACTTGAGGGATTATATTAAAAAGTAGAGGCAAAGATGGAGGTACTAAAGTGTAATAAGTCGAGCCCTTTTTGTGCAATTAATGAAACTTGGTTTTCCTATAAATAGGAGGGGTTATCTTAAGAAATCTTCACACCTTCCTTACTTATACTCCCTCTCTCTCTCTAAATTTCTTGAGTTCTCTTAGTGTGCTAGGCTATTGTGAGTATTTGTGAGAATACTAGTATTGTCCAAGTTAATAAACTTCATAGAAAGCAACATCCAATCACTTATTAACGAAGGTAGGGGATATCATTTCTTTCATACTCTTATATAATATCATTTGCTTCCTTGTTCGTAAGTGATATTATATTCATAAAGGTTGTTATTCATTCCTTATTAATTTGTAGGGGATATCATTTCTTTCATACTCTTATATAATATCATTTGCTTCCTTGTTCGTAAGTGATATTATATTCATAAAGGTTGTTATTCATTCCTTATTAATTTGTAGGGGATATCATTTCTTTCATACTCTTATATAATATCATTTGCTTCCTTGTTCGTAAGTGATATTATATTCATAAAGGTTGTTATTCATTCCTTATTAATTTGTAGGAGATATCATTTCTTTCATACTCTTATGTAATATCATTTGCTTCCTTGTTCGTAAGTGATATTATACTCAGAAAGGTTGTTATTCATTCCGTATTAATTTGTGGGGATAACCTGTCTACGCGGATTACCGCATGACGGGTGAATAACCTTTCGTATTCGTTACTTATTAATCTTTTGTGGAAATAATCTGTCTACGCGGATTACCGCATGACGGGTGAATAACCCTTCGTATTCATTACTTATTAATCTTCTGTGGAGATAATCTGTCTACGCGGATTACCGCATGACGGGTGAAAACCCATTTGTAGTTTCATATATTCTGTTATACTCGTATAACGTATCATTTCTTTTGTACTCTTTAAGGAATATCTTTTCTTTCACATTTCTCCATTTATGATAAGAAAACTCTGTTTGTTTCCAAAACCTTATTTTAAATGGTGAAAATTCTTGAAAATTTGTTGAACATCCTTAATAGTTTGTGCTTCATCTAATATCTTTTCACCTGAATCTTTCTATTTCGTTTGATACGATATAGTTAAATCGTGAATTTTATTCTTGAATATCATTCTTGAATTTGACTCCACAATTTGGTCATCGTGTTGGCAATTTGGTCAATCTTTGATACTGATTAAATTATAAAGCTTTTCTTATCCTTGATCTCACTGTATCATTGTCATCATCCTCATCCTCATACTTAAATTATGGTGATAGTTCTCTTTGGCCCGTAGTGCAAAGATGAACTGGCGTGACATGATTTTGACCAAACTGTGTATTGGTATTATCATGACTTTTGGTGTTTACAAACAAAGGCGTATGATGAAAGTTCTCTTTGGCCCGTAGTGCAAAGATGAACTGGTGTTTGGCATGATCATGACCAGTGATGGTACAAATAAATATCTTTGGCATGTATTGCAAAGAGAGGCTGTTGAAATTGTTGATTGGTGTTACAAATAAATATCTTTGGCATGTATTGCAAAGAGAGGCTGTTGAAACTGTTGATTGGTGTTACAAATAAATATCTTTGGCACGTAGTGCAAAGAGAGGCTGTTGAAATTGTTGATTGGTGTTACAAATAAATATCTTTGGCACGTACTGCAAAGAGAGGCTGTTGAATATAAACTATTGATTTGGATGTTCATAAACAGGAATTGTTGATTGGTGTTACAGGGATAAAATATTGGTGGTGATCCTTTAATTTATAGAAGATGGTAGATATTATAATCTACTTGACTCTTCTAATGGATTGTCCGTTCCGCTGCAGTTGTTTTTATTGAATAACATCTTTAAATCTCTGATTTATTTCGATTGAAGACTAAAGATAATTTTTATTCTTCATTATCTTAGTCATGATATTTCCTACTGGGCTATTTGTGCTCACCCTTTTCCTTTGTTCTCTTCAGGAAAATAGAGTGTAGCGGGGACTAGCCGGGGAAGGGAGTAATGGTCCGAGGCAATAGAAGTGTCTCAATACCTTACTATTAGTGTGACAATAAGTGTATTGAGAATTTAAGATGTATTTGTATTGTGTTGTCGTATTTTGCACAACACTTATTAGTTGTAAATGGGAAAATTCGTATTTGTATTTGTATTTTGTGGAATGTTATTGGCGACTCAAAATGGGTTGTGTGGACCTATTTTGGGGGCGTCACAGTCAGCATCATCAACTTATCTCTGCCCTTCCTACTTAGAGCATCAGCTACTACATTGGCCTTACCGGGATGGTATAGAATCTCACAATCGTAGTCCTTGATCAACTTTAACCATCCCATTTGTCTCATATTTAGCTCCTTTTGAGTGAATATATACTTCAGACTTTTGTGGTCTGTGTATATCTCACACTTCTCCCCATACAGATAGTGTCTCTAAATCTTCAGAGCAAACACCACTGCCGCTAAGTCCAGGTCATGAGTCGGATACCCCTTCTCATAGTCCTTCAGCTGCCGTGACGCGTACGCAATGACCTTCCCATGTTGCATAAAAACGCACCTAAAGCCTTTGTGTGACGCATCACTGTATACCACAAATCCCCCTGTATTATCTGGCAGTGATAACACAAGTGCTTCACTAAGTTTCTTCTTCAACTCCAAGAAACTCTCTTCGCACTTATCCGTCCATACAAACTTTACAGTTTTCCTTGTCAAATTTGTCAATGTGTCGCTATCTTTGAAAAGTTCTGAATAAACCTCCGATAGTAACCTGTTAATCCCAAGAAACTTCGGACTTCTGTCGGTGTCCTTGGCTGCTCCCAGTTTATTACTGCTTCTACCTTGGCAGGATCCACTGATACACCATCCTTGTCAATTACGTGCCCCAAAAACTGCACCCTTTGTAGCCAAAATTCACACTTGGAAAACTTTGCATATAACTTCTCCCTTCTTAGCGTTTCCAGGGCTATCCTCAAATGCTCGATGTGTTCCTCCTCTGTTTTCGAGTAGACTAAAATGTCATCTATGAAAACGACAACAAATTTATCTAGGTATTGCTTGAAACTTTGCTCATCATGTCCATAAATGCTGCTGGCGCATTCGTCAGCCCAAATGACATCACCAAAAATTCAAAGTGTCCATATCGAGTTCTGAATGCTGTCTTTGATATGTCCTCCTACCTAACCTTCAGTTGGTGATATACCGTCCTCAAGTCAATCTTTGAAAAGTATTTCGCTCCCTTCAATTGATCGAACAAATCATCAATTCTGGGCAACGAGTACTTATTCTTAATCGTGACTTTGTTCAACTCTCGATAGTCTATGAAAAGCCTTAACGATCCATCCTTCTTCTTTACAAATAGCACTGGTGCTCCCCATGGAGATACACTCGGACGAATATACCCTTTATCTAGAAGTTCTTGCAGTTGAACCATCAGTTGCTTCATCTCCACCGGTGCCATCCTGTACGGTGCCTTTGAGATCGGTGCGGTTCCCGGTACCAAGTCGATCACAAATTCCACTTCTCTATCCGGTGGTAAACCCGGTAACTCTGAGAATTCCCTTACTACAGGTATCTGACCCAGCTCACCCTCTACTCTTCGGGTATCAACCACGTGAGCCAGATAACCTATGCAGCCCTTTTTAAGTAATCTCCTTGCTTGCATCATCGTCAGACAACGAGATTGTCTAGGCGATTTACTTCCATAGAATACAACCTTTGACTTATTCGGAGTCTTTAGGTGTATACATTTCTTCTGACAGTCAATCACAGCCCCATGACTAGACAACCAATCCATCCCAAGAATTACATCAAATTCTCCTAGTCGTATCGGAATCAAATCTATGCTCAGTTTATGCCCATTTATCTCAGCACAACAATTTCTATGGATGTGTTCTACAGGAATAACTTCTTTATTAGCTACTTCCACATTCATTGGATTCTCTAATTTCTCACAAGGTAAGTTTAACCGTTTAGCAAATTCATCCGACACAAATGAACAGGTAGCGCCCGAATCAAATAATACATATGCACTGATATTGTTGATCAAAATAATACCTGACACCACGTCCTTCGACTCCACCGCATCTTGAACGGTCATGTTGAAAGTGCGTGTCGTCGGTCTGTTGGTTTGGCTAGTTGGCCCTCCAATGTTCAGCCTGTTGTTGTTGTTATTGTTATTGTTGTTGTTCTTATTGCCACTTGCTGCATCCCCCTTCTTTTTCGGGCAATCCTTAATTTGATGATCTGATGCTCCACATGAGAAATATCCTACTCTTTTTTTTTGGACATTGAGGAGCAAAGTGCCCCTGTTGCCCACAGTTGAAACAAACTCTTTTTCCTTTCATGCACTCTCCCGAGTGATTCTTTCCACAATTATTGCACTTATTACCCTTCTTAACCTCTCTTCCAGACTTGTTGCCCCCGGAAGATTGGCTATCACTCCATTTCCTTTTATTCGGGTTACTTCCCTCACTGCTCCGTCCCTTGCTTCCTTCTTGACCCTTCTGCCTTGATTGAACTTTGCTAGAGCCTCATTGCCTCCTTCGGCGATGATGGCCCTTTCTAATAGCGTAGAAAATATGTCAATCCTTAGAACTGCCACCCTACTGTACACCCACGACTTCAGGCCTAATTCAAATCTCCTTGCCTTTCTGGCTTCAGTGTCTACTTGGTGAGGTGCAAATCGGGCTAACTCATTAAATTTTGCTGCATATTCTACAACTGACATGTTCCCTGCTTGAGCTCTAGAAACTTCAACTCCATATTCTGCTGCATACTCGCTGGGAAATAGTTCTCAAAGAATAGCTCCTTGCAACGCTCCCATGGTATCACACCATCTCCAGCACGACCTTTGTTGGCCTTCCACCAATAGTTCGCTTCACCTTTCATCATAAAAGTGGCGAACCCTGTCTTCTGCTCTTCCGCCACCCTTGCAACCTCGAACACTTTTTCTATTTCTTCGATCTAGGTTTGGGCTTCAATCGGGTCTAGTGTTCCCTTGAACTCGGGAGGTCCTACTAGCTTAAAATCTTTGAAACTAGCCAAATGTTGCGTAGGCTGCCGCTCTGGCTGTTCTCCAACAGGTGGGGGTCTATTTCGCATGGCTTCTACCAGTAACTCAGCAAACGGCCTCATTGGGTCTAGGTGTCCCTGGGTGTTATTAACCGATTCCTCAACCCTTTGGTTACGCGGTCGTCCTCTTGGCGCCATGATTTGATAAAACAAAATCGTCGGCTTTTACTACTAGATTTATGCCATATGCAAAGAGTCATTTAAGTCAACAATTAAAAGTAAAAGCATCTATCAAACACATTTGATTTAACTAAAACAACTGCATTTATAACCATATGTCACTGTTTCAATACAACCAAACTCAACATGTGGCATACTTCTATAAACGATAAATGATATGGCCTGCCAACCATTAATTATCCCCTAACAAACAAAAGTGAGGAAAAATAACCTTCCCCCCCTCTATCAGAAACAAAATTAGGGTTCATCTACTATCCCGTGCACACTACAAGCATAGGGATTTACAACATAAGTAAGCCCCTAATACAACAAAAGTGGGACCTACAACAAACATAATGCTAAAAATAACACATCACCACCTGCTGCGGCGAATTGCAACCCTGAGCTCTCGTCGAGCCAGCCTGTCGACCACTCGACGCCTAATCACGTGCCTGCTCCTACCCTCATCCCTGGGGTACCTCCTCACCCTGTCCCTCAGCCTGCCTATAGAAGTAGTCAAGCCTAAGCGGAGGGAATCAATCTCTGAAGTCCGGGCTGCCAACTGCTCTATAGCCTCATCTCTCTCCAGACGAGTAGTCTCCAGCTAATCCTCTACCCACTCTATCTGTCTACCAACACCACATTTCTCTCTAAGAGGTCATAAACCATCACACCAAGCTGAACAGAAGCTCCACGCCGACCATGAACCTCTGCCTCTAGCTCGACAATCCTCTGGTCCTTTTCCCGTAACTTATGGGTTAACTCAGCCTTTTCTCCTAAAGTCTGATATGCCAATGACCTGTACTACTCCTCTCGGTCCTGGTGATCCTAGTTCTACTCCTCTAAGTGGGATACTCGATTCTCAAGCTCCTCATTCCTAGTTGTCAGCTCTTCGATGATGTCACTAGCAGTAGTGCCCATGCCATCTGCATACTCAGGTGGCTCATCATCCTCTGTCACTGGATCCTCCTCGGGGTCCTCATCTTCCCCCTCATCGCTTATCAACCTCAGCGCTCCTCCGGTAACTGGCTCCTCCTCAGAACCATACTTGGCCTCGGACTCATCCCTAGTGTCCATCATCTCTGGCTCACTCGGCTGCACCTCCACTACATGCCCTGCGTCCACATGAATGTCTGTGAACTCTACCTCTCTAGCAGGACTGTACTCTCCCATCTTAGACATCCTACATCCATAGTCAAAAACAAATAAACAGCAAGATGTCAGTGCCACAATAAAATATATTCATTGATAAAATAAAATGATATTTTATCATGCACAACTCGGCTCGATGGATTTTCACAATCCACCTCTAGACATGACCATCAAATGAATCTCTTCGATCCATCACCTAGCGTACTCAATACGAGTTTAATACTAAGGTTATAACCTAGGTTTCGCATTCCTAAAGTTTATAACCTACAGCTCTGATACCAACCTGTGACACCCCCAAATTCAGGTACCAATACCTCGAATCTGGTGCTCACGATAAACTACATCTATATACCTCTAAACAACATAAATCAACTAATGCGTAATAAATAAACATATGTTGTTCATTACAAAAAGTTTACTACGGTCCCAAGGTCTATAACCTTAAATAGAATACATCGCAGAATATAATAATATTACAAAACGATTCCATGATTACATAACAGGATAGTACATATAACTATTCCTTAAGCTTTCCTTTGCCTTTGTCCGCTTTGGAACTCCCCGGCTTAACTGCAATAGGTTCATGATACAGCAAGAGTGAGCAACTACTTTGCTCAGCAAGTTTAAAATAAATAAAGAGGATATATCATGAATAAGAACAATAATCGCATAGTTCAACAATTTAAAACATTGAAGAAATAGCTGACAATATAATCAAAGTTCAAAAGAAATGATGAATATTGATTATTTACTGCTGAGTGGTCCAATAGACCATGAACTATTTGGCCAAAAGGATCAGTTATTCAACTAACCCTTTTAAACGCCTGACCCGTCAGTAGTACTCGAGGGGATCAGCCTCTTGTACCCTATGTATATGCATAACATTTAGCTCTGACTGCATCGAATAATCGACACATTAAAATCCTCTACATAAGGGTTGCTCTCTCAGTCCAAGAATCCACACCAACAATCGGTTTGGATAGCTTTTAAAATAATAACCTGCACGTGTCTAGCGAAACAAGTGGCGTAGACTATTCCCTTAAATAGTTCATGAATGAAGAACTTATGTTTCACAGTCCAACAACAGATTTCGAATTCAAATGCACAATGTGCGAATTTCAATAATTATCCTTGATGTGGAGTAATGCATGGGAACACCGTTACGTATGAGTACGACGTATCATCCACAGACCGACGGACAGAGCGAAAGAACGATTCAGACATTGGAAGTTATGTTAAGAGCTTGCATCATTGTTTTTAAAGGGAATTGGGACAATCATCTACCATTGGTAGAATTTGCTTACAATAATAGTTATCATGCAAGTATTGGCATGCCGCCTTACGAAGCGTTGTACGACAAAAAGTGCAGAACTCCATTATGCTGGGATGAAGTTGGCGAACGTCAATTACTGGGACCAAAACTGGTACAACAGACTGCCAAAATCGTCACAGTGATCAGGGCAAGATTAATAGCTGCTCAGGATAGACAGAAGAAATATGCCGATCAACACCGCAAGAATCGAGAATTTGAATCTGGTAGCTTCGTTTTCTTGAAAGTGTCTCCTTGGAAGGGGAAAATCCGATTTGGTAAGAAGGGGAAACTGAGCCCGAGGTTCACTAGACCCTTTGAAGTGTTGCGGAGAATTGGTGAAGTCGCGTATGAGGTAGCCTTACCTTCGGTGTTAGAACATATCCACAACGTTTTTCATGTTTCGATATTACGACCATACAAACCCAACTACAAGCATGTTATAGAATATGAACCCCTGCAATTTGAAAAAGATTTAACTTACGAAGAAGTGCCTGTTCAGATAGTTGACAAGAAAGAGCAAATACTCAGAAATAAAGTTATACCTTCTATTAAGGTAATCTAGAGGAACCACAACGCTAAAGAAGCTACGTGGGAACTCGAAGATCAAATGATGAAAAATTATCCTCAGTTATTTGCTTAGTCTATGTGTAGCGATTCTGGGGATAAAATCTTTGTAAGGAGGGGAGAATGTAACGGGACGAATTAATTGAGTCGTGATTCTGGGGACAAAATTCTTTTAAGGGGGGAAAGATGTAACGATCCAGATTTTTATATTTGATCTTTACATATTTATTGAATTAAATAAATATTTGTGTTGATTTATTTATTGAGTTAAATAAGTATTTGATGAAATTATTGTAGATTAATTTAATTAAATGTGTTATACTGATTAAATTAATGTGAAATAATTTTATAGTGCAAAGTGTGAATTTAATTGGGATAATTGGGATAATTAAATTACATGAGTTGTTTAATAGTTGTGATGTTGTTCTAATTAATTTAATAATTAATTAGAGATTTATTGATTTGTCATAATTAAATAAATGAGAATTTTAATTATGTGATAATTTGATTTATTGAGTATTAGTGGTTTTTATTTAATTAAAATTAAATAATAGAATTTGATTAATTAAAACGTGACAAATAAACTATATAATAAACAAGTTAATTAAAATAAACCAAAAAGGAGTTTTAAGTAACAAACCAAACATGGCCTTAAGAATATGCGAGCAGTTAAAGTCATTATGCACTTAACTGACACCCATGTACTCATCAGTTGATGTATACGTATTATCAGTATTATTTTCCTAAGTCTAAAGTTAGAGAATACATAGAGAAAAAGAAACAAAAAATTGTGAAATCTTGAGGTTGAAGAAGTAGTTTGGAGAATTAGAGAGTTTTCTTTCATTTTCTAGCAATCTAAACAACTTATCAAAGGTAATTTCTTGATTCAAAATTTTAAATTTATGTTTTTAAGTTTTCTCCATGAACGTATATTTTAAGTTCTCTGTTAATCGAATTTCATCAGTAAATTGTTGAAAAGTTGTTTGTAATCATTAATATGCATGTATGAATTATTATGTGATGTTTATAAACTGCTTTACAGTAATTAATCCATGAAACTATGTTTAAAGATGGAGTTTTGAATTTACAGTGAAAAGTCTATGAATATGGCTTATATGTATAAAAATTTATACTTAATTTGTACGTTAATCTGTAAATTGATGATTGATTGTGTTTATATGTTAAGAAACGAAAAGAATGCAAGTTTAATGGACTGATTTGGCGTAGTAACGAATCTGTTATGAGTAATCTCGTTAAATTTGAAGAAACTTTGATGAAATAGTAAAAACCTTAATTTTTGGCTCTTAGATTCATGGTTTATGTGGTTTATAATGTTAGAATCATGCTAGAAGGTTCGGGTAATGATTATATATGAATTATAGTAACTAGGTATGCTTAATTTGTTGTATGAACAAAGAAATTCAAAGTTGATGGCCCTGCTTGGTGTTCTTCGCGAACTGGAAAAAACTGAATTTGCATCGCGGCGTCGCAGCGCTGGTAAATAGTGTAATTCGGTCACCGCAGCGCCGGTCTAAGGTTGTCCGGTTCCGGGTCAGGCCAGCACAGCAGCGCCGGCTCAAGGCCAAATCCCGGTGCCGCAACGCCGGTCCAGGTTAGCCGAGTCGGGTCAAAAACCCAGAAAATGAATTTTTCCAGATTTTGAAATAAAATAATTTCACATATATGAAGTAATATGATAAGTATGTAAAAGAATAACAATAGTTTAAGAGCGTAGGTATAATTAGTAGTTCATTTGCTCCTGAATTGTTAGTATTTCTCCCATCTCGCGTAGTTGTATTAATCCATGTTATTTTGCGTTGATCAGGGACAAGCCTTTGGGGAATGCATGAGTAGAAGGAAGAATGTTTTGTGATGGTGTCAATTGGAGAAAAGAAAGAAAAAAAAGAAGAAGCAAACTTTCAAAAATCAAGAGTTCTTGCCCCAGCGAGAAAAATAACCTAGGAATTCTTGCCCCGGCGAGAACCCCTCTGCAAATCTTCACACCAGCACTCCAAAGCTTTGCCCCGACCCAAACCTCTCTGGACTTTCTCGCCCTGACGAGAATCGCGGAATCCAGTTTTAAAATTTCGTTCCCAAATCAGTTTATTTCATTCTTAGTCCCAAACCTATTTTCTTCCCTCTCTTACACTAATCGAACTTCTCCACACCCAATCTTCTTCCAATTGCTTTTCTTCTCCTACCCACACTTGGACTTAATCACACAAGACATCAATTCTCTCTTCAAAACAAAACCCTTACACGGCTCTTACTCCAAATCTCGTTCCAAATAGGATTGCTCTATTTTTTTACTACAAAGCTACATGGGTTGTTCTCTTTGCATGAACAAGTGCTAGGGTTTCTCACATGATTGAAGACGCAATTCTACTGGTGCACCCGTTCTATAGATATAGAGTCTCCTGCATTATTCTTTGCTTCTATCAGGGTTCGTTGGAAGTTGGTATAATTTGAGTTTGGGGGGAAACTACCATATCAGTTACATCAATAACAACACAGATGGCTCCTAAACGGCATCGGGGTGAGAGTTTATCTTCAAGACCATCACGACAATTTGATAGACGAAAATTCGTCAGTGCTGAGGCTGCTGATAGATTTGATTCGTATGTATCGGGTAAAGCTCTAACTCTCGAGCGCGGTCTCCAACCTGACGAGGTGGTAGATGGTGAGATGATGTTGCAAATTATAGAGAGGGGATGGGAAACATTCACAGCCCATCCAGAACCTGCGTGTATAGCCATCGTCAAGGAGTTCTATGCCAATGCAGAGGACGCGGCACCATGCGAGGTTGTAATTAGGGGTGAGAAGGTTTCGTTCAGTGCCCGGACTATCAATGAATATTATAATTTGAGGCCTGATGAACACTATAGATATTCTCAATTTCTTGTTGAAGGGCCGAATTTGGAGAAGGTTGTGATTGATTTGTGCAAACTGGGGATGGCTTGGATATCTAGAGGACCACGTGCAGCAATATCTTTCCTTAGCAAAGATCTAAGCCGCTATGGGAAGGTCTAGTATGCCTTTCTGTCAGCCAAATTGATGCCATCACAGCATGTCAGTGATGTCCTAAAGGAGAAAGCTCTGTTGTTATATGCAATCGTGACGGGTATAAAGATTAATATGGGGGAGGTGATTGAGGCATCGATTCGCCGAAAGCTTACGAAGCTTACATACTGAGGGTGGTTTGCCACACCCCTCTCAGATTTGTGGACTATGCCTTCGAGCGGGCGTTCGCTGGAGTTCTAAGGAAGCTATCCAGCAACCATTACTTATTTTGGACCATCGACTAATTGCGAGGTATAAGGAATGGGAAGGTGGTGAGTCTCATCCCCGTGGCTTGGGATATATCATTCATCCTTCTTCTGAAGGTGAGGAGCAAGAGCCCGATGAAGAGGTAGTGGGTCCTTCGATGTCCACTTCTACAGGCAAATCCAAGTTCAGTCTTCAATTTCGCGAGTTGCAGTGCCTTATCGATTCTCAACATAAGACCATATTGAGGCAGAATCAACGGTTGGCGGACCGTCAGGAACATATGTTCGCTTATCAGACAAGTTACACACAAGCGATAGCAAATATGTATGCTAATATGCAACCGTTGATGGATTATGTACATTTTCTAGAGGCTCAGTCGTTGCCAATTTTTCCACCACCAACCCCATATGAGGATGACGAGTTCGGGCCCACTGCTTGACCTGAATTAGTCAGGATTTGGTTCAATTTTTGTATTAAGTGCTCAATAAGGATATATTGACTTTTATCACTTGTTGGATTGGAAAAAAAATGTTGTTGAATAAACACTGCTTTGATGTCTGTCTAAGTTACAGGAAAAAGAAGAAATATGAAAAAGGGAGGATATAGACAGATACGAGCAGATCTTGACTAGTTTGTCTTTGTGGCCAGTGTCATTTGAACAAGTAAGCCCTTAGAATGTGTCTTTACACTCAGCGCCCTAAAATCGTCTGGTTTGGGAGTCGTTGGTCGAAAGTTCGTTACAAGGGTGGCATTGAAAAACCTAATAAAGATGAACATTGCGCAAGTCAAGGAAAAAATTATATTGACGAGATGGAGCGTAAAACGTACTCGTTGAGAAAAAAAAGAAAAAAAAGAAAAAAAAGAAAAAAAGAAAAGGATATGAAAAGTGAAGACAAGTGGATAAAAGTAGAGCTTAAAAGTAAAAATATGTAAACTTATCTTTTTCTGAGCACTGTGATACTATGGGTTAAATTCAGATTTTGATTAGTTTGATATTTTGCACACACATAGGAGGGTCGAGAGTAACGATATAACTGAGGATAGTTGGACTGTTGATGGTGCGTGAGTTTGAAGTCCTGTTGAATTGTTAGATACTAATTTCTGAGGCTGGATCTTTATGATGTAAGTTGATTAATTACTTGAGTATGGACAATCATGCATATGCATTCATATAGGTAGTTAGTTTAGTTTATACATTTATGTGTGTTATTGCTTGAGGACAAGCAAAGTTTTGAGTTTGGGGGTATTTGATGAGTAGGTAAAACCTACGAGTTAGGTACATCTTTGGCTTAATTCTTTACAATCTTTAAGTGTTTTAGTTGTTAGGTTTGTATATAACGCAAGCATGCAATCAAATTACATAAATATAGCGGAAGCGTGATAAAACGGATTTTAAAATTTTTTAATACAAACCATCACCATGATCTATCCTTGTGTTCAATTATCAATTAAACGAAAGAGAAAGAGAATAAGAATTATACCCTCGTAGACCAAAGCTTCCTCGGGTACAAGTTCAACTCCTAGTCCTTCATGTTCTCCTCGAATTCCACTGATGAGATTCCTTCCTTTGATCAACGTTAGCCACCCAAGTGTTTGGCCTCTAGAGGTGATCCACCAAGGAAGAATAGGTATTCAAGAAGTTGGGTATTGGCAAAATCCTGGTTTCTATCTCCATAGAAATTGCAAGTACTCTCCACAATCTAATGCAAGAGTGTGTAACCCTAATCTATGATAAGACTCCTCTTATTTATAAATGTAGGAAAACCCTTCCCTAAACTATTTAGGATTAGGGTTTCTATTATAATTAAACTCCTTTAATTAATAATGCTCCTAATCCAATTAGGAATTCATGGGAGAGTACTTCTATTAATTAATTCTCAATCCCTGTTACGAATTAAATAATAGTAATAGTAATAATAATAATAAGACTCCTCTTATTTATTTATATTTAATATTTCCAAAATATTAAATAATAAATATTAATCTATTTAATTTATTCTATCTCCATAGACTAAATTAAATACACTTAACTTATTATTACAATTATGCCATTTACTTCTTAAATAAATATTTTTCTTTTGTGGTGTGACCCTTTAGGTTCTCCATATTAAACCAGTTGTGAATAAATCAATTAGAACAATTCTAATCTTATTTAAATAAATAAATTAAACTATTTAATTCATTTAAATAAATAATATTTATTCTACAATAAGGGTAAGCCCCCTTAGCGATCAACGACTTTCTAGATAATATATATTTCAACATTAATCACAAAAGAACCATTCAGTGAATAGTTACCATACAATTCAATCCTTCTACCATACAATGTCCCAATTAAATATAAGACATGGATTTACTGTCAAGTTTTATTTTATTTAATTATATATATTTCGATTCCCAAATGCACAACTCTAAATAATGCAAATTAGAAACTCCTTTCTAATTTCATTCTGCCTTGGCCAAAGACTACTGTGTTGTCATTTATCGAATCAC
This sequence comes from Aralia elata, assembly GCA_034770075.1. NCBI lineage: Eukaryota > Viridiplantae > Streptophyta > Magnoliopsida > Apiales > Araliaceae > Aralia > Aralia elata. The sequence continues at coordinate 4,085,494 of JAVJAP010000049.1, forward strand.
ATGGGACATTCACATCTTTTACTAGACGTGATAGATTCTTTGTTGATCATTCACCTATCTCCATGTACAACTTATTATACCCAATCATACTCTTTGATATACCCTAAAGGTCTTAAGGGACATGTCAAAGTATAACTCATCATATACAAGATACTATGATGATCTCAAGTCCAAGGATCACTTGTACTATTATTACTATAGGAATTCCTATTGACAGGCGAGTAAAACTTCATTAGGTATTCCTTAGCGAGCCACGTTCAGTGAACTTATTCTCTAATAAGCACCTACATACTTGCTTCAGTGTCTCCACATAAATGATTATGAGATCAATCATCATCTTCTTAAGAGCAAGCAACGTATGTACTAATCTATCCGGATTCACTAATCCTTTATTTATTAATCTAACGATTAGGAACGATTTTAGTTTGTGAGCTATCTAGAATTTAGATCTCATTAGCCTGATCACCATCATGATTCTAAAATCATTGCTCAAAACTATGGGTTTATCACATTTAATATAACAGCACTATGTAGATAATGTAAAATGCCTTTAAGAAAATCAATTCTTTTATTAATAAATGAATAAGATTACAAAGTATATGATACATCATATCAAATATGATTGGCTTGTGTGCATACTACTTTCAATCTCCCACTTGCACTAAAGCCAATCGCCTTGGTATCTAATACCCATCTTCTCTAAGTGATGATCAAACTGCTGTTGAGTTAAAGCTTTAGTAAATGGATCTGAAATGTTGTCTTGAGAGTCCACACGCTCCAAGGTGTCATCTCCTCATTCAATGATCTCTCTAATCAAATGAAACCGCCGCAATACGTGTTTGGATTTCTGATGAGACCTGGGTTCCTTAGCCTGCGCAACAGCTCCATTGTTGTCACAGAATAAAGGTACGGCTCCTCTAATGCTAGGAACCACTCCAAGTTCAGTTATGAACTTTTTCATCCAAACAGCTTCCTTTGCAGATTCACTTGTAACTATGTACTCTGCCTCTGTCACTGAATCAACAACTGTTTGCTGCTTGGAACTCTTCCAACTCACCGCACCACCGTTTAAGGTAAACACATACCCTGAAACGGATTTACTGTCATCTTGGTCTGTTTGAAAACTTGAGTCTGTATATCCCTCTAGTTTCAATTCAGACCCACCGTAGACAAGAAATACATCTTTAGTTCTTCTCAAGTACTTTAGGATGTTTTTCACTGTCTTCCAGTGCTCTTCTCCTGGATTCAACTGATATCTGCTTGTTACACTAAGTGCATGAGCGACATCTGGTCTAGCACATATCATACCGTACATGATAGATCCTATTGCAGAAGCATAAGGAATCTTACTCACCCGGTCTCTCTCCTCAGGTGTCTTTGGGGCCTGTTTCTTGGAGAGATATATTCCATGGCTCATCGGCATGAGACCTCTCTTGGAATCTTTCTTGCTAAACTTCTTTAGCATCGAGTCAATGTACTTTCCTTGGGTTAAGCCCAGCATCCTTTTAGATCTATCTTTATAGATCTTTATCCCCAAAATATAGGATGCCTCACCCAAGTCCTTCATGGAGAAGTGTTTAGATAACCAAATTTTGATCGACTATAGCATAGGAACATCATTCCTTATCAGTAATATATCATCAACATATAATACAAGGAATGAAACAGCGCTCCCACTAACCTTCTTGTACACGCATGGTTCATCCTCATTTTTGATAAAATCAAACATTTTGATTATCTCATCAAAACGGATGTTCCATCTTCGAGAAGCTTGCTTCAATCCATAAATGGATCGTTGTAGCTTACAGACTTGGTTTGTTCCAACCGTTGAAATAAAACCCTCTAGCTATATCATATATACATTCTCCTCAAGCTCTCCATTGAGGAAAGCCGTTTTCACGTCCATTTGCCAGATCTCGTAGTCATAATAAGCTGCAATTGCTAGCAAAATCCGAATGGACTTGAGCATAGCTACTGGTGAGAAGGTTTTATCATAGTCAACTCCTTGTCTTTGTTTGAAACCTTTTGCAACCAGTCGGGCTGTATAGGTCTCTACCTTGCCATTTGCTCCAGTCTTTCTCTTAAAGACCCATTTACACCCAATATGCTTAATGCCCTCAGGTGGTGAAACCAAAGTCTATACTTGGTTTTCATACATGGAGTCCATCTCAGATTTCATGGCTTCTAGCCATTTCTCTGAGTCTTCACTACTCATAGCCTCTTCGTAAGTCAATGGATCATCATCATGTATGATGCGTACGTCATCATCATCCTCTATGATGAATTTATACCTTTCAGGTATCTTCGGTACTCTTCCAGATTTACAAATAGGTAGTGGTACAGTAGGTTCTTCTACTTGGTCAGGTACCTGACTTTGATCCGTAGTATTTTGTGGTTCTTGAACTTCTTCAAGATATATCTTACTCCCATTGACCCCTTCAAGGATAAACTCCTTTTCCAAGAAGGCAGCGTGTTTCGCAACAAACACCTTTTGATCAGTAGGATGATAGAAATAATACCCTGATGTTTCTTTAGGGTATCCCACGAATCTACATTTGTCGGATCTAGTCTTCAACTTATCATGCTCAAACCTTTTGACATAAGCTGGATAACCCCAAGTCTTAACATGCTTAAGATTTGGTTTCTGTTGGTCGATTTCACAACCGAAAAATACGCGCAAGTATACGCGATCAACAAGTAATAAAGTGATAAGAGAGAGTTGTCGAACCCACAGGGAATTAACTCTAATGTATGCCCAATGACTAATTCAATATCGACTCGATCTAAATCAAACTCTTGGATTTGAGAGATAAGTAGAGGTTACATCTAAATTGCATGAAATACAAATACGATAAATTGATAGATAAAGGTCTAAGATTACAATTGTCAAACACTTGGCGTGCAATGCTTTGTTCAAATATCTTAACTCCCCTTTTAGATCAATTAACCACATAGAATTGACATCCGAGAAATCATAATTACGTAAGAGCCTCTGTCGATGGTCAATTACGAATCTTCCTAATGCGACATGTAGGTATATGTCTATCCTACACACTATCAAGAGACCAATTTCAAGAATAACTAACAAGACACATGTCACTAAATCTCATCAACCACTCTTTCAATTACCAACTTTCACAAAGGAAGTCATTAAGATTAGATTCTCAATTGGTTGCACACGGTATCTAGGTATATGTCTATCCTAAATACTATCAAGTTACCTATCATTAAGGATAATCAACATGACACACGTCACTAAATCTTTATTAATCACCCACAACAATCTTTAACTATCGTATGATATCATAACTAGGTCTCAACACTATAATCCGTTTGTCAAGTTCATATAGGTTCCCAAGGTAATTACTAGCCAAGCAATTAATCCATAAGCATAGGTTATGATAACCAATTCATATGAGCAACAATAATCAAAAGGAAGAGAAAATCAATTCAAATAAAGCAATGGGTTCAATTACAATCTTAGATTAAAAAGTAGTTACATAGAGGAAAAAGAAAAAGAAAGATAAAGGATGGCTTCCCCATTGTTGTTGGATGAAACTCCATTGAAGCTCCTCCAAGCTTTAGAAGAACCATGGCCAATGGTCATGGCCTCCCTCTTTTTGCTCCAAGCTTCCTCTCTCTCTCTCTCTAAATCTGATTTTGGAACTCTAGCTCCCATAAAATGGAGGCTACATGTTATATTTATAGTGCCCAATGTAAAACCCTAGCTTAACCCATGAAAAATGACCAAAAACCCGCTCAAATTGCTTAAAATCCGACCCAGGCGCGCTGCCCAGCAGCCATTGGTGCGCCCGCACGCTGGCTGGTGCGCCCGCGCGCTGCGTGCTGTCACCCGACTCAGCATTGACATCTGTTGGTAAAATGGCCATAACTTCTTCGTCCGAACTCGAAATTAGGCAATTCAAGAGGCTACGGAAAGCTGAGAAGTATCTCGACAACTTCCATAACTGGAGTTCGAAAAGATAATGGCTGGAGAAAGGGTGAAATTGAGCTCGAAGTGGCCGCTGTGTAAAATTCATGCTAAATCCGCTGGTAAAACGACCATAACTCTCTCATACGAACTTCAAATTGGATGATTCAAGATGTTCTGGAAAGCTAAGACAAAAATCTACAACTTTTGTTTTTTGAGTTTTGAGAGATACGGATTGGATCATGGGTCAAATTGAGCCGCAAGCAGCTGCTATATCAATCGGAAGCTCAAAAATGGCAAACAAGGCACCCAAACGTTGACGTTCAAGTAGCTTTTGCTCCATTTCCTACAAAACTAAGCAAAAACACATAAAAACAATATAAAACACATAAAAACAATGCAAAACAACATTTTACACAAACATGATAAAAATACATAAAAACCAAATGAAATGACTTAGAATTTACAAATTATCAAGCTCAAAAGTGCCTAATTTGTGTATATAAAGCACACTCATCAGTTTCCTCCCTATCCATATCTCATATGGGGTCTTTGGGACGGATTTGGTAGGTACTTTGTTAAGTAAGTATGCAGCCGATTCTAGGGCATAACCCCAGAAGGATACTGGAAGGTCGGTAAAACTCATCATGGAACGAACCATGTCCAACAATGTTCGATTTCTCCTTTCAGATACACCATTTAACTGTGGCGTCCCTGGTGGAGTCCATTGTGAGATTATACCATTTTCTTTGAGACAATTGAGAAACTTATTGGTTAAGTATTCCCCTCTTCGATCCGATCGAAGAATCTTAATACTCTTACCAATTTGCTTCTCTACTTCACTTCTGAATTCTTTGAACTTTTCAAACGATTCAGATTTGTATTTCATTAAATACACATATCCAAATCTAGAATGATCATCAGTGAAAGTAATAAAATAAGAATACCCTCCTCGTGCATTCGTTGTCATAGGGCCACATACGTCTGTGTGTACCAACGCTAACAACTCTGTAACTCTTTCTCCTTTTCCAGTAAAAGGAGATTTAGTCATTTTACCCATGAGACAAGATTCACAAGTTGGATATGATTCGTAATCAGATAGCTCTAAAAGCCCATCTTTATGAAACTTGGATAATCTTGTTTCATTGATATGACCGAGTCTACATTGCCACATAAAGGTATAATTAACATCATCTCTTTTTCTTTTCTTAGTTTGTTCAATTTGAAGTATATTTTCATGCAAGTCAAGTATGTAAAGTCCATTCAGTAGGTTTCCAACACCATATAAAACATTTTTATTATAAATAGAACAACTGTTGTTCTTTATTATAATATCAAAACCATCCATATCCAATACAGAAATTGAAATAATGTTTCTAATGAATGTCGGAACATAATAACAATTATTTAAACTAATGAAGTTGCCCGAAGGCAGTGCTAAACAATAAGTCCCTACAGCTAATGCAACAACCTTTGCTTCATTTCCCACTCGTAGGACGACTTCATCCTTGTTCAGCTTTCTACTTCTGCTTAGTCCCTGCATATTATTACATATGTGAGAACTACAGTCGGTATCCAATACCCAAGTAGAATTTTGACTTTCAGAAAAATTAATTTCAATCATGAACAAACCTAGATTGGAAGTCGAAGCTTCTCCAAGCTTCTTTTAGTCCACAAGATACTCCTTGCAGTTCCTCTTCTAGTGCCCCGGCTTATTGCAATGGTAGCAAATTCGTTTGCTATCTGGATCAGGTTTCTTTTTATCCTTTCTCTTCGCCTTGCCCTTAGCCTTCTTATTTTTCTTCTTTTCAGAAGATACCTTGGGTCTCTTCCTTTTCTTGGAAGAATCATCCACTAGTAAGACTTGGTTCTTGTTGGATGAGAAGTGACCTTCAGCAGTTTTCAACATGTTAAGTAACTTAGGCAAGCTGACGTCCAACTTATTCATGTGAAAATTCACAACAAATTGTGAGAAGGTGTCCGGGAGTGACTGCAAGATCAAATCTTGACGTAACTCCCCATCCATCACGAACCCTAGCTGTCCAAGTTGTTCAATCAGATTGATCATCTTAAGGACATGAGTCTCAACAGCAGTGCCCTCGGTCATACGAGATCGGAAGAGCTCCTTAGATATCTGATATCTAGCAGTCATACTTTGCTCACCATACAACTCTTTGAGGTGCAGGAATATAGTAGGAGCATCCATAGTTTCATGCTGACGCTGAAGCTCGTTACTCATGGATGCGAGCATGATGCATTGAGCTAAGATTGCATCATCTTGCCACTTTCTGAAAGTAGCAATCTCTTCCTCAGAGGCTGTTTCTGCAACATTTGCAGGGACTGGCGAATTTAGGACATAAGAAATCTTTTCAGCAGTGAGAACAATTCTCAGATTCCTTAACCAATCTGTGTAATTCGGTCCGGTCAGTTTGTTAGCAGCAAGTATGCTACGCAGTGATAGTGAGTTTGACATTTTTAAATTCTGCATGTGAAATAGACAACATTTTAGCATATATTCATTTAATTAATTACCAAAATAAATTAGGTCTTTATTTTAAATTGGTATCTCTCACTTTTTATCAAACTATATTACCCTCAATATATATAGTTCAGCAATTCTAATTAAAGATTTGTTAGTGAGACTGAGGATCCCATTTCAAATGTATATAGTCTTGTGGTGACACAACAAACGATATATAAATAAATAGGTAGACAACTATTGTCAATTACATCTCTATCTAACTCCTTGTATTTTGCCTCTTAGATTATTTTGATCAAGTGGTGACACATCCGAATCAAAATTATCCAAGTTAAGTCCATCCTAGCACTTCCATATATGTGAAGAGAAAAATACCGTCCTTGTGGTGACACAACAACACAGTAATGTTCAATTCCTTAATAAGCATCAAATGTGATAAAGCAACATCTTAAATATTTAATACTTGCCTTGTGGTGACACAACAAACTCATATTAAACATTTAATACTCTATTGCTTTACCATGCTAGAAGGCGACGTTCGATATTCCAAATATCTTTGAACGCTTAGGACTTAATATGATTTCTTTGATGGGTTTATTATTATTAGTCTCATCTTGTTTAGCGCGCATGCACATATATATATAAAATACGCGTCATATTATTTTACATGCGAAGCATGTTGGATAATATATAATATATATAGTAAGCATGCACATATAGAATACTATATTCTACCCGGATTGATTATGGACTTTTATTCTAGTTTGGTTCACTAGAGCCACCAAGTGAACCAAAAGGTTAAACCTAGGGTGCAAGAATTAAATTTAAATATAACTATTACATTTAAACTCGGGCTCCATTACAAACGGATCTTCAAGAGCTCCTTGCTCCTTTGTCTCCAATTCTTCAAAATTAATTCTAACTAGTCCTATTACAAAAACTATTTACAATAAATAGAAACCTTGATCAGCAGTCAAGGGAAAGTACATAGGAGGGAGATAGAATTTACATTAAGAAAAATTAGAGAAGATGAGGTACACATACCCCATTTATAAAAAAACCATACATTCAAGCATCCACTAAAATAAATCCAATCAAACATTGGTTAATAGTCCATAATAAATCTCTATTAATTATCATACATATCTCTATATGTATCAATAAATAACATTCATCCCATGAATAATAAAATCATTCCATATATGCATTGATATCAATTAATGGGCAAAACTTTTGCTAATATTTAGTTTTGAAACAAAATAAACTCTTTTATTTTAATCAAAAAACAAATCCAAATTAAACTCCTTTAATTTTAGCAATCTAAAATCCTATTCCAGATAAAATAAACATCTTTATTTTAAACTTTTATCAATTAAATAAACTATTTATGTTAATTGAGAAAAACAAAAAAATTTCAAAGTATGCACACCAGAGCGATCGCACTCCAAAATGAACTAGGAGCGGCGCGGCCGCGCTGCACCCCCAGAAACGTTTTCTGGGTTAGGGAGCGGCCGCGCTCCAGAATGAACTGGAAGCGAGGCGGCCGCGCCGCGACTCAGATTCAGAAAATTTTTTCCAGCCCAAAAATCCGATCTTATCGCATATCAATTCATACATGGAATCATCAAAATCAATAATTAACACAAGGATTAGGCTCTGATACCAATGTTAGGTTTGTATATAACGCAAGCATGCAATCAAATTACATAAATATAGCGGAAGCGTGATAAAACGGATTTTAAATTTTTTTAATACAAACCATCACCATGATCTATCCTTGTGTTCAATTATCAATTAAACGAAAGAGAAAGAGAATAAGAATTATACCCTCATAGACCAAAGCTTCCTCCGGTACAAGTTCAACTCCTAGTCCTTCGTGTTCTCTTCGAATTCCACCGATGAGATTCCTTCCTTTGATCAACGTTAGCCACCCAAGTGTTTGTCCTCTAGAGGTGATCTACCAAGGAAGAATAGGTATTCAAGAAGTTGGGTATTGGCAAAACCCTAGTTTCTATCTCTATAGAAATTGCAAGTACTCTCCCCAATCTAATACAAGAGTGTGTAACCCTAATCTATGATAAGACTCCTCTTATTTATAGATGTAGGAAAACCCTTCCCTAAACTATTTAGGATTAAGGTTTTTATTATAATTAAACTCCTTTAATTAATAATGCTCCTAATCCAATTAGAAATTCATGGGAGAGTACTTCTATTAATTAATTCACAATCCCTATTAGGAATTAAATAATAGTAATAGTAATAATATTAATAAGGCTCCTCTTATTAATTTATATTTAATATTTCCAAAATATTAAATAATAAATATTAAGCTATTTAATTTATTCTATCTCCATAGACTAAATTAAATACACTTAACTTATTATTACAATTATGTCATTTACTTCTTAAATAAATATTTTTCTTTTGTGGTGTGACCCTTTAGGTTCTCCATATTAAACCGGTTGTGAATAAATCAATTAGAACAATTCTAATCTTATTTAAATAAATAAATTAAACTATTTAATTCATTTAAATAAATAATATTTATTCTATAATAAGGGTAAGCCCCCTTAGCGATCAACGACTTTCCAGATAATATAGATTTCAACATTAATCACAAAAGAACCATTCAGTGAATAGTTACCGTACAATTCAATCCTTCTACCATACAATGTCCCAATTAAATATAAGACATGGATTTACTGTCAAGTCTTATTTTATTTAATTATATGTATTTCGATTCCAAATGCACAACTCTAAATAATGCAAATTAGAAACATATTTCTAATTTCATTCTGCCTTGGCCAAGGACTACTGACTTGTCATTTATCGAATCACATAGGACATTCACGTCTTTTACTAGACGTAGTAGATTCTTTGTTGATCATTCACCTATCTCCATGTACAAGTTATTATACCCAATCATACCCTTTGATATACCCTAAAGGTCTTAAGGGACATGTCAAATTATAACTCATCATACACAAGATACTATGATGATCTCAAGTCCAAGGATCACTTGTACTACTATCACTATAGGAATTCCTATTGACAGGCGAGTAAAACTCCATTAGGTATTCCTTAGTGAGCCACGTTCAGTGAATTTATTCTCTAATAAGCACCTACATACTTGCTTTAGTATTTCCACACAGATGATTATGAGATCAATCATCCTCTTTTTAAGAGCAAGCAACGTATGTACTAATCTATCCGGATTTAGTAATCCCCTATTTAGTAATCCAACGATTAGGAACGATTTTAGTCTGTGAGCTATCTAGAATTTAAATCTTATTAGCATGATCACCATCATGATTCTAAAAGCATTGCTCAAAACAATGGGTTATCAAATTTAATATAATAACACTATGTAGATAATGTAAAATGCCTTTAAGAAAATCAATTCTTTTATTAATAAATGAATAAGATTACAAAGTATATGCTACATCATATCAAATATGATTGGCTTGTGTGCATACTACTTTCAATAGTATCTTTTTACTTGTCTTTGTGTTGATATTGTAGGTTGAGGCTGGCTGCAGATTGGAAAAGAACAAAGAAATTTGGTATAGGACATTCTCGTCGGGGCGAGCTTTTTAAGCTTGATTTCTCGCCGGGGGCGAGGATTTTGTGAAGGAATGTCTCGCCGGGGCGAGGATGCGGCTGGAGGAAAAGAAGTTTATTTTCAGCAGGATTAGAGGGTTGATGCAAACAAGGATTCTTTTGACTAATCTGATGAGGAGACTATAAGAGACATATGAAGGCATGAAAAAGAAAAAACAACAACACACTGACGATACCAACACGGAGTTTGAACTTTCAGAGGTGAGTAAGGAAATTGGAGATCAGGACAAGTATTGTGACGAATTCAGATTGGAGGATTAAATATTAAAGATTTCATTGGTTTCTTTTTAATCTTTCATCTCTGATTTATAATTAATTATGATGACTTATTTTGGAATTCTAGTTTTTATTTCCAGTATGAACTAAATCTTAAATTAAGGCTACAATTGAACCAGTTATGCTTATGAATTAATTATCTACTTTGATTCCAGTTATTCGTTAAATTGAGTTGTTTATCCTATTCTATGCTTATTGATTAATTATCTGGCCAACAATTAGCGGAATACTCTAGGTAAATTCGGGAGATGAAATCTAGGGTTAGACCTGAATATGATAGCATGTATTCTTAATTATTTGCATGTGTTAAATAATTAGGGTTGTGAAGTGAATAGGAATATCTCTTCGCTGCATGTAACTATTGGGAATTGATGCTTAACAAATTTAATCTCTTAAATTTGCATAGAAATATCGCAGAATTAATTGGGTTAGATAAATTTATTTGATCACTTGGAAAATGACGTATAAATAAATTTGAATTCCTGTTAACAACTCAATTGAAGTAAATAACTGGATGACGTAAATAGATTAGTTTATGTTACGTAACTGGGGATATTGTAGTCTTAACCCTTTAAATCTGAATCTCAACTTTCGTGTTAGTTATTGATCTTAGTTTTAATTTAATTTGTTTTAATAGATATTCAAATTGTGATTGTTTAATAAAATAGAGTAATTAGATTGGTGGTTGAAAGTATTGTTGTTCGATTAATATAACGACAATTTACGCGCAAGTATATGCGGTTAACAAGTAATAAAGAGTAAGTAGAGTATCGATCGCACGAGGAATTGTTATTAGTCTTTTCTAAATACTAATCTTTTATCATCTCAATTTTATTTAAACAAATGATAATTGTTTTTGTTGTTTTGCAATAATGAAGATAACAAATAATCAAAGAACTATGGAAAGCTTTAATATAATGAAATCAAATAATAACAAGTCTAAGATTACAATTTCCCCCAACACTTCATTTGAATGTCCTAACTCTCTCTTTTCTACTAGTTAAATCAGAAGAATTGTTATCCGAGAAATCACTAGTATGTCTAAGTCTCTCTCGATGGTCAAATACGTATTCCTCATTACGGTGTATAGATATATCTCTATTCTACACACTAGCAAGATTCTCATATCAAGAACAATTAGTAAGGTGTATGTCACAAAACCTCATTAACTACTCCATCAATTACCAACTTTTGCAATAGAAATCATTAAGCATGGATTCTCCAATAGATACATGTGGTATTTAGGTATATGTCTATCCTAAATACAATCAAATTATCCATTCACGAGGGTAATAAATAAAACACACGTCACTTAATTTCATAAATTACCCATAGGAATATCTAATTTTCACATGATATCATAACAAGGTCTCAACCTATACTTCCTCTCTAAATTCCATATAAATTCCCAAGGTAATTACTAGCTAGGTAATTAATATATAAAGCACAAATTATGATATCCAATCATAAATAATTAACCAACATCAAAGAGAGAGCATTCAATTCAAACTATGTATTGGGTTCCATTGAAATCTTAGAAAATTAGTTCTAGTTCATGGGAATTACAATAAACATCAAATTTGATCTATACATCATGATGGAATAACAAATTAAGAAGAGAATACTAGAGATAGAATGATAAAATCCCTTAGGATGATATTCAATGGTTGCTTGATGGGTTGATTCTTGTTCTCAAGCTTTCCCTCAAGATTTGATACTCCTTGCTCTTCTTGCTCCTTGAACTTTGCTAATTTTTCCTTGAATTGCAGCACTTTTGCTCTTAATTTGATGTTTATGGAAGCCTCCCTCTCTCTAGAATTGATGTTAGAAGTGTTAGAATGAGTTAGAATGCCTATTTGAGCCGCCCCCTTGGTGTTATATGCGATGGGTATGTGAAACCCTAGCTTAGATATCAAAAATTGGCCAAAAATCGCGAAAATCTGGACTGCATCCAGGGAGTTACCACCCCAGCGGTGGAATAGTGCTGGAATCTACCGCCCTGGCGGTAGAATAGTATACCCCGAATCAGTTTCGACGTCTGTTAGAAAAATGGCCATAACTTCTTCGTCCGAACTCGGATTAAAGCGATTAAGTAGGCTATGGAAGGCTAAGAAGTAGTTCTACAACTTTTATAACTGGAGCTCGTCGAGACAATGGCCGAAGCAAGACCCACATTGAGCCCGAAGCAACTGCTGTGTAAAATTCATGCAAAATCCGATGGTAAAATGATCATAACTCTCTCATACGAACTTCAAATTGGATGATTCTGGATGTTCTGGAAAGCTAAGACAAAGATCTACAACTTTTGTTCTTTGAGTTTTGAACAAGCAGCTGGAATGCCAAATTGAGAAATTGAGAAATTGAGATCTACAACTTCATTCGGACTACATCATGGGCCAAATTGAGAAACAAGCAGCTGGAATGCCAAATTCGAGCCCAAAACGCAACGATCCAAGGGGCCTTTCTTTCAATTCCTACAAAACAACGTAAAAACACATAAAAGCCAACAAAAACATATAAAAGTGATACAAAACTATATTACACAATAATAAGATGAAAACACATAAAACCAAACAAAATAGCTAAAGACTTACAAATTATCAAGGCCCCAATTTGTGTGTATAAAACACACTCATCAAATACCTCCAAACTTAAATATTTGCTTGTCTTCAAGCAAAACACACAAACTATAAAAATTAAACACTTCTAATGAAACATATCTTGAGCAATGAGTTAATAAGTCTAAACAATGGTCTCAAAGCATAAACACATGAAAACTCAAGGAAACTTTCAAAACGTTGCAAGTCTAGATTTACAATTAGCTAGTTATAGCTTGCTTTAGGTCCCTTCCGTGTGTGTGTGTACCCAATAGCACTAAACCAATCAAGCTCGGATGAAGCTATGCAACTACATTACCTTATGAAATAATCAAAATAAACCACCAAAAACTACATGCTTAACACATCACTCAATACAAAGGTATACAAATCATAATTTCCAAAAATTTGAAATCAAAAGACTCTAGGTAAGTGCATTTTATGCTCCATCTTATCCTAAGTCCACTCTTGTGGGTGAGTGCGTTTTACGCTCCATCTCAACTCAACATAAGATTTGAAATATACAATTTTCTTTCTTTAATCACAATTATAAGAGAGTGCGTTTTACGCTCTATCTCTCCTACGCATGTGTCCATGAGTGAGTGCGTTTTATGCTCCATGTGACGCCCCCAAATTCGGGTCTCCAGCTACCCGGATCTGGTCATCACGATCCATTACGAACATTCACCACTAACAACATATGGTAACTAAAATGCGGAATATAATAAACATATGTTGTTCATTACAAAGGTGTTACTAGTCCCAAGATACAATAACCTTAAATACCTAACACAAATCTGTACCCCAAATAAATATCAGGGTTTAAATTACATTAATAGTAATTAACTACACATAAGATAAAATCAGCTACGTGAAGCCTATCATTTCATCTTTTCTTTCCCTTTGCTCTTTCCTGATGTCTCGGGTTTAGCTGCAATGGAGTCATGATATAGCAAGGGTGAGCAACGAGTTTGCTCAGCAAGTTTAAAGTACGACAATAAAGATATATCATGATGAAAGGAATATAGAAAGAGATTTCAACAATATAATTATCAGAAGCAAGAACAATAATTGATTTTAGAACAATTGATAGTCAAGTAGGCTTTGAATAATAACTTCCAAAGGGGTCAATAGCTAATTGACCCTCTGGTTACTGGCTACAAAATAAGTACTTGAGGGGATCAGCCTTGCGTACGCTATGTATATGAATAACATTTAACTCTGCTGTTTGTACCTTATATACGGTACATGGGGTGTTCCCCTATAATAAAAGGGGTATTCATTCAGTCTAAGAATCCTTACCATCGATGGGGTCGGATAGCTTTTATAAATTCTCATATATTTTCCTGACCGAACAAAGGTTCAGACTTAAACATGAAAAGCTCGTGAATTTTGGAACTCTAATAAATATACGAATGCAAATGCACTGAATGCGAGTGTCAATAATATCGATGTGGATTAACTGTAAATTAATTAAACCACTTAAGCATTCTTGGAATAAAATTTCAAGCTACAATACAATAGCAGCCTGCTCGAATTAAAAGAAACTTGCAACAATTAAAGTTTCGATATAAAGGACTTGCTCAATGTAAAAGTTGAGTAAGATGAACTTGCTTGTTTGCTTAGCTACTGCTAAATTTTAGCTTTAATTAATCGACTTTGGATGACCTATCATTGGATAAAGTCGACTTATCAATTAATATGACATAGTGTATATTGGTACACCTTCGTATGCTATTTATTTAACAGACGAACAGTTCATATAGCATATAAGTCAATAGATCAGTCTCAACCCCATAGGATACTTAATTGATCTGTAGACTGAGAGATCTCTTAAAGGATAAACACTTATAACTGTTTTAATCCTTTATAATATTTTATTAACTCTATTGACATTTAATTACTATTTAATATTAGCTAAACAGAAATTAATTAATGACCTTTAGCTATTAAAAAAATGAGTAGTAGCTAATCATGATTACTCCTTATTAGAACATTCATATAGGTAATCCTTGATTGTCTTTGATCTATTTGCATAATAGTCCCCATTTATTATTTATAAAAATAAATTTATTAGTACATCACTAGGTAATAGTGACTAGTAATTACTAAGTTATTTAATTTTAGTTGCTCTTAGCTACCATCCACTTTCAAGGGTAATTAAGTAATTATCACCCCTCATTCTTCATTTAACATTAATTAAGTAGTTAATTTATAACTCTTACTCATGCTTAATCATTATTTGATAATAGCCCAATAATAATTAAGTAATTATCATCTTTATTATTTAATGTTAAATAATAAATAACTTAATTATTAACCTTATTCGTACTCAATTATTATTTAATACTAATTAAATAATAATCAACTATTTATTATTTTTTGATACATAACGAGTAATTATCTTATGAACTTACTCATACTTAATTATTAATTAAATAATAATTAAATATTTATTATCTTTATTTATTATTTATTGTAAAAAAATAAATAATTATTTTATTAACTATATTCATACTTAATTATTATTTAATATTAATTAAATAATAATTAAATATTTATTATTTAAAGCTAGATAATAAGTAATTATTTTATTAACTTTAATCGTATTTGATTATCCAATTATACTCAAGTATTTATTATCTTTATTTATTATTAATATCAAATAATAAATAATTAGTTTCATTTACTTCACTCATACTTAATTATTATTTAATATTAAATAATAATTAAATATATATTTCCTTTATTTATAAAAAAAAAATTATTTATTAGTGGATTATTAATTCAAATAATAGCTAATAAATAAATCTGATGGTACTACACCTAACTACTATTAATAATATTAATAATAGTTAGATAATCATTAACCCTAGTTTGTTTGTTGTTTGAATGAACCAAAGCATTACCTAACCAGTTTAAAAAAAATATTTCAAGTATTACAAGGTTTATTGAGTAATTAAGTCACTCGATTACAGTAATTTAGTTGCTTGCCAAGGTAATATCATGCTGAGTTTTCTGCACAAGATGCATACTCACCCACTGACTCGAGGCTTGCAACAGCACTTATTATTACCTTCAATACCACGGTTGGCCTAATACACGA
The DNA here is from genome assembly GCA_034770075.1 of Aralia elata. Taxonomy (NCBI): domain Eukaryota; kingdom Viridiplantae; phylum Streptophyta; class Magnoliopsida; order Apiales; family Araliaceae; genus Aralia; species Aralia elata. Next base: position 4,101,504 of record JAVJAP010000049.1, read on the forward strand.
GCCGCAACAAGATACTAGAAATTTTAAGCCTAACAGATTACCAACTAGGCAACTAACAAGCGGATTCTCACTGACATTTCAACAAACACTTGTCGTGCAACCTAAAACATAATATTGGTCCATTAAATGTGCAAGACCATGCTGTCGAACCTTATGGTTCTTTAACATACAGAGTTCCAACCAAGCAGTACAAACCAAATTTTTCAACAAGGAACTACACAGTACCATACCAGATTTTCAAATCCAATCAATATAGTACAAGGTTCGAGTTTCAATTCAAAGCAATACAAAGAACAATTTAATCCAATACAGGGAAACCAAAATACCCCAAGCGCAGAAGGAAGAAAATAAATAAAAAAAAACAACACAAACGAACAAGCGCAGTAGCTCGGTGGAACCATGGTTGTACCTTGAGGTCGAATTGGGTCGGATTGGGGCCCTAGCTGTCGTCCTCCTCCTTCTCCCAAAATAGGTGACGAAGCCGGACATTCACCACCGTTCACCCGCGTTTGATCTCCCCTGTTTCCTCTCCTCTGCGATTTCCTTTTCTCCCTCTAATTTTAGACTTACAATTTTCGGCAGCCTTGGTTTAGGGTTTGTGAAGGTGTCAATTTATAGTAGAAAAATTATCCAACTCGCTGGATATTACATCGCTCGACAGGGCAATACCCAGTAGGCTGTCGATCGATTGTCTCTGTCAGCCCCATCCAAGCCAACCGCAAAATTGCCGGCAAGCCTCGAGCCGCGCACTTGCATCCGTCAGTCGCCGGTCGCCTTCAACCCCTTGGTCCGTTTGATGGCCGCTCGGTCGGTGATTTTCTCCTTCAGTCCAACGGTCGGCCTCCTTTTGCTATCACCGGCCTCCCTTCCCGTCCGTTCGACTGATCGATGGCTTGAGTCTAGCTAGGTTCGACTACTTGAGAGCCTAGGCTGGTATGATTTTCCCCCTAATCGATTTTGCTGATTTGAACCCCTCCCAATTGAACTTGCCGGTTATTCCCTTAATCCCACCAATCGCCCAAACAGATCTAACCCGGCTAAAAAGAATTGGAATGGGCTTAAAAGAAATGGGTTTGATTTGGCTGGAAGGGATTTGGGCTCAACCCAATAGGGTTGGACCGGATGAATTAAATAGGAAACGACCCAATAGGAATTAAAAAGGAAATTGGGCTCAGCCCTATAAAAATATGGGTCAATAGAAATAAAGGAAAATAGTCCAACTTGTTTATTAAAATTATTAACACTATGCTCCTAATATTTAAATTGAATAAATGATTCAATTTATTAATTATTTATAATATTTATTTCAACAATAACTCCTCATGCGAATTATTTAAATCCGATAATAGTAAAATGAATTCATTTATTAATTTTCTTCCCAATTTTCTTGCAATTAAATCCTTAGGGTTAACTCACTAATTTATTCAAACTATTAGTGAGCCCCTTTTAGGCAAAGAAAATTATTGGACCACGTATTAAATAATAATACGTACATGTATCCAATTAGATTCGTAAAATTAAATAAAACGAATTTCATATATCAAAATAAATTGTACAAGGCTTAAAATTTCTTGGACATTACACTCCATCTCACTCACCACATGACCAACAAATCAAACACAACAAATTTGGACACCTTGCTTCGAGTGATGTTTAAACGAGTTCTAGAATTTATAGATATTTCCCACAATCATTCGGTTATAAAAGCCTTCTCTAAGCACACAACTAGCTCAATACTCATGGGTAGGTGCAAAAGAGTGAAAGGACGCATAAGCAAAAGAATAACCAACAATAACGATTAAGCACAAAGACTAAGCAACTTTTATCCATTTTTCACGAGTTAGAATCAATTCAAACAAGTTCTTATCATAGACCATGGATTGTAGTACAAATCAAATTAAAACAATGCTCAAGAGACACATCCTAAAAATAATTTTTTTTCTTTTATTTTTTTTCAGAATAGCAAACAAACATTAAAATGCACAAATAACTAAGACATGCTATGTAGCTATGATGCCAATGCTATATGATCCACCCCCAAACTCAAAGTGAACAATGTCCTCATTGTTTATAAGATAAAGAAATGAAAACTGAGAACTTCCCTGATTAGCCAAGCATTATGCTCGACCATAGCCTTCTAAACATTTGAGTCTGATGGTGGATAAACTGGAAACGGTTGTAGCTCAAGAACATGTATTGGGGCGACATTCGGATAATAACCAAGCAATTCCTTACCAAACAATGCTCAATCAGGCCAACATTCTTTTAGACAATTCGTTGACTACGTGATGTGCACTGATTGAAATTTTTCATCAAATACCTCCCCCAAACTTAGTTTCAACAAAAATTGCTAAGTTATTGTAATATTCAATCAAATCATAGCAATGAATAACCCAAAATCTTCCAATTGAGCCAACACAAACTCAATTTGGCAACCAATCTAAATTTATCCAAATTTAACAATATATGATTACCCAATACAAATCCAAGTATAACAGTTTAGCTAGCCAAGAATACCCATCACAATTAACAAATTTATTTTACTTGTATGCAAAAATTGGAGTGAGTACCTTGCTTTGTGTTGGCAAAATAAGTTGTTTGTTAGTGCCTTTAATTTGGAGATGAATCCTTTTGAATGCTCAATGGGTTAAGACGAATCCATGTGGGAGAGGGGAAGAATGAGTTTGGAAATGCTATGACAATATAATCCGGCTTGGGAGGAAAAGGAATGGAAACGATTAGCTTGAAAAAACATCAAAAACTGGATTTTGTGCTTCTCGCTGGGGCGAGCAAATAAGCCTGGAATCTACTGCCGGGGCGAGCTCGCGCCGCGGCGAGAAATTGTACTATGTTTTGCCGCCGGGGCGAGCTCGTCGTCGGGGCGGTTAAAATGAGCTCAATCCTACCGCCGGGGCGGTAACCTCCTGTATCCCAAAACTTGGTTTTTTAGGTTTTCAGTTTAGCAATCATTCTCAATGCCCCACACCTGCATAAATGCAACATATCAAAGATTACATAGACAACATTCAGATTATGATGAGACATAGCAATCAAATCCAATCCTAAAACGTAACTAACTAAATACACACATAACTTGAAAACTTTGAAAATGCAGTAAATGAAAAACAACGAATGCAAATGAATGGAAATGAATGGGTTGCCCCCCATCGAACACTTGATTTAAAGTCTTTCAGCCTGACTAACTCCCTATTTTATCCAATTCCCCTTCGATAATTGAGGAACCCACCATCCATTGATAGCCATGTAATATTTGAGGGCTTCTCTTCAGTAAGGGTCATTGTTTCAAGTTCACCTAGCTTGTTACTTTTCGATAAAATTTCATTTGAGACTTCACATAACTAGGTGATTGCTCCATTGTGTCTGTGAAAAGATTATTGAATTGAAGCTCCTCAAACATAATAGAATCCTCAACTTTCTTCTCATGGACCTCAATTTTCTCATACCATGGCTCAAACTTTATACTAGCTCCTATGTCACATAGAGCCTTGCCTAAGACATGACTACTAATTGGGCACGGGACTGCAAAACTGACTAGAATCTTGAACTTTGGTGGCAAAGGCACTTGAATTTTAACGGAATGAATGATTTTATTCCTCAGCTTCTGCTCCTTCCTATCCAATATTTGAACAGGAATTTCCTCGTATGATAAGTCCTTCTCGACTTGAATTGGCTCATAGGAAATAACGTGCTTGTAGTCTGGCTTATATGGACGTAACACTGATACATGAAACACGTTGTGAATGTGCTCAAGTTCAGGAGGTAGTGCTACCTCGTACGCCACTTCGCCTATCCGCCTCAAAATCTCGAATGGTCCTATGAACCTAGGGCTCAATTTGCCCTTCTTCCCAAAATGGATCTTCCCTTTCCAGGGAGATACCTTCAGAAACATAAAACTACCAACTTTAAAGTCTCGTTTCTGACGATGTAAGTCAGCATACTTCTTCTGACGATCCTGGGCTGCTACTAACCGCTGTCTTATTACTTTAATGATTTCCACGGTTTGTTGTACCAATTCTGGTCCCAACAATCTCCGTTCACCAACTTCATCCCAACATAACGGCGTTCGAAACTTCCTTCCATACAACGCTTCGTACGGTGGCATGCCAATGCTAGCATGGTAACTATTGTTGTAGCCGTACTCAACCTCAACTGCGTTCCCATCCTTTCCTATAGACTTCTCCAAAAATTTGACGTGAAGTGCGGATCTCTGTCAGATACAATCGATACCGGCACTCCATGTCGCGATACTATCTCCTTTACGTAAAGTTTCGCTAACTGCTCCAATTTGTACCTGATCTTGATCAGTAGAAAATGGGCAGACTTGGTCAAACGATCTACGATCACCCAGATGGCGTCTAGACCTTTCTGTGTTGTTGGAAATCCTACCACAAAATCCATTGTGCTGTGCTCCCACTTCCACTCCAGAATCTCCAAAGGTTGCAACAATCCGCTCGGCCGCTGGTGCTCTGCCTTGACCCTCTGACAAGTTAAACACCGGTTGACGAATTCTGCAACTTCTCCTTCCAAATGCGGCCACCAATAATGCTGACGAAGATCTTGATACATCTTGGTGCTACCCGGATGTACCAAAAATCTCGTATTATGGGCCTCTTGTAATATTTCTTCCCTCAAGTCTAGTACGTATGGTATCCAGATCCTTCCCTCGAACCTCAGCAATCCTGTGCTGTCAATCTTGTGCTGTCAATCTTGTACTTCAACGTTTTTCCCTCTGATAGTTGCTTCTTAATGTCAATGCACTCCTCGTCAAATTCTTGAGCCTCCTTTATCTTATCCAGTAGAGTCGGACTTGCTGTTACGGTAAACAATTTTTCGTCCGTCTCCATCGGATACTTAACCTCCAGTTCCAGACGTTCAAAGTCCCTTATCAACTCCTCTTGAACTGTCAGCTGCATCAATTTCACCTTGCCTTTTCTGCTTAAGGCATCAGCCACTACATTTGCTTTGCCCGAATGGTACAGAATCTCATAGTCGTAATCCTTTATCAATTCTAACCATCGGCGCTGCCTCATGTTCAGCTCTTTCTGGGTGAAGATATATTTCAGACTTTTGTGATCTGTATATATCTCGCACTTCTCCCCGTATAGGTAGTGCCTCCAAATCTTCAAGTAGAAAACTACCGCGGCTAACTCCAGGTCATAAGTTGGGTAACCCTTCTCATAGTCCTTCAGCTGACTTGATGCGTACGCAACAATCTTGCCGTGCTGCATCAATACACAGCCAAGACCTTTGTATGACGCATCGCTATATACTACGAAACCCCAAGTGTTGTCGGGTAAGGTCAACACCGGTACTTGGCTAAGTCTCTTCTTCAGCTCCATAAAACTTTTCTCGCAATTCTCCGACCAAACGAACTTAACGGTTTTTCTGGTGAGATTGGTCAACGACGATGCTATCTTTGAAAAATCCTGGATGAATCTCCGATAGTATCCTGCTAATCCTAAGAAACTCTGGATCTCCGTTGGTGTCTTTGGTTATTCCCAATTAATAACTGCTTCTACTTTGGCTAGGTCCACCGTCAGTCGCCTTCAACCCCTTTTCGATAAAATTTCATTTGAGAACTTCACATAACTAGGTGATTGCTCTATTGTGTCTGTGAAAAGATTATTGAATTGAAGCTCCTCAAACACAATAGAATCCTCAACTTTCTTCTCATGGACCTCAATTTTCTTATACCATGGCTCAAACTTTATACTAGCTCCCATGTCACATAGAGCCTTGCCTAAGACATGACTACTAATTGGGCACGGGACTACAAAACTGACTGGAATCTTGAACTTTGGTGGCAAAGGCACTTGGGGTATTAATACAATCGGCTCATCTTTGTTGGAACTCAAGGCTGGATCCTCGGCCTCCTTTTCCCGCTCCCCACTTGTCTCCCCACTTTCGACATCTTGTGGCTCATCTAGTTGTAGATTTGGTGTGGGTCGCCCATCAATCTTAGGAACCATGTCATTGGGCCATTCACCTTGAGGAAGATTGCTAATGACGTTGATAGGTTCCCCAATTTGGTTGTTAAGATTTCAAATAGACATTTCTTGACTTTTCAACATCTCCTCATTTGAAGTCATCATCTTGGACACAAGTTCCTCAAAGTTTGACATCCTCTCTTCTTGAATAGGAGCTTGATCCTGAGAGTCTAGAGTGTATGATTGGCTTGGAGTAAAGGTTTGAATTTGATTATTATGGCTCCATGAAAAATTCGAATGATTTTCCCAACTATGATGATAATCATTGGAATAGTCATAACTGTTGGGGTAATTGTGACACCCCCAAATCCAGGTACTTAATTCCCACAGATTTGATGTTCACTATCTCATTCATTCCCATCTAACTACCCATAATCAATAACAATTAAATAAATTTAAAGAAACATCTTCCCAAATGGGTTACATCACCAAACTATTAAACAATCAAATCCCAGGTTATCTTAACCTTAACACATCAAATACAGAATAAAACATAATTTAAATAAGTCTTATTACAATCAAACATCAAGTAAATAGCAGGTCTTTAGCTATTTATGCATCTTGCCCTTGCCTTTGCTCGTGGACGGCTCGTCCTGCTTTTCTGGCTTAGCTGCAATGTTTTAGTGCAAGAGTGAGCAAACAATTGCTCACAAGTACGATAACAAAAATATTTAAATGTAATGGATTTCAACTGAGGAACAATAGTTTTCTGAATCTCAGTCAATAAATGATCAAAGTCTAAAAGCTCGTTAGAATATTTGATTCAAGGAAAAATAGATTTCAAGATTTAGAAATTGTATCTGAGGGTCACAAGACCTCGAATTATGTCCTAGGTTAACAAGTATTTCTACTGTAACCTTTAACAGTCATATAGACTATGGACCAACATCTCGTACTCAGGGGGATCAGCCCTTTGTACAATGTATTGTGCACAAACATTTTAACGTTGTCGCATAAGTAATCCCCTATATTAGGGTTGTTCATCTCAGTTTATCGTCTGAATCCGTACCAAAAGAAACTTGGCTTGGAACAAGAATAGAAAATATTCTAAGTCTTTGAAATCGCTCATCAACTAAGGACTAGCTGAATCAATAAGGGTTTGCTTGTCTAATTCATCAATAAAGTCAAACAATAGAAATTCTATTCAAAGTTTGAATAACGATCAATGATCGAACAATAAACAACTGGAATAAAGCTTACGCATTTAATCATGACAACAACCTTGCTTGAATGACAATAAGCTAAGGTAAATATTCTTGCTCAATGATATTAAACTTGCTTTAAATGAAATAACAAGTTTGAGGTAGGAAAACTTGCTCAACGTAAAAGTAATAAGTTGAGATAAGGAACTTGCCTCAAGCGTAGATTACAAATTTAAGTAATTCACGATCCTTAAACAACCTAAACATTTAATTTTAAAATGGTAATATAATTAGTCACAAGATTAAAAGCATTCTAAGCTTGCTCTTTTATCATAACATCTCATTTAGCAAACCATAATCAACAAGTACTAGTTTAGCAACCATCTTGGTAATACATTAGTCACATTAATATAAGTTTAATTATGCATTATAACTTCCAAGAAAAGAAAACAAAATAATTTTTTTTTTAACAGTAGTGTTTCTCGCCGGGGCGAGAAAAAGCTTAAGAAAATCGTCGCCGGGGCGAGAGGCTCGCCAGGGCGAAGTTATACTTAACAAATTTGTCGCCGGGGCGACGCTTCCGCCGGGGCGAAGAAATCAGTTCATTTCTCTCGCCGGGGCGAGAGACTCGACTGTCGTCTTCCCCAGCTCGCGAACCAGTGAAAACTTAGGCCAATTTGGCCAAAATTTTCCGAATTCTACCATCCAAAATACAAATTAAACATACCCAGACATCAAATATGATATAAAATAATTACCCAACATGTTTCTAATCAATCTAAGCATTATAAAACACATAATCAACCAATTTAAAACCAAAAATTCACTGTTAAAACCAAATATTCAAGTTTTAACCATTTTCATGAAATCAAGCTCTGTAAATTCATTTTTCAACCAATTAAAACCATTCTTCTTGCATTATTCTTGTTTTTCATCAAATAATCATAAACAATTATTAAATCACTGATTAATAACCAATTTAAATCATCAATTTTCATACAAATATGCCATACATGAAATAAGGCTCTGTAAAATTATGAACTCAATTCTAAAGCATGTTTTCATGAATTATTTCTTCAAACTAGTTTATAATCATCACATAATCTCTAATACATGCTTACTAACAATTATAACCAAGTAATTCATGTATTTAGCATATAAATTCATATACAGTGAGTAGAAATCATATACAGAGAAGTAAAATAATAAGAATATAATAAAGAACAAAACTAAAAGAATCATACCTTCAAGCTATATAAAATTCTTAGTTTAGCACTTCCCTTCCTTCTCTTTCTCAATTCACAAATTTTTCTCTCTAATTCTCTCTTCTTCTCTGTATATTCTTTCTTCTCTAAACTCTGTTCTTTCTCTTCTTTCTTTTCTTTTTATAACAGACGTAGTATAAAAATAAAATATAAAACTAATGAATAAAAATAAAAACTGATGATTTAGTGTAATAATAACGTATAATCTAAATTTAATCCATCAGTTATAAAATTCAAAAAGCCATAAGGTTTGTTTGGCAAACTGATTTAGAAATAATCCATTATTCTAACTAAAGGCTTGTTTGGTAAAACACAAATAAAATAACCCATTATTTCCAAACAAAGATCATAGGGCCTTGTTTGGTAAAACTGAATTAAACACTTTCTCATTTATTTTAACAAATCATTATAACATATAGTTTTAAAATGTCACACTTCTAATTTAATTGAACTTGTTATTAAATAGATTCAATTAAACCTTACCAACTCAAATAATAATTTCATTTAACAAATAACAATAATACCAAATAAATTCTCTTATTCAAATAAATCATTTATTCAAATAAACCTTTTCATCATCTAATTTAATTATTAAATTAAATTAGAATAACATAACAAATCACATTCAAATAACATTTAACATTATTAAACTTAACATATACCCATTCCATAAAAACTTAATAAATTATTTATTAAGCTCAATAAATTAATAAAAATATTGATATAATTCAACAAATATTTTTATTCAATCACAAAAATTGCATTCGTTACAGTAATCACCGAAGTCGCCACCATACCATACCGACTCGAAATCGATGGTGCATTGGTTACTCAGATGGTTTCCAGCACAATAATCACAAATCACCACCACACTTTGAATATTTTGTGCTTCTAAAGCATCAACCTTCTTCGAAAGCATCTCAAATTGTGCTGACAATGCAAAAAATGCATAGAATCTATCAATCCCAGTTTCCCTTTGTTGAGTCATACTCATGTACGGCCATTGATCAACAAAGTCATCCATGGTGTACCTTGTAAAGAAGAAAGCATTAAAACAGAAAAATAAATGATAAAATAAACTAAAAGCAAATTTATATACAAGTTTAAATTAAGACTAATTTGATTATGACTAATATTGGAAAAACACTAGAAAAATAATTCCCCGGCAACAGCGCCAAAAACTTGTTATCCGATTAATATAACGACAATTTACGCACAAGTATACGCGGTCAACAAGTAATAAAGAGTAAGTTGAGTATCGATCCCATGAGGAATTGTTACTAGTCTTTTCCAAATACTAATCTTTTATCATCTCAATCTTATTTAAACAAATGATAATTGTTTTTGTTGTTTTGCATTAATGAAGATAACGAATAATCAAAGAACTATGGAAAGCTTTAATATATTGAAATCAAATAATAACAAGTCTAAGATTGTAATTTCCCCCAACACTTCATTTGAATGTCCTAACTCTCTCTTTTCAACTAGTTAAATCACAAGAATTGTTGTCTGAGAAATCACTAGTATGTCTAAGCCTCTCTCGATGGTCAAATACGTATTCCCCATTACGGTGTATAGATATATCTCTATTCTACACACTAGCAAGATTCTCATATCAAGAACAATTAGTAAGGTGTATGTCACAAAACCTCATTAACTACTCCATCAATTACCAACTTTCGTAATAGAAATCATTAAGCATGGATTTTCCAATAGATACATGTGGTATTTAGGTATATGTCTATCCTAAATACAATCAAATTATCCATTCATGAGGGTAATAAATAAAACACACGTCACTTAATTTCATAAATTACCCATAGGAATATCTAATTTTCACATGATATTATAACAAGGTCTCAACCTATACTTCCTCTCTCAATTCCATATAAGTTCCCAAGGTAATTACTAGCTAGGTAATTAATATATAAAGCACAAATTATGATATCCAATCACAAATAATTAACCAACATCAAAGAGAGAGCATTCAATTCAAACTATGTATTGGGTTCCATTGAAATCTTAGAGAATTAGTTCTAGTTCATGGGAATTACAATAAACATCAAATTTGATCTATACATCATGATGGAATTACAAATTAAGAAGAGAATACTAGAGATAGAATGATAAAACCCCTGAGGAAGATATTCAATGGTTGTTTGATGGGTTGATTCTTGTTCTCAAGCTTTCCCTCAAGATTTGATACTCCTTGCTCTCCTTGCTCTTCTTGCTCCTTGAACTTTGCTGATTTTTCCTTGAATTGCAGTACTTTTGCTCTTAATTTGATGTTTATGGAAGCCTCCCTCTCTCTAAAATTGATGTTAGAAGTGTTAGAATGAGTTAGAATGCCTATATGAGCCGCCCCCTTGGTGTTATATGAGATGGGTATGTGAAACCCTAGCTTAGATATCAAAAATTGGCCAAAAATCACGAAAATCTGTACTGCATCCAGGGAGTTACCGCCCCGACGGTGGAATAGTGCTGGAATCTACCGCCCCGACGATAGAATAGTATACCCCGAATCAGTTTCGACGTCTGTTGGAAAAATGGTCATAACTTCTTCGTATGAACTCGGCTTAAGGCAATTAAGTAGGCTATGGAAAGCTAAGAAGTAGCTCTACAACTTTCATAACTGGAGCTCATCGAGATAATGGCCGGAGCAAGGCTCAAATTGAGCCTCAAGCAACTGCTGTGTAAAATTCATGTAAAATCCGATGGTAAAATGACCATAACTCTCTCATACGAACTTCAAATTAGATGATTCTGGATGTTCTGGAAAGCTAATACAAATATGTACAACTTTTGTTCTTTGAGTTTTGAGAGATTCGGATTGCATCATGGGTCAAATTGAGAAACAAGCAGCTGGAATGCCAAATTCGAGCAAAAAACGCAACGATCCAAGGGGCCTTTATTTCAATTCCTACAAAACAACGTAAAAACACATAAAAGCCGACAAAAACATATAAAAGTGATACAAAACTATATTACACAATAATAGGATGAAAACACATAAAACCAAACGAAATAGCTAAAGACTTACAAATTATCAAGGCTAAAAGTACCCAATTTGTGTGTATAAAACACACTCATCAAATATAAAACACAATATTTCTCTATGGGAACGATACTCTATTTACAACTTTATTACTTGTTGATCGTGTATACTTGCACGTAATTGTTGATTGTGAAATCGGACAACAATTAGGCATTGTAAAGTCCTTAAATAAATTGATGTACAAGGACTTAGAATAGAAAAAGATCAAACTTGTTAGGTTGATCTTATGAGCTGAAATGGTATATGTAATAGCTAGATTGTCCGCAGAGCATCGTAGAGTACTGCACAAACATCCAGTGAAGGATCGTAGAGCAGTCAACAAACTTGGAGTCCGGCCAACTTCGCAGAGTCAAGTATGTCATCGTAGAGTTCTCTCGGCAGAACGTAGAGCACTCTTGGCAGGACGTAGAGCTCTCTCGGCAGATCGTAGAGTTTTTCGACAGAACGTAGAGCACTCTCGGCAGGACATAGAGCTCTCTCGGCAGATCGTAGAGTTGTCTCGGCATTACAATGCTAACTTTTAGGATCGTAGAGTCTGCCAGACAAACACAGTGAAAGGCTCGGCAGATCAAGGAGCTTACTCGAGATTGTAGAGTGTGCACTGCAGAGAGAAGATCGTTGTGATGACAAGGGTTCATAGAGTCAGTATAAGTCAGCCACTCTACGACTCCCATGAATAATCTATAATCAAGCAACAACGTAGAGCAGTCTCTGCTTAAGCACTCAAAGTTAAAAGTGGCAATCTTCATAAAGATTACTAAGTAAGCTGAGCATGAGCTATCAGACATAGGAAAATCTCTAAGTGCATCCGAAGCATCAATCCATAACAGAGTTCATAGGGCAGTGCAAACACCCACTCTACGATCCATCAAGACTCTATGACCTGCACCAAAGACAAGGTCATAGAGTAGGAAAGTAACAGCCAGATCAAGTGATCGTAGAGTTGAGCCTAAGATAGCAGAGGTACTCTGGCAGTCTCAGCAAAGCAACAGAAGATCATAGAGCAGTACTCTATGATGTGACAGAAGAGAGAATGTCTGAAGATTAAGTAGAGCAGTCCTCTACATCGAAAGTGCTACAGCATCAGAAGATCATAAAGCAGTCCTCTATGACACAGCAGCAGGGCTAACGCCTGAAGAACATAGAGTAGTCCTCTATGATAAGCAAACTGCAGCAATGGCTCAAAGAAGTTCATAATACTATGCTCTGGGAACGTAAAGCTCAATGGAGATCACAGGGCATAAGAGGCACAAACTGCAGAACAGTAAGAAGCACATTAAAGCGTAAATGCAAGTGCAGTCAACCACTCTACAAACTCCAAGGCAGTACACATCCGGCATGATCATAAGGTCACACTGTGAAGCAAGTAGCTAACTCTACGATCAGAAGCAACAGCTTCAAAATGAAACAAACAGATAACTCTACGATCAGGTTCAACAAGCTACAACCCAGTTGTTCGTAGAGCAAGTAAAAGAGTGGCAGCAAGGATTGGAGATATCCAGAGCACTCAGAATTAGCATCCCAAGATGAGCGGCTGATTAGTTAAATAAGTAAAATAAGAAACCAATCTTAGTGGGGTTCAAACAGCCATGTTTGCATTAGGTCAAAGAAAACACACATGACTCTACTACCTTGGTATCAGTTAATGGATGTTGACTCAGCTGTCACCTGCAGACTTTATGAAGTAAAATATTTATTGGAGAAATAAATAAGTCTGCAGAAAGTAGTCTCCAATGGAAAGAAATGCAACGGGTAGAGATCAATGACAATTTCTAACGGGAAGAAAATGGAGATCTACATAAAAGAAAATAACATTCGAATTATAGGAAGAGTGTGGTGAACGAGAGCAAGAACATCGACTGTACAAACAACTAGAAGCTTCACTACAACATGAGAGGTATGCCAAAAGGCTGGCATATGAGCTAAGAGTCAAATGACTAAGAAGCCAAGATTAAAAGTGACCAGAACTGAAGGCAAATCTAAATGGACAATTCTATGATCAAGCAAAGAACACTTTGAGCTGAAAAGATGAAGAACTGACTTGGACTAGTCAACCAGTGTTCATCAAGAGTGATCATCTGCATCTGCTATGTACCAGAAGAAGGGAGAGGTTCAACGACCATCATCAGCAGCATCTAGAAGAGGATCACAACTAGCTACCAAGTACGTGAAGATGAAGGAGATCAAAGTTTATCTTGGCAGCACAACCCAACAAACAATCAACACACCAAAGAGGGAGGAGCGTCCTTATCTTAAGTGACTAAATCAAGTCTGAGTACCGAAGATTTCAAGAGATTCTAAGTCTGCTGGGCTTAGTCTACAGTTTCCAAGTCTGTTGGACTTGAAGAGGGTCAGAGGATCGTTGCCTTAGTGGCTAAAGACAACTCATGTCTGCTGGACTTAAGGAGGGTTATAGGATCTTTGCCTTAGTGGATAAAAACAACTCATGTCTGCTGGACTTGAGGAGGGCGGGGCGTCCTTGTCTTAGTGACTAAAACCTTTAGTGGATTCCTACTTGTTGAAGTAGAAGAGTGGAGTAGGAGATATTCAGTCTCCGAACCACTTAAAGTCTCTTGTGTTATTTACTTTATGTCATTTACATTATGAACAATAACTGCTATATCTGTTGTCCACCATATCAAAGATTTAATCACTGAAATGAGATTATGTTTGCATCTTTGAAGGGGCTTTTAAAGTATATTCCGCTATGCATGAATTGATTCTATTAAATCATAAATGATATATTTTCTCAATAAAAGAAAAAGTTTTAAAGGATTCAACCCCTCCTTCTAGATCTCTATTGTGTCCCCGGGAACCAACAATTGGTATCAGAGCAGGTTCTCATAAATATGTTAAAGCTCATGGTTTGAGTTGATCCATGACACAAATTTAGATCAGTTCTAAATCTCGGTATTGGTTGTTAAGACAAAATGAATATAAGCTAACAAGTTGAAAATTATGTGTGCGGGTAAACTATCCTAAGCTATCTAGGCAGTACCATGGGCTTAAACGGAAAAGTCATCATTAATAGGCATGCTGATGTTAACGAGCAGATCAATTATCTAATAAGGAGGAAACAGTTCAGATGCAGCACGAACTAAGATATTCTCCATTCAAAAGGGAATCTGCATCTCCACCTAAGAAGTTGAGAAGTTCTACGAATGATGATCAAGGAGATAATGTGCCATCATCAATACACTGCAGCAATGACTCCATGAGCTTCTCAACTACATATGACATGTCCCTACTTTACAAAATATGAACCCGGAGGTTCATTCAAGCGTATCAATGACTATGGGATGTCATGACTAACTATGTCCATGACTCAAAGATGTGCTCGACGTGTCAGTCAATGCAGCACTATGAAAGAACAAATGATGATGCCGGCAGTGGCCTGAGGAATTACAAATCATCAACCAACGAGCAAGTGCATCATCACTAGCAGCACCACTGACTGTCAAGAAATTGACATCAATGAGGTATCTAACTCTGTCACCCTAAAATGCCAATATCTTTGACTGTTAAAATATATTACATTATTGCATGACCAGAACTGCATGTCTTTTTACTTTAGTAGCATATCAAGAAATCATTTTCCACCCCAAAAGGAGAAAGAAAGAAAGTGAGAATAATGGCCTAATAATCACTTTACTGTCTATCCATATTTGAGGCTGAAAATAAAACTCTTGAGTGATGAGTGGGTTTTATACCTACGAATCAGGTCTTGTTAGACTAAATTATTGTGGTCTTTAAGTGTTTTTAGTATTGTTTTATTCGTTTTTGTGTTTGTTTATTGTAGGATTGGAGCTGGAGGGGCAAAAGGGTAAATTTGAAGCTTAAAGGACACTTGATGGCATTTTTGTAAATATATGGGCATGACCTAGCGCCAGAGGCGCTAGGGCACGACTTTTGGTGCTGAGTTGCGGCTGGAGGGGGAAAAGGAAGCCAATTTGGAAGAGGATTGGGACTTTTATTGAAGAGATTTAGAGAAGGAAACCTTAAGAGGGAACTTGGAGACTTTTATTATGTTATTCTACTTTTCTAGAGTTAGTTTTTGAGGAGTTTTGCCGTAGATTATTATTGTTCAAGTGCTGGATATTGATGTGGTGTGAACTTTACTTCGGATTTTTATTCAACAATTGGGTTTGATCAATCTACTTCTTCTTATTTCAATTGATTGTTTATTCTTCATGTTTAGTTTTGATCCCATAATGGCTTTTGGTTCAGTCATGAACTAATCTCCATTATGGGATTCTAACGGATTTTAATATGTAGTCTAATTAAAAGCTTGATTGTTAGATTGTTTTGCATATCATAAGGAATTTCTATCATGATTGTTTTACATGTATGAATGCTTGATCACCATTCGTTCTCAGTGCTTGTAAGGAATTGAAAAATAACATAAAGGTATGGATTGTAATCATGATTGCTTGCGAATATGAGGCTTAATTGGATAGCTTAATATTTTGTGAATCAGATAGAAATATACTGTTTCACCGTAGGAGCTAAAATAAGGGCTTGTGCTTTAAATCAATATAATTGCAATATCACATAGAAATATAGTGATTTTGGTTATAGTGGTGATTACATGGTGTCTATTGAGTATGGATATTATGTAAGTAGGTCATAATACATTGACAAATGGTTATGTCTATTTTAGTGCCTTTGGCTACTTTTCTGTGATATGTGAACTTATTAGCATGATAGCGGTAATTAGATGAACTATTAAATGAAGTTAGGATCCCATTAATTCCAAGTTTGATATATTTTGTTAGTATTTGCATCTTTAGTTGTTAATTTGTTTAGAAATAATTTTGTCACCAAAATCAAGTCATTAGTTTAGGCAAATAAGTATAGTGATAGGACTGATGCATAGTAATTGAATTTAGCACTTTCTCTGTGGGACGATACTCTACTTCCTCTGTATTACTTGTGGGCCACGTATACTTGCGTGCCACGTATACTTGCGTGAGTTAGAGCTCTTTTACTAAAGATTAAAAAAGAGGCAACATTAAGGCAGATATCTGAAGACTTCCCACAAATAGAGTCTTCTCCTATCTTGTTGCTAGAAGAGTGAATTGTGCTCAAACTGCTTTACAATTGCTTTTATGTGTACTGATAAAGACTTATAATTTTTAATCTTGATGTTGAGAGTTTATCCTCAGTTGTGGAAAACCAAGTAGGGATTGTACTTAGAAATATCACCTCCTGCTATTAACCCTATTGTTTAAGAGGTGACTGTGCTTAATAAACTATATAGATCCTACCTTAAGTTTTCTCACCTTATCTGATGAGTGATGCTTTACTTCATGATCTAAGTATTTGATAAGCCGTAGAGTGTAGTCATGTCTGCTGTTGTATATTGAAGGGTTGTAGAGACTGATCAACTCTATGAACCATCTAGGTACTACTCACAGAACAGACCACTACTCTACTAAGGTCCAAACACTTGGAACATGATGCAAGTAAGAACTCATCTAAAGGAAAAGGTTTGAGAATCCACATTAGTTCCACACATGTTTTCTCTCACACACACTCTCATGCAGCATGGTTAAACTATCATCACATACAAGCTGCACAATGCAAATTGTGAAAACACAGTCTGAAAAGACTCGAGCTTTCAAAAGAACTGACCCAGCAGGACCCAAAGAATATTGGGTACCAAGTTAGAAATTTATTTAACCTGCAGGTATCATGATTGCTCTATCCTTACTCAAGCACATTCAAGGAAGAGGTTAGAGACGAATAATCTTCATCAACAAACTTATGGCAAATGGCAAAGGTGTGATTCTCCAATGAGACTCCCTCAGAAGTTGGAGCTCAACTCAGCGTAATACCATTCCTCAAGAAACAGGTCTTCATCAAACTCTGCGATAGCAGCACAGATAAGAGGATCGTAGAGTAACCAGTGCTAAAGAAAATACTCTACGACCAGATGAAGAATGTTGAAGAATCATCTAAGATAGAAGTATCAATTATGGGGGAGCAACAATCCGCTAAATATACCAATACTCAGTTTGAGGAAATTGAAGAGATAAAGATTGTGAAGCCATGATATGGAGAAGTGGAATTCATGATTGACTTCAGAAATAAAGAGCAGAAGAAAGTTTATATGTCCTTTTACCAATGATGATCATCATTCCACATACTACCAGTTCATATTTCTCAAGTTCCTATGAACCAGCAGAACATTGTCCTATGTGAATAAATTGGTCTAAGGAATCTCCAACATTCTCAGAAGCAGATCACCTAATCCTCATCTACAGATCTCGATTGCATCATGGCTCAAGCAGTATGAGAAACTCCTATAGTCCTTGGGTTGACAAAATCCATCATTCACAACCCTCTCCCAGACTTAGAGTCCCAAAACTCTGTGGCTAATGAACCAAATGAATCCTCATCTTAGGTCGTAGAGTCCCTAAACTCTACGACTGACAAACCAAGTCAGCCATACTACCAAAATCGTAGAGTCACTACGATCGACGTCATGATCGTAGAGTATGTTGACCCTACGATCTCACAGCCCACTCAAGCCCTTTCTTATAAAGTATACCAGCCTCAAAAAACACTCAAAGCTGGTAAACCAAACTATAGGAATACAGTGATGACATTCTATACACTATATCCAAACAGTCCTTCCTCAGATAAGCACCTCAGAGACAAACCAAGCCCTAAGTTTCAAACCTAGAGGCCTGCCCTTTCTGAGCTTCCTTAATCCTGTTGAAAGACTAAATGAGAATTCATCACCAAAATTTCTCCAGAGTTTAAGATGTAAATGAAACAAATGAGAAAAGTTGATCTCTTAAAGATGAGTTGATCATGGGACTCTCTAGACAAGAAAAAAGCTGGTCCTAAAGGAAAGTCTTTATCAGGCAAATGATCCAGCTCATCTACAGGATCAGATAAAAGGCATGAAGATTATCATCTCAGATGTCAAGAGAAAATAAGGTCCCTTCTAAAAGTACTTATTATAGAAGGAAGCCACTACAAGCCTAATTGGAGACTTTCTCATCAAAGACTGCACTCACTGAGATAAATTCAAATGCATCTGAGCAGCAGTAGTTGTGACCAAATTTTGTTCCCAAGAGATGATCGTAGAGTGAAAACAAAGACATCAAGTCACTCTACGAACGGGTAAAGTCAATGGTCAAAGAGGATATGACCACGTTCTTAGGCTAGGATAACTGATGTGCAACAGTTATGGAAGTTATAATAGTTTTGGCCACGTTCAGCAAATGGGTTTCCTACACATGTCCTTGACAAAAAGAGGGAACTTATACAGGTCAAAAATTAAAAACTAACGGTTGCTCTTTCCTGTCAGTTATCAAAAATATTTCCTCCCACAAAATCGTGCCGATCTCTCAAAACCCTAAGATCATCAAATCTTCAGCAAACCAAAATCGGCAACCTCTAGAAAACTCCAAAACCCTTATTGCTTCAAATCTCCATCTACAGTCAAGTATTCTTCATTCAACCAACCCTTGTTATGAAAAATTGTTAAGTCGTATCAGGTATCTAACTTGGTTTCGACAAATTTGGAGAATCAAATGAGAAATTCAAGGATATCCTTAAGATTGTAAAGCAAGCAGGATTCTCAGAATGCTTAGGGTCGAACACCAAAATCTTCTCTGACCTTGTCAAAGAGTTCTACCAGAATGCATTAATTGATAGTGATGTTCTGACTACAAAGTTCGTGGAGTAAAACTGAGGATAGATGCTGCAGAAATCAATCAATGTCTGGGATTTACCAACCAAGGTCTATCATCTCTAGAAGAAATCGATTCTGATGAAGGCAAAAAATTGATGGGATATGTAAAGAATCCCCATCTCAAAGGGATGAAGAAAAAGGAATTCCCCGAAAAATTTGAGTTTTTGGCAGAGATCACAGGAAAATGTATCTTGTGCAAAGATACTGCCCACGACACTGTAAGTGATCTTCAATTGAAAATTATGACTGCCATTGTGACGCCCCCAAATTCGGGTCTCCAGATACCCGGATCCGGTCATCACGATCCAATCCAAACATTCACCTTTAACAACATATGGTAACTAAAATGCGGAATATAATACATACGTTGTTCATTACAAAGGTGTTACTAGTCCCAGAATACAATAACCTTAAACATTTACACAAATTCATGCCCTAAATAAATGTCAGGTTTTAAATTACATTAACAATAATTAACTACACATAAGTTTAAAATCTGCTACATGAAGTCTATTACTTCATCTTTTCCTTCCCTTTGTTCTTCCCTGACGTCTCGGGTTTAGCTGCAATGAAGTCATGATATAGCAAGGACGAGCAACGAGTTTGCTCAGCAAGTTTAAAGTACAACAATAAGGGTATATCATGATGAAAGGGATATAGAAAGAGATTTCAACAATAGAATTATCAGAAGCAATAACAATAAATGCTTTTAGAACAATTGATAGTCAAATAGACTTTGAACAATAACTTCCAAAGGAGTCAATAGCTAGTTGACCCTCTGGTTACTGGCTACAGAATAAGTACTTGAGGGGATCAGCCTCGCGTACGCTATGTGTATGCATAACATTTAATTCCGCTAGTTGTACCTTATATCCGGTACCTAAGGTACTCCCCTATAATAAAAGGAGTGTTCATACAGTCTAAGAATCCTTACCATCGATTGGTTCGGATAGCTTTTATAAATTCTTACATACGTGCCTGACCGAGACAAGGGTTCAGACTTAATCATGAGTAGTTCGTGAATTTCAGAACTTAAATAATTATACGAACTCAAATGCACAAGTGCGAATGCCAACGAATACATAGATGTGGAATAATTTTAAAAGTAATTAGACCACTTAAGACGTGCTTGGAGATAAGATTCAAGCTTAAAGAATAACTTGCAATAAAATATACCTTTTGCACGAATTAAAAATAATGCATAAGGTTTAGAAATATTGTTCAATGTAAAAGTTGAGTAAGATAGAACTTGCATTCAATATACTGAAAGAATGAAGTTAGGGAACTTGCCTGTTTGCTCAGCTACAGATAAATTTTTAGCTTTAATTAATTGATCTTGAGTGACCTATCATTGGATAAAGTCGATTTATCAATTAATATGGCATAGTTGTACATTGGCATACCTTACTATACCATTTATTTGGCAGATAAACAATTTACCAATTACATTTAATTATTATCTAATCATTAACTAAACAGAATTTAATTTAATGGCCTCTAGCTATTATTTAAAAATAAATAATAGTTAATCATGATTACCTATTATTTGAGTACTCAACTATTCAACTTTAAGGATAATTAAACAATTATCACCCCTTAGTTTTTATTTAAATCAGTAATGCATTAACTCTACTCATACTTAATTAATAATAGTTAAGTAACCGTTATCTTCATTTATAATAATACTCATACTTTATTATTATTATTTAATATTAATTAAATAATAATTTAATATTCATTATCTTTATTTATTATTTAATGATAAATAATAAATAATCATCTTGTTAACTAATTCATACTTAATTATTATTCAATATTAATTAAATAATAATTAAATATTTATTATCTTTATTTATTATTATAAATAATAAATAATTATTTCATTACATATCTATTATCTTTATTTATTATTAAAATAATTATTAACTTTACTTATACCTAATTATTATTTAGGGTTTAAGTAGTAATTAAATATTTCTTACATTTATTTATTATTTATGGGTAAATAATAAATAATTATTAAGTCAACTTGTTCTTACTTAATTATTGTTTGATATTAATTAAACAATGGTTAAATATTCATTATTCCTTGATAAAAAATAAATAAATTATATTAACCTTATTCATACTTAATTATTATTTAATATTCATAATAACCAAATATTTATTATCTCTATTTATTATTGATAAATAATAAATAAGTAATTTATTAACTTTATTCCTATTTGCCAAATCGGTAGCCACAGTACCCCATAAATAACCAATCCCTGCAAATTTTATTCCATTTGTGCAGTTCATTACCCAACAACAGGGAAAAACTCCCATCAGATTCATGACCAAAAACTGAGTTTCATATAACAAGACTGTCGACAGACAGTTTCCAAAATGAAAACGATTTTCGTTCAAGCATTATAGCAACCACATGTTGAGTATTCCCTAAACATCAATACCAGCCTGTTTACAGAATCAACTTAAACTACCAGAACCCTAGGGTCCTTTACTATACAGAGTTTCAACCCCAGCAATACAAACCCAGCACAATGTTTAACACAGACCAACACAAACTGAAAAATTAAACAGCTCAGTACAGCCCAAACAATAGCAACCTAATACGATGTATATTTCAACAATCACAGATGGAAAATGCCAATCAATACATTGGTACAATCCAAGTATAACCCAACATGAATTGGGAGCTTAAATAAATCAACTCAGTTGCTTGAACTACTTTATACCTTGGGGCTGTTCGACTAGCAGTCCTCCTCCTTCGTCCAAAATATTCGACCAATCTGGACATTCACAGCGGCTTCCCGCTGCAATTTCTCTCTCTGAGATTTTGAGCCCTAATTTATCTATATACTTTTCTAATTGGGACTCACAGGACTCGGTAGCTTGGCTAAGATTTGGACTCAATTTATAGAGAGAATTTTACACTACTTATTTGGGCAATACTCTAAATGGCTGGTCAATGACCGACGGTTGAGAGAGGGGCAACGACCGGTCGTCCCCATCAATCACCCAACTAGCACCAGTCGGCACCCTCGAGCTGTGCGTCTCCACCGGTCGCGTCGCCAGATTTCTGGGACAGTTGGTCCTTGCCGCGCTTGCTCGGTCGTCGACGCTTTTCCCCCCTTCGACCGCTGGTTGCTTCGTGCGGTCGCCGGCGCACGCTTGGCGTCACTCCCTCTAGTCACCTGCTCACGCTCCGACCGATTGATTGAGGGCTTGGGTTTGATTTGAGGGGCTAAGTCTAGGGCTAGAATCTTCCCCCCCTCCTTGCTCGGCTTACCCTTCTCTTCTTCTCCCGTTACTGCTAGGTCTGATAGATCCCCAAATTAATTCTTGCTGATTGAACCCTTCCTATTGAACTCACTGGTTGTCCCCAAATTAAAGGAACGGGTTCCACCCGCTTGCTAGACCCAACCCGTTGTAATGATCTGACCTGGTAGGAGAAAAAAGGAATGGGCTCCCCCCCCCAATTGGGCCGGCTGGAAAGAGAGGAAATGACCTAAACCGGAAAGAAAAATGGGACCAGCCCAAATGAAAGAAATGTGGCCCATTAAATTAATACCCTCATGTCCTAACATTTAAATTAAATAACTAAACTAATAAATTAATTATTTATTTTAATCATAATTCTTTATTCGACTTATTTAATCTGCTAATGTTAAAATGAAATTATTTATTTAATTATCCTAATTTTCTTACCAATCAAAGGCTAGGGTTAACTCATTAATTTATTCAACCTATTAGTGAGTTCCTTTAAGGTAAGGAAAAATTATTGAACCATATAATTATATAATTAAATAATAATTCTTACATGGACCCAATTAAATTCGTAAAATTAAATAAAACGAATTTCATATATTAAAATAAATTAATAAAATATTTAAAATTTCTTGGACATTACATCCTCTTCCCCTTATAAAAATTCCGTCCTCGGAATTTCAATCTAAGGTTATTCAAATAACTGGGGGTAATTTGCTCTCATCTTCTCTTCTAGTTCCCACGTGGCTTCTTCCACCGCGTGATTCCTCCATAGTACTTTAACCGAATGGATGATTTTATTCCTCAGTTTCTATTCCTTCCTATCAAGTATTTGGACAGGAATCTCTTCGTACGATAAGTCCCTTTCGACTTGAATTGATTCATAGGAGATGACATGCTTATAGTCTGACTTATATGGACGTAACACTGATACATGAAACACGTTGTGAATGTGCTCAAGCTCAGGAGGTAATGCTACCTCGTACGCCACTTCGCCTATTCTCCTTAATATTTCAAAAGGTCCTATGAACCTAGGGC
Organism: Aralia elata; assembly: GCA_034770075.1. Lineage (NCBI taxonomy): Eukaryota > Viridiplantae > Streptophyta > Magnoliopsida > Apiales > Araliaceae > Aralia > Aralia elata. The sequence goes on from JAVJAP010000049.1 coordinate 4,124,987, forward strand.
TTAGTTTGCCCTTCTTCCCAAAACGGATCTTCCCTTTCCAGGGAGATACCTTCAGAAACACAAAGCTACCAACTTCAAATTCTCGTTTCTGACGATGTAAGTCAGCAAACTTCTTCTGACGATCATGGGCTGCTACTAACCGCTGTCTTATTACTTTAATAATTTCCACGGTTTGTTGTACCAATTCTGGTCCCAACAATCTCCGTTCACCAACTTCATCCCAACACAACGGTGTTCGACACTTCCTTCCATACAATGCTTCGTACGGTGGCTTACCAATGCTAGCATGGTAACTATTATTGTAGGCGAACTCTACTAGTGGCAAGTGATCGTCCCAATTGCCACTTAAGTCCATCACAACTGCCCGGAGCATGTCCTCTAGGGTCTGAATTGTTCGCTCGCTCTGACCATCAGTCTGAGGATGATACGCAGTACTCATTCTCAATTGTGTTCCCAGTCTCTCCTGTAGACTTCTCCAAAAATTTGACGTAAAGCGCGGATCTCTGTCAGATACAATAGACACCGGCACTCCATGTCGTGATACTATCTCCTTCACGTAAAGTTTCGCCAACTGCTCCAATTTGTACCTGATCTTGATTGGTAGAAAATGGGCAGACTTGGTCAAACGGTCTACGATTACCCAGATGACGTCTAGACCCTTTTGAGTGGTTGGAAGTCCTACCACAAAATCCATTGTGATGTGCTCCCACTTCCATTCTGGAATCTCCAAGGGTTGCAATAATCCGCTCGGCCGCTGGTGCTCAGCCTTGATCCTCTGACAGGTTAAACACCGGCTAACGAATTCGGCAACTTCTCCTTTCAAGTGCGGCCACCAATAATGCTGACGAAGATCTTGATACATTTTGGTGCTACCCGGATGTACCGAAAATCTCGTATTATGGGCCTCCTACAAAATTTCTTCCCTTAAGTCTGGTACGTAGGGTATCCAGATCCTTCCCTCGAATCTCAGCAATCCTGTGCTGTCAACCTTGTACTTCAATGTCCTTCCCTCCGATAGTTGTTTCTTAATGTCAATGCATTCTTCATCAAATGCTTGAGCCTCCTGTATCTTATTCAGTAGAGTCGGACCTACTGTCACGGTGAACACTTTTTTGTCCGCCTCCATTGAATACTTAACCTCCAAATCCAGACGTTCAAAGTCCTTTATCAACTCTTCTTGAATCGTCAGTGCATCAATTTCACCTTGCCTTTTCTGCTTAAGGCATCAGCCACTACATTTGCTTTGCCCGAATGGTACAGAATTTCACAGTCGTAGTCTTTGATCAGTTCCAACCATCGGTGTTACCTCATGTTTAGCTCCTTCTGAGTGAAAATATATTTCAGACTTTTATGATCTGTATATATCTCGCACTTCTCCCCGTATAAGTAGTGCCTCCAAATCTTCAAGGCAAAAACTACCGCTGCTAACTCCAAGTCATGAGTCGGATAACCCTTCTCATAGTCTTTCAGTTGACGTGATGCGTACGCCACGACCTTGCCGTGTTGCATCAGTACACAACCCGGACCCTAGTGTGACGCATCGCTATACACTACGAAACCCCCAGTGTTATCGGGTAAGGTCAACACCGGTGCTTGGCTGAGTTTCTTCTTCAGCTCCATAAAACTTTCCTCACACTTCTCTGACCAAACGAACTTAACTGTTTTTCTGGTGAGATTGGTCAATGGCGATGCTATCTTTGAAAAATCCTAGATGAATCTCCGATAGTATCTCGCTAATCCCAAGAAACTCTGGATTTCTGTTGGCGTCTTCGGCTGCTCCCAATTGATAACTGCTTCTACTTTCGCTGGGTCCACCAAAACACCATTTTTGTCGATGACGTGACCTAGAAATTGCACCCTCTGCAACCAAAACTCACACTTAGAAAACTTTGCATACAACTTCTCCTTCCTGAGAGCTTCCAATACAATCCTCAAATGTTCAGCATGTTCCTCCTCTGTCTCTGAATACACCAAGATGTCATCGATGAATACGACTAAGAACTTGTCCAAGTACTGCTTGAACACTCTGTTCATCATATCCATGAATGCTGCTGGTGCATTCGTCAATCCAAATGACATCACCAGAAACTCGAAGTGCCCATAACGAGTCCTGAATGCAGTCTTCGGAATATCTTCCTGCCTCACCTTCAGCTGATGATAGCCTATTCTTAGGTCGATCTTTGAAAAGTACTTTGCTCCCTTAAGCTGATCAAATAAATCGTCAATCCTAGGAAGCGGATACCTATTCTTAATCGTAACTTTGTTCAACTCCCGATAGTCGATACAAAGTGATGAGTAGGTTTTATACCTACGAATTGGATACCATTTGATTGCACTATTGTTAATTTCCTTAAGTCATAGTTACTTTTCATGTGTTGTTTTTGTGTTTTTGTAGGCATTTTGCATTTGGAACCAAAGTGGTGGGGATGGAGTGTTGAAGCAGGAAAGTTAAGAAAATTTTGCAAGTTGCTGAGCACCTGCGCGGGCGCGCAGGATTTACATTGGGAGGCAGCGCGGGCGCGCTTGATGTCAGGTTGAGTGACTGTGCTGAGGTGCTGCGCGAGCGCGCTGGGTTTGTACTGTGGCTTGGCGCGGGCGCGCTAGTGCGCGTTGACTGAGTTAATTGTTAGTGTTTTTAAAACAGATTTTGATGTGTAATTGGATTTGGTTCTCTTTAATTAATTAGGGTTTTTTATCAGATACTATAAGTAGGTGTTTTCTAGTTGGTAATGGGATTATCTATGATTAAGAAAACCCTAGTTTGGAGCAATTGGAGAAGACGAGAAGCGAGTTGAGAACGAGGAGAAAGCAAGGAGGAGCAGGACAGAGATTGAAGGATTGCTTACAGTGTTTCTTCTATTGACTCTCTATTCTAAACTTTTTGATGTTATTAAACTTGTGGATGATGAATTCTAGTTTATTTATGAACTAAATTTCTTTTAAGGCTATAATAGATCTTAATGCGTAGTTTTGAATAGCATGTTTCTTTGAATATTATGATTAGTTATTTCTGGATTGTCTATTATGGTTTGTGCTGAATTACTTAATTATCTGGCCAATAATTCCCGGGTTATTCTATATGAATTTGAAAGATGAAGTATAGAAGTAGAACTGACCATAGTAGCATGTGTTTGTGTCTTCTGCTGTCGATGGAATTCATAATTTGTGATTAGGATAGAGATATACCTATCACCGCATGTAATCAAAATAGGGAACTTGGGCTTTAAATCCTTTTTAATTGTAATTCACATAGAAATATAGTGAGTTAGTTATTTAGGATGATTAACTTGAATCTATCAATTGTGGATTTGAGTTAAGTTGTTTGTGAAACATTGAAAGATGATCATAAATTGTGATGTGTTCCTGGTTAACAATCTAGAATATCTAGCATAATCCAAAAGGGAGAATGTTAAGTAAAATAAAGCATTAAGTGAAGTTGTAGTCTTAAGTCTTTAAAAATCTGTTCTCAAACTAGTGTTATTAATTTAATTTAGAATTAATTAGTTAAATTCAAAATCTCAGAAATATAAAACCATTCGTTTGCTAAAAACTGATTTGATTTAAACTTGGAATTTGTCATTGTAGAATCAATTCTTCTCTGTGGGACGATACTCTACTTTCACTTTATTACTTGTGGACTGCGTATACTTGCGTATTTTTGCTAGTATAGATTTTTGGCAAACACAAAGTCTCATCGAACCATCTTTCTTCTTTACAAACAGAACTGGCGCTCCCCACGGGGACACGCTTGGTCTGATATAACCTTTATCTAACAGTTCCTGCAGTTGCACCATCAACTCTTTTCATTTCTACAGGTGCCATTCGGTACGGCGGCTTCGATATTGGTCAGTTCCCGGTACCAGATCGATAACGAACTCGGTTTCTCTGTCCGGTGGGAGTCCTGGAAGCTCATTGGGGAAGACATCAGCGAATTCCCTCACGATTGGTATTTTACTCATCTCATCCCTGACCTGACGAATATCAATTACATGTGCCAGATAACACACGCTACCTTTCTTAAGCAGTTTCTTGGTTTGCATCATAGTCAGACAACAAGATTGTCTTGGTGACTTACTACCGTAAAATACCACCTTCGACTTATTTGGAGTCTTCAGGTGTACACATTTCTTCTTATAGTCAATAACTGCTCCGTGAATTGATAGCCAATCCATTCCCAAGATTACATCAAACTCTCCCAGCCGAATTGGTATCAAATCCACCTTGAGCTTAAATCCTCGCAACTCAGCACTACAATTCCTATGAATGCATTCTACGGGGATAATTTCCTTGTTTGCTACTTCTACGTTCATAGGGTGTTCTAACTTTTCACGAGGTAAATTTAACTGACTAGCAAATTCTTCAGAAATAAAAGAGCAGGTAGCACCCGAATCGAATAACACATATGCATTTATATCATTGATTGGTATGATACCTGACACCACGTCTTTGGATTCCATGGCATCCTGAACAGTCATGTTGAACGTGCGGGCTGTTGGTTTGTTGGCTTGACTGGCTGGTTCCCCATAGCTCAGTCGGTTGTTATTCCCGCTGTTGTTGTTGCTCCTGTTGCCACTCCCGACGTCGCCCTTCCTCTTTGGACAGTCCTTAATCTCGTGGTCGGGTGCTCCACAAGAGAAACATCCTCCTTTCTGTTTGTTCGGACACTGGGGAGCCATGTGCCCCGATTGACCACACCGGTAACAAACACTCTTCCCTTTCATGCATTCCCCAGTGTGGTTTTTCCCACAATTATTGCACCTGCCTGGTTTCTTCACCTCCCCTCCAGATTTGTTTCCCCCGGATGACTGACTCTCGAGCCACTTCCATTTGTTGGGGTTACTACCTCCGTTGCTCCCTGCCTTGGTCACCTCTTGATTCTTCTTTCTCTCTTGGTTGAATCGCGCCACTGCTTCATTGCCCCCTTCCGCAATGATAGCCCTTTCCAACAGTTCAGCGAAGTTCTTGATTTTTAATATTGCAACTGACTTTTGCACCCAGGGTTTTAGTCCCAATTCAAACCTTCTTGCCTTCCTGGCCTCGGTGTCCACCTGATGTGGGGCAAATCGAGCCAATTCATTGAATTTTGCCGCGTACTCGGCGACAGTCATATTTCCTTGCTTCAGTTCCAGGAACTTCACTTCCATGTCCTGCTGAGTATTCTCTGGAAAGAAATTTTCGAAGAACAACTCTTTAAATCTTTCCCATGGAATGACTCCTTCACCTGCTCGACCCTTATTGGCCTTCCACCAGTAGTTCGCCTCGCCCTTCAGCATGAACGTGGCAAATCCTGTCTTTTGTTCCTCGGCCACCCGTGCGACCTCGAAGACCTTCTCTATCTTCTCGATCTAGGTCTGTGCTTCTATCGGGTTAAGAGTTCCCTTGAACTCGGGTGGTCCAACCAATTTGAAGTCTTTAAAATTTTCCAGATGATGCGCTGGCTCGGCTGCTGCTTGGGTCCCTCCAGGTGGCGGTCTTGATTGCATGGCTTCTGCCAGCATTTCTACGACATTCTCATCGGATTGGTTTGATTTCCAACCTCACTTTCTGACTCTTCAACCTGTCGATTACGTGGTCGTCCTCTTGGCGGCATGATTGGAATTCTGGCTGATTTTTACCTATAGTTTTATATTTTACACCATATATCATTGAAATCAGCAATCAAGGGTAGAAACATCCATCAAACACATTTGATTTAAATAAAACAACTGCATTTATATTGATATACCACTGTTTGTTACAAAGACTAAACCTGTGGCATACTTCTATAAATGCGCCACTACATGCTCTACCCATCATTAAACATTTCCCCTAAGACAAAAGTGGGGAATCCTAACTTTCCATCCCTCGAGACAACAAAAGTTGGGGTTTAACTACTACCCCAAACATGAAAACAATTATAGAGTTTCACAAGACAAACATGAATACGTCCCTAATATAACAAAAAGTGGGACTGACTGTACTAAAGACAAAGCAATCATCCTATCACGTCACTGCACGTCGTGACGAATCCGTGCCTGTTGACCAGAAGAGACTGCTCCACCCCTGACCCCACGACGAATAGAGCGGCCAGGCTCCCCTACCTCAGTCTAGGGCCTCCTGTAGGCTGCGTCTAAGGCATATCCTAGGGTCTCTATCCTCACTGCTCTGGCCTCCAACTGGTCCTCTAACTGATCAACCCTTCTGGCCTCCCTGACCCAGGCCTCTCTGACATGCCTCCTCTCAGCCACCTCCAGCCCAAACTCAAACCTCATGGCCTCCTACTTCGCCTTCAGGTGGGCGATCTGCAGATCCTTCTGCTCCAGTCTCTCTCTCAACTCAGCGTTCCGGGCTACTAACTGATGTAGCAGTGGTCCGATCTGCTGCGCTGAGGACTCGTAGCCCTACAGCTGTACCTTCGCCACTCCCAAGTCATGCTCGAGCTGATAGGCCAGGTCTCTATACTGGTCCTCTTTGATCTGGTGGGTCTGATTCTGCTCCTCCAGATGAGCTATCCGAGCCTCCAGCTCCTCGTTCCTGCTGGTCAGTCCCTCAATGATATCGTCGGTAGTGGACCCCATGCCATCAACATAAGCAGGTGGCTCCTCTCCCTCGGTCTCGGGGTCCTCCTCCTCAGCATCCGGGTCCTGACTACCGGACCTCATGACTCCACCTACAACCGGCTCTGGTAGCTCCCTCTGATAGTCCTCCTCTGGCTCGGACTCCTCCAGTGGTACCCCTGGGGCAATAGGAGCATACCCCATCAACTGCTCCGCAACTACTGGTATATCTAGGAATGTCTCCTCCTCCTGGGTCCCACTAGTCCCTTCCCTGTCAGCCATCCTACAATACAGACAGAGATAACAAATATCAGTATCATGATAAAATATGTTCATTGATAGAATGAAAAGATATTTTATCATGTACAACTTAGCTTGGCAGATTTCCACAATCCACCCCCAGACAAGACCATTACCTGAATCTCCTTGATTCATAACCTAGCGTACTCAATACGAGTTTAATACTAAGGTTATAACCTAGGTTTCGCAATCCTATAGTTTATAACCTACGGCTTTGATACCAACCTGTGACGCCCCCAAATTCGGGTCTCCAGATACCCGGATCCGGTCATCACGATCCAATCCAAACATTCACCTTTAACAACATATGGTAACTAAAATGCGGAATATAATAACATACGTTGTTCATTACAAAGGTGTTACTAGTCCCAGAATACAATAACCTTAAACACTTACACAAATTCATGCCCTAAATAAATGTCAGGGTTTAAATTACATTAACAATAATTAACTACACATAAGTTTAAAATCTGCTACATGAAGTCTATTACTTCATCTTTTCCTTCCCTTTGTTCTTCCCTGACGTCTCGGGTTTAGCTGCAATGAAGTCATGATATAGCAAGGATGAGCAACGAGTTTGCTCAGCAAGTTTAAAGTACAACAATAAGGGTATATCATGATGAAAGGGATATAGAAAGAGATTTCAACAATAGAATTATCAGAAGCAATAACAATAAATGCTTTTAGAACAATTGATAGTCAAATAGACTTTGAACAATAACTTCCAAAGGAGTCAATAGCTAGTTGACCCTTTGGTTACTGGCTACAGAATAAGTACTTGAGGGGATCAGCCTCGCGTACGCTATGTGTATGCATAACATTTAATTCCGCTAGTTGTACCTTATATCCGGTACCTGAGGTACTCCCCTATAATAAAAGGAGTGTTCATACAGTCTAAGAATCCTTACCATCGATTGGTTCGGATAGCTTTTATAAATTCTTACATACGTGCCTGACCGAGACAAGGGTTCAGACTTAATCATGAGTAGTTCGTGAATTTCAGAACTTAAATAATTATACGAACTCAAATGCACAAGTGCGAATGCCAATGAATACATAGATGTGGAATAATTTTAAAAGTAATTAGACCACTTAAGACATGCTTGGAGATAAGATTCAAGCTTAAAGAATAACTTGCAATAAAATACACCTTTTGCACGAATTAAAAATAATGCATAAGGTTTAGAAATATTGTTCAATGTAAAAGTTGAGTCAGATAGAACTTGCATTCAATATACTGAAAGAATGAAGTTAGGGAACTTGTCTGTTTGCTCAGCTACAGATAAATTTTTAGCTTTAATTAATTGATCTTGAGTGACCTATCATTGGATAAAGTCGATTTATCAATTAATATGGCATAGTTGTACATTGGCATACCTTACTATAACATTTATTTGGCAGATAAACAATTTACCAATTACATTTAATTATTATCTAATCATTAACTAAACAGAATTTAATTTAATGGCCTCTAGCTATTATTTAAAAATAAATAATAGTTAATCATGATTACCTATTATTTGAGTACTCAACTATTCAACTTTAAGGATAATTAAACAATTATCACCCCTTAGTTTTTATTTAAATCAGTAATGCATTAACTCTACTCATACTTAATTAATAATAGTTAAGTAACCGTTATCTTCATTTATAATAATACTCATACTTTATTATTATTATTTAATATTAATTAAATAATAATTTAATATTCATTATCTTTATTTATTATTTAATGATAAATAATAAATAATCATCTTGTTAACTAATTCATACTTAATTATTATTCAATATTAATTAAATAATAATTAAATATTTATTATCTTTATTTATTATTATAAATAATAAATAATTATTTCATTACATATCTATTATCTTTATTTATTATTAAATAATTATTAACTTTACTTATACCTAATTATTATTTAGGGTTTAAGTAGTAATTAAATATTTCTTACATTTATTTATTATTTATGGGTAAATAATAAATAATTATTAAGTCAACTTGTTCTTACTTAATTATTGTTTGATATTAATTAAACAATGGTTAAATATTCATTATTCCTTGATAAAAATAAATAAATTATATTAACCTTATTCATACTTAATTATTATTTAATATTCATAATAACCAAATATTTATTATCTCTATTTATTATTGATAAATAATAAATAAGTAATTTATTAACTTTATTCCTATTTGCCAAATCGGTAGCCACAGTACCCCATAAATAACCAATCCCTGCAAAATTTATTCCATTTGTGCAGTTCATTACCCAACAACAGGGAAAAACTCCCATCAGATTCATGACCAAAAACTGAGTTTCATATAACAAGACTGTCGACAGACAGTTTCCAAAATGAAAACGATTTTCGTTCAAGCATTATAGCAACCACATGTTGAGTATTCCCTAAACATCAATACCAGCATGTTTACAGAATCAACTTAAACTACCAGAACCCTAGGGTCCTTTACTATACAGAGTTTCAACCCCAGCAATACAAACCCAGCACAATGTTTAACACAGACCAACACAAACTGAAAAATTAAACAACTCAGTACAGCCCAAACAATAGCAACCTAATACGATGTATATTTCAACAATCACAGAAAGAAAATGCCAATCAATACATTGGTACAATCCAAGTATAAACCAACATGAATTGGGAGCTTAAATAAATCAACTCAGTTGCTTGAACTACTTTATACCTTGGGGTTGTTCGACTAGCAGTCCTCCTCCTTCGTCCAAAATATTTGACCAATCTGAACATTCACAGTGGCTTCCCTCTGCAATTTCTCTCTCTGAGATTTTGAGCCCTAATTTATCTATATACTTTTCTAATTGGGACTCACAGGACTCGGTAGCTTGGCTAGGATTTGGAATCAATTTATAGAGAGAATTTTACACTACTTATTTGGGCAATACTCTAAATGGCTGGTCAATGACCGACGGTAGAGAGAGGGGCAACGACCGGTCGTCCCCATCAATCACCCAGCTAGCACCGGTCGGCACCCTCGAGCCGTGCGTCTCCACCGGTCACGTCGCCGGATTTCTGGGACCGTTGGTCCTTGCCGCGCTTGCTCGGTCGTCGACGCTTTTTCCCCCTTCGACCACTGGTTGCTTCGTGCGGTCGCCGGCGCACGCTTGGCATCACTCCCTCCAGTCACCTGCTCACGCTCCGACCGATTGATTGAGGGCTTGGGTTTGATTTGAGGGGCTAAGTCTAGGGCTAGAATCTTCCCCCCCTCCTTGCTCGGCTTACCCTTCTCTTCTTCTCCCGTTCCTGCTAGGTCTGATAGATCCCCAAATTAATTCTTGTTGATTGAACCCTTCCCATTGAACTCACTGGTTGTCCCCAAATTAAAGGAACGCGTTCCACCCGCTTGCTAGACCCAACCCGTTGTAATGATCCGACCTGGTAGGAGAAAAAAGGAATGGGCTCCCCCCCCAATTGGGCCGGCTGAAAAGAGAGGAAATGACCTAAACCGGAAAGAAAAATGGGACCAACCCAAATGAAAGAAATGTGGCCCATTAAATTAATACCCTCATGTCCTAACATTTAAATTATATAACTAAACTAATAAATTAATTATTTATTTTAATCATAATTCTTTATTCGACTTATTTAATCTGCTAATGTTAAAATGAAATTATTTATTTAATTATCCTAATTTTCTTACCAATCAAAGGCTAGGGTTAACTCATTAATTTATTCAACCTATTAGTGAGTTCCTTTAAGGTAAGGAAAAATTATTGAACCGTATAATTATATAATTAAATAATAATTCTTACATGGACCCAATTAAATTCGTAAAATTAAATAAAACGAATTTCATATATTAAAATAAATTAATAAAATATTTAAAATTTCTTGGACATTACATCCTCTTCCCCTTATAAAAATTCCGTCCTCGGAATTTCAATCTAAGGTTATTCAAATAACTGGGGGTAATTTGCTCTCATCTTCTCTTCTAGTTCCCACGTGGGTTCTTCCACCGCGTGATTCCTCCATAGTACTTTAACCGAATGGATGATTTTATTCCTCAGTTTCTGTTCCTTCCTATCAAGTATTTGGACAGGAATCTCTTCGTACGATAAGTCCCTTTCGACTTGAATTGGTTCATAGGAGATGACATGCTTATAGTCTGGCTTATATGGACGTAACACTGATACATGAAACACGTTGTGAATGTGCTCAAGCTCAGGAGGTAATGCTACCTCGTACGCCACTTCGCCTATTCTCCTTAATATTTCAAAAGGTCCTATGAACCTAGGGCTCAGTTTGCCCTTCTTCCCAAAACGGATCTTCCCTTTCCAGGGAGATACCTTCAGAAACACAAAGCTACCAACTTCAAATTCTCGTTTCTGACGATGTAAGTCAGCATACTTCTTCTGACGATCATGGGCTGCTACTAACCGCTGTCTTATTACTTTAATAATTTAAACGGTTTGTTGTACCAATTCTGGTTCCAACAATCTCCGTTCACCAACTTCATCCCAACACAACGGTGTTCGACACTTCCTTTCATACAATGCTTCGTACGGTGGCATACCAATGCTAGCATGGTAACTATTGTTGTAGGCGAACTCTACTAGTGGTAAGTGATCGTCCCAATTGCCACTTAAGTCCATCACAACTGCCCGGAGCATGTCCTCTAGGGTCTGAATTGTTCGCTCGCTCTGACCATCAGTCTGAGGATGATACGCCGTACTCATTCTCAATTGTGTTCCCAGTCTCTCCTGTAGACTTCTCCAAAAATTTGACGTAAAGCGCGGATCTCTGTCAGATACAATAGACACCGGCACTCCATGTCGTGATACTATCTCCTTCACGTAAAGTTTTGCCAACTGCTCCAATTTGTACCTGATCTTGATTGGTAGAAAATGGGCAGACTTGGTCAAACGGTCTACGATTACCCAGATGGCGTCTAGACCCTTTTGAGTGGTTGGAAGTCCTACCACAAAATCCATTGTGATGTGCTCCCACTTCCATTCTGGAATCTCCAAGGGTTGCAATAATCCGCACGGCCGCTGGTGCTCAGCCTTGATCCTCTAACAGGTTAAACACTGGCTAACGAATTCGACAACTTCTCCTTTCAAGTGCGGCCACCAATAATGCTGACGAAGATCTTGATACATTTTGGTGCTACCCGGATGTACCGAAAATCTCGTATTATGGGCCTCCTACAAAATTTCTTCCCTTAAGTCTGGTACGTAGGGTATCCAGATCCTTCCCTCGAATCTCAGCAATCCTGTGCTGTCAACCTTGTACTTCAATGTCCTTCCCTCTGATAGTTGCTTCTTAATGTCAATGCATTCTTCATCAAATGCTTGAGCCTCCTGTATCTTATCAAGTAGAGTCGGACCTACTGTCACGGTGAACACTTTTTCGTCCGCCTGCATTGAATACTTAACCTCTAGTTCCAGACGTTCAAAGTCCTTTATCAACTCTTCTTGAATCGTCAGTTGCATCAATTTCACCTTGCCTTTTCTGCTTAAGGCATCAGTCACTACATTTGCTTTGCCCGGATGGTACAAAATTTCACAGTCGTAGTCTTTGATCAGTTCCAACCATCGGCGTTGTCTCATGTTTAGCTCCTTCTGAGTGAAAATATATTTCAGACTTTTATGATCTGTATATATCTCGCACTTCTTCCCGTATAAGTAGTGCCTCCAAATCTTCAAGGCAAAAACTACCGCTGCTAACTCCAAGTCATGAGTCGGATAACCCTTCTCATAGTCTTTCAGTTGACGTGATGCGTACGCCACGACCTTGCCGTGTTGCATCAGTACACAGCCCGGACCCTTGTGTGACGCATCGTTATACACTACGAAACCCCCAGTGTTGTCGGGTAAGGTCAACACCGGTGCTTGGCTGAGTTTCTTCTTCAGCTCCATAAAACTTTCCTCACACTTCTAAGACCAAACGAACTTAACTGTTTTTCTGGTGAGATTGGTCAATGGCGATGCTATCTTTGAAAAATCCTGGATGAATCTCCGATAGTATCCCACTAATCCCAAGAAACTCTGGATTTCTGTTGGCATCTTCGGCTGCTCCCAATTGATAACCGCTTCTACTTTCGCTGGGTCCACCGAAACACCATTTTTGTCGATGACGTGACCTAGAAATTGCACCCTCTGCAACCAAAACTCACACTTAGAAAACTTTGCATACAACTTCTCCTTCCTGAGAGCTTCTAATACAATCCTCAAATTTTCAGCATATTCCTCCTCTGTCTCTGAATACACCAAGATGTCATCGATGAATACGACTACGAACTTGTCCAAGTACTGCTTGAACACTCTGTTCATCATATCCATGAATGCTGCTGGTGCATTCGTCAATCTAAATGACATCACCAGAAACTTGAAGTGCCCATAACGAGTCCTAAATGCAGTCTTCGGAATATCTTCCTGCCTCACCTTCAGCTGATGATAGCCTATTCTTAGGTCGATCTTTGAAAAGTACTTTGCTCCCTTAAGCTGATCAAATAAATCGTCAATCCTAGGAAGCGAATACCTATTCTTAATCGTAACTTTGTTCAACTCCCGATAGTCGATACAAAGTCTCATCGAACCATCTTTCTTCTTTACAAACAGAACTGGCGCTCCCCACGGGGACACGCTTGGTCTGATATAACCTTTATCTAACAGTTCCTGCAGTTGCACCATCAACTCTTTTATTTCTACAGGTGCCATTCAGTACGACGACTTCGATATTGGTCAGTTCCCGGTGCCAGATCGATAACGAACTCGGTTTCCCTGTCCGGTGGGAGTCCCGGAAGCTCATTGGGGAAGACATCAGCGAATTCCCTCACGATTGGTATTTGACTCATCTCATCCCTGACCTAATGAGTATCAATTACATATGCCAGATAACACACGCAACCTTTCTTAAGCAGTTTCTTGGTTTGCATCATAGTCAGACAACAAGATTGTCTTGGTGACTTACTACCGTAAAATACCACCTTCGACTTATTTGGAGTCTTCAGGTGTACACATTTCTTCTTACAGTCAATAACTGCTCCGTGAATTGATAGCCAATCTATTCCCAAGATTACATCAAACTCTCCCAGCCGAATTGGTATCAAATCCACCTTGAGCTTAAATCCTCGCAACTCAGCACTACAATTCCTATGAATGCATTCTACGGGGATAATTTCCTTGTTTGCTACTTCTACGTTCATAGGGTGTTCTAACTTTTCACGAGGTAAATTTAACTGACTAGCAAATTCTTCAGAAATAAAAGAGCAGGTAGCACCCGAATCGAATAACACATATGCATTTATATCATTGATTGGGATGATACCTGACACCACGTCTTTGGATTCCATGGCATCCTGAACAGTCATGTTGAACGTGCGGGCTGTTGGTCTGTTGGCTTGACTGGTTGGTGCCCCATAGCTCAGCCGGTTGTTATTCCCGCTGTTGTTGTTACTCCTGTTGCCACTTCCGACGTCGCCCTTCCTCTTCGGACAGTCCTTAATCTGGTGGTCGGGTGCTCCACTAGAGAAACATCCTCCTTTTTGTTTGTTCGGACACTGGGGAGCCATGTGCCCCGGTTGTCCACACCGGTAACAAATACTCTTCCCTTTCATGCATTCCTCAGTGTGGTTTTTGTAACGATCGGGAATTTTAGATTTCCTTGTAACCCGAGTTATGTATGAATAAAATGAATTATTATTATTATTATTTTTTTATATTAATCTATAATACGTGTTTAGAATTGTGTTACAGCCTAGAAAATGTGCATATGTTAAATTTTATGTGTTGTTGTGTCGTTAGAGTGAATATATCGATTTTGCAAAAATTCATAAAATCACTATTAGCGGGACCCGCTTCCCGAGGCACTATTCACGAGCACTATTCACACCCAAACTTTTTCGTCTATTTCGATTTTTATTAATTTAGATGAGGCATATATGCTGAGGAATAATTTTTCCAAGTGTCAGAAATTTTATTGGGGTTGATACGTGATTTAATCTGTATCCGAAATGTATATTATGGGTGTTCCGAATAAATGGACAAATCCCATAATAAATATTTTTGCGTGTTCCAATAATTTATGGGAGTACCCATTATAATTTTGGGTAGAGTTATTTACCAAATTTGGTACAAAAGTGGGAATATTCGGGTATATTTATCTGTATATTCGAATTAATTGGTGAGACATTTAAGCCTCAAACCAATTGGGGGAGGCCACGTGTATATTGAGAGCCAATTGGGGGGAAAAGAATAAACATGCACAGTACACCATATATGGGAATGTTAACTTCACAAAGCATGCTCCTCAAATTCATTTTCAAGAGCTCGGGCATCCCATTTTCTGCATATCAAAACATTCCTTCCGAAGCCACCTTAAACCTCCCATCAGCTCATCTTCTTTCTCCTTCAAACCATCAGCATACTTCCCATTTGCAAGTAAGGAGAGAGTTACAGAGAGCTACGTAGAGAGAGAGAGGGAAATATAGAAGAAGAATAAGCAAGCTACGGGAAGAAGAAGAAAAGCAAGGAAGGAGGAGAAAGGAGAGAAGGGCACCAAGAGGAAGGAGAGCAGCACTCTAGCAACCATTTCACCCTACACGAAGCTAGCAACAAGAAGGTAACCATGAACCACAACCATTTCTTCTCCACTTGAAGCTTTCATGAGTTTTTTTTTTTTTACGCTTACATGCTTGAGGGTTGGATTTTTTGCTAATTTTTTTGTTGATTGGTTGTGTTGAATCTATCATGGAGGTTCTTAAGAAGCTATATAAACCATAAACACCCTCAAAGTGGAACAAAAACAAGTAAAGATCCGAACCTTGGCTTAAAGGATGAACTTTGGACATTTTTGGACTTTTGGACATTCGGACTGTTAGAGGACTGTAAAGCCTTGATGGTGTGATTATTTTGATTGTTTGTTATTGGAATATTGTACTTCTATCAGTTGTGAAGATATAGCAATTTGAATGAACTAAAATGATGCTAAAATGAAGTCACAGTAGCCATTTGTGTGAGATATTTCATGGTTGCGAAAAACAGAGCATGCAGTTTATGTTTTAGCTCAGGATTTGGTCATGTTAATGATTATGGGTCGTCTTGAATTTGTGATATGTTGTAGCCTTGTGTCTTAGGAATCCATAGAGTCCGTAAGGGATGAAATTGATCGAGTGTAGGGGGAGATATAGCAGCTGGAGCAAGGCAAGGTATGACTGTGTCGCTGCTTGCAGGAACAGCAGTTCGCTACTGCAACTGCTACTGCATGGCGACTGGTCCGGGTCGGGTCGGGCCGGACCGGGTCGGGTCGGGCCGGATCGGGTCGGGCCGGATCGGGTCGGACCCAGTAAATTTTTCCCGCGAGTCTAAAACTTATATTTTTGTACAAAATGATTAAAAACGCTTATATCTTGTTAAAGCTTTATGTGCTTAATTTATACCCGTGTCGAACTAAACGATGTTGTCCTAAGGCGTAAATTGAATTAACGGATTACAAATTACGCTTGGATTTCCAGGGGGCGCTGCCCCCCGACCCCCGCCAGCTCACCGGCGAGCGAGACCCCCGACTGGGTAAGCGTAGTGGCAATCAATGTATTTTAATGATGTGATGACTGTAATGAACCTAGTTCTTTTGTGACAAATATTTATGACGATTTTAATAAACTATGTAGGATATTTTGTTGACGGACGATTAACGTCAAGTATTAACGCACGTACAAGGCAAGTTTCCTAACTCATACAACTCCTATTTAATTGTGCGAGGTTTCCTTACTCGATTCATTTATTGGGCAAGTGTCGAATTCATTTATCTATCGAGCAAATATTATTTATTGAGCAAGCTTATTGAGCTTCTTGACTCCGTTCAAATTACTTATCAATTTAGCAATTAATGTGCTAGTATTCATACTTCTATTCAAGTATTGCAATGAAAGCCCATTTCATGCAATGTTATATATTGTGTGATTCCAAAGATTATGAATTTTTATTCATTCAAGATATTTTTAAATGCTATCATGCATGTTGTTGAACCTTAAAGTTCTTTATTCCATAGACTGTTTAAAAGCTATGTCAAGGCTAATTGTTTCAGCTAGACACTTATTGATTTGGTTACTAAAGCGAGGTTAAAGTCCTCCCAACTATTATTATTGTTAAGTAAAATTGTCCGATCAAATTGTTTTTGGTCTGGACTCCCATGTAAAGCTGAGTGGAACAACCCTCACAGCAGGGGAAATTGTATAAATGTCGGGAAACCGACACGCGCGTAAATGGAAAATGTAAGGCTTATGCATAACGCCAGGTATTTTAGGCTGATCACCTATTGTACCAGTTTTGTGGATTATCGGATGAATTTCCAGTAATTCTAGAATAGAGTTCTGTGCCTTGGTGCACCCTCAGTATTGAATAGTTCCCTTCTTTGGGAAACTTTGAAATCCTTGAATACTTCAGAAATCCTTCGGTCCTTAGTGGCCACTATAACGGTGATGAAAGAAGTTGTTTATTTCCTTGTGTTAGCTAAATTTTTACTCCTGAGAGCTATAAAGTTATTCATGTGATTATTCACTGCTATTATACTTGCGGGGCAATTTGTTGCTCACCCTTGCTTTCCTTAAAACATTTCAGTTAGTGCGGCACGTGGCGAGAGCTCAGGAAAAGATAAGGGAAAGGAGAAAGCTAAGGAGTAGTTGTATTTTGTTGTTCTAGAATTACCGTTTGTATTAAGACATATTTACCCTTTTGTATTATGTTATGTTTTGTATTAGTATTGGTTTTGAGACTTGGGACAGGTTTATTTATGTTATATCAATGTAAATATTCCTTTATTCCGCTTTAAGTTATCGATTGTATAATTCTTGTTTTAGATAGTGGCGAACCAGGTCCGTGGCTCAGGTGACCCGGATTTGGGGGCGTCACAGTTTTTCCCACAATTATTGCACCTGCCTGGTTTCTTCACCTCCCCTCTAGATTTGTTTCCCCCGGATGACTGACTCTCGAGCCACTTCCGTTTGTTGGGGTTACTACCTCCGCTGCTCCCTGCCTTGGTCACCTCTTGATTCTTCTTTCTCTCTTGGTTGAATCGCGCCACTGCTTCATTGCCCCCTTCCGCAATGATAGCCCTTTCCAACAGTTCAGCGAAGTTCTTGATTTTTAATATTGCAACTGACTTTTGCACCCAGGGTTTTAGTCCCAATTCAAACCTTCTTGCCTTCCTGGCCTCGGTGTCCACCTGATGTGGGGCAAATTGAGCCAATTCATTGAATTTTGCCGCGTACTCGGCGACAGTCATATTTCCTTGCTTCAGTTCCAGGAACTTCACTTCCATGTCCTGCTGAGTATTCTCTGGAAAGAAATTTTCGAAGAACAACTGTTTAAATCTTTCCCATGGAATGACTCCTTCACCTGCTCGACCCTTATTGGCCTTCCACCAGTAGTTCGCCTCGCCCTTCAGCATGAACGTGGCAAATCCTGTCTTTTGTTCCTCGGCCACCCGTGCGACCTCGAAGACCTTCTCTATCTCCTCGATCCAGGTCCGTGCTTCTATCGGGTTAAGAGTTCCCTTGAACTCGGGTGGTCCAACCAATTTGAAGTCTTTAAAATTTTCCAGATGATGCGCTGGCTCGGCTGCTGCTTGGGTCCCTCCAGGTGGCGGTCTTGATTGCATGGCTTCTGCCAGCATTTCTGCGAACATTCTTATCGGATTGGTTTGATTTCCAACCTCACTTTCTGACTCTTCAACCTGTCGATTACGTGGTCGTCCTCTTGGCGGCATGATTGGAATTCTGGCTGATTTTTACCTATAGTTTTATATTTTACACCATATATCATTGAAATCAGCAATCAAGGGTAGAAACATCCATCAAACACATTTGATTTAAATAAAACAACTGCATTTATATTGATATACCACTGTTTGTTACAAAGACTAAACCTGTGGCATACTTCTATAAATGTGCCACTACATGCTCTACCCATCATTAAACATTTCCCCTAAGACAAAAGTGGGGAATCCTAACTTTCCATCCCTCAAGACAACAAAAGTTGGGGTTTAACTGCTACCCCAAACATGAAAACAATTATAGAGTTTCACAAGACAAACATGAATACTTCCCTAATATAACAAAAAGTGGGACTAACTGTACTAAAGACAAAGCAATCATCCTATCACGTCACTGCACGTCGTGACGAATCCGTGCCTGCTGACCAGAAGAGACTGCTCCACCCCGACCCTGCGACGAATAGAGCGGCTAGGCTCCCCTACCTCAGTCCGGGGCCTCCTGTAGGCTGCGTCTAAGGCATATCCTAGGGTCTCTATCCTCACTGCTCTGGCCTCCAACTGGTCCTCTAACTGATCAACCCTTCTGGCCTCCCTGACCCAGGCCTCTCTGACATGCCTCCTCTCAGCCAACTCCAGCCCAAACTCAAACCTCATGGCCTCCTGCTTCGCCTTCAGGTGGGCGATCTGCAGATCCTTCTGCTCTAGTCTCTCTCTCAACTCAGCGTTCCGGGCCACTGACTGATGTAGCAATGGTCCGATCTGCTGCGCTGAGGACTCGTAGCCCTGCAGTTGTACCTTCGCCACTCCCAAGTCATGCTCGAGCTGATAGGCCAGGTCTCTATACTGGTCCTCTCTGATCTGGTGGGTATGATTTTGCTCCTCCAGATGAGCTATCCGAGCCTCCAGCTCCTCGTTCCTGCTGGTCAGTCCCTCAATGATATCGTCGGCAGTGGACCCCATGCCATCAACATAAGCAGGTGGCTCCTCTCCCTCGGTCTCGGGGTCCTCCTCCTCAGCATCCGGGTCCTGACTACCGGACCTCATGACTCCACCTACAACCGGCTCTGGTAGCTCCCTCTGATAGTCCTCCTCTGGCTCGGACTTCTCCAGTGGTACCCCTGGGGCAATAGGAGCATACCCCACCAACTGCTCCGCAACTACTGGTATATCTAGGAATGTCTCCTCCTCCTGGGTCCCACTAGTCCCTTTCCTGTCAGCCATCCTGCAATACAGACAGAGATAACAAATATCAGTATCATGATAAACTATGTTCATTGATAGAATGAAATGATATTTTATCATGTACAACTTGGCTTGGCAGATTTCCACAATGCACCCCCAGACAAGACCATTACCTGAATCTCCTTGATTCATAACCTAGCGTACTCAATACGAGTTTAATACTAAGGTTATAACCTAGGTTTCGCAATCCTAAAGTTTATAACCTACGGCTTTGATACCAACCTGTGACGCCGCCAAATTCGGGTCTCCAGATACCCGGATCCGGTCATCACGATCCAATCCAAACATTCACCTTTAACAACATATGGTAACTAAAATGCGGAATATAATAACATACGTTGTTCATTACAAAGGTGTTACTAGTCCCAGAATACAATAACCTTAAACACTTACACAAATTCATGCCCTAAATTAATGTCGGGGTTTAAATTACATTAACAATAATTAACTACACATAAGTTTAAAATCTGCTACATGAAGTCTATTACTTCATCTTTTCCTTCCCTTTGTTCTTCCCTGACGTCTCGGGTTTAGCTGCAATGAAGTCATGATATAGCAAGGATGAGCAACGAGTTTGCTCAGCAAGTTTAAAGTACAACAATAAGGGTATATCATGATGAAAGGGATATAGAAAGAGATTTCAACAATAGAATTATCAGAAGCAATAACAATAAATGCTTTTAGAACAATTGATAGTCAAATAGACTTTGAACAATAACTTCCAAAGGAGTCAATAGCTAGTTGACCCTCTGGTTACTGGCTACAGAATAAGTACTTGAGGGGATCAGCCTCGCGTACGCTATGTGTATGCATAACATTTAATTCCGCTAGTTGTACCTTATATCCGGTACCTGGGGTACTCCCCTATAATAAAAGGAGTGTTCATACAGTCTAAGAATCCTTACCATCGATTGGTTCGGATAGCTTTTATAAATTCTTACATACGTGCCTGACCGAGACAAGGGTTCCGACTTAATCATGAGTAGTTCGTGAATTTCAGAACTTAAATAATTATACGAACTCAAATGCACAAGTGCGAATGCCAATGAATACATAGATGTGGAATAATTTTAAAAGTAATTAGACCACTTAAGACATGCTTGGAGATAAGATTCAAGCTTAAAGAATAACTTGCAATAAAATATACCTTTTGCACGAATTAAAAATAATGCATAAGGTTTAGAAATATTGTTCAATGTAAAAGTTGAGTAAGATAGAACTTGCATTCAATATACTGAAAGAATGAAGTTAGGGAACTTGCTTGTTTGCTCAGCTACAGATAAATTTTTAGCTTTAATTAATTGATCTTGAGTGACCTATCATTGGATAAAGTCGATTTATCAATTAATATGGCATAGTTGTACATTGGCATACCTTACTATACCATTTATTTGGCAGATAAATAATTTACCAATTACATTTAATTATTATCTAATCATTAACTAAACAGAATTTAATTTAATGGCCTCTAGCTATTATTTAAAAATAAATAATAGTTAATCATGATTACCTATTATTTGAGTACTCAACTATTCAACTTTAAGGATAATTAAACAATTATCACCCCTTAGTTTTTATTTAAATCACTAATGCATTAACTCTACTCATACTTGATTAATAATAGTTAAGTAACCGTTATCTTCATTTATAATAATACTCATACTTTATTATTATTATTTAATATTAATTAAATAATAATTTAATATTCATTAGCTTTATTTATTATTTAATGATAAATAATAAATAATCATCTTGTTAACTAATTCATACTTAATTATTATTCAATATTAATTAAATAATAATTAAATATTTATTATCTTTATTTATTATTATAAATAATAAATAATTATTTCATTACATATCTATTATCTTTATTTATTATTAAATAATTATTAACTTTACTTATACCTAATTATTATTTAGGGTTTAAGTATTAATTAAATATTTCTTACCTTTATTTATTATTTACGGGTAAATAATAAATAATTATTAAGTCAACTTGTTCTTACTTAATTATTGTTTGATATTAATTAAACAATGGTTAAATATTCATTATTCATTGATAAAAATAAATAAATTATATTAACCTTATTCATACTTAATTATTATTTAATATTCATAATAACCAAAAATTTATTATCTCTATTTATTATTGATAAATAATAAATAAGTAATTTATTAACTTTATTCCTATTTGCCAAATCGGTAGCCACAGTACCCCATAAATAACCAATCCCTGCAAATTTTATTCCATTTGTGCAGTTCATTACCCAACAACAGGGAAAAACTCCCATCAGATTCATGACCAAAAACTGAGTTTCATATAACAAGACTGTCGACAGACAGTTTCCAAAATGAAAACGATTTTCGTTCAAGCATTATAGCAACCACATGTTGAGTATTCCCTAAACATCAATACCAGCCTGTTTACAGAATCAACTTAAACTACCAGAACCCTAGGGTCCTTTACTATACAGAGTTTCAACCCTAACAATACAAACCCAGCACAATGTTTAACACAGATTAACACAAACTGAAAAATTAAACAACTCAGTACAGCCCAAACAATAGCAACCTAATACGATGTATATTTCAACAATCACAGAAAGAAAATGCCAATCAATACATTGGTACAATCCAAGTATAACCCAACATGAATTGGGAGCTTAAATAAATCAACTCAGTTGCTTGAACTACTTTATACCTTGGGGCTGTTCGACTAGCAGTCCTCCTCCTTCGTCCAAAATATTCGAACAATCTGGACATTCACAGTGGCTTCCCGCTGCAATTTCTCTCTCTGAGATTTTGAGCCCTAATTTATCTATATACTTTTCTAATTGGGACTCACAGGACTCGGTAGCTTGGCTAGAATTTGGACTCAATTTATAGAGAGAATTTTACACTACTTATTTGGGCAATACTCTAAATGGCTGGTCAATGACCGACGGTAGAGAGAGGGGCAACGACCGGTCGTCCCCATTAATCACCCAGCTAGCACCGGTCGGCACCCTCGAGCCGTGCGTCTCCACCGGTCGCGTCGCCGGATTTCTGGGACCGTTGGTCCTTGCCGCGCTTGCTCGGTCGTCGACGCTTTTTCCCCCTTTGACCGCTGGTTGCTTCGTGCGGTCGCCGGCACACGCTTGGCGTCACTCCCTCCAGTCACCTGCTTACGCTCCGACCGATTAATTGAGGGCTTGGGTTTGATTTGAGGGGCTAAGTCTAGGGCTAGAATCTTCCCCCCCTCCTTGCTCGGCTTACCCTTCTCTTCTTCTCCCGTTCCTGCTAGGTCTGATAGATCCCCAAATTAATTCTTGCTGATTGAACCCTTCCCATTGAACTCACTGGTTGTCCCCAAATTAAAGGAACGGGTTCCACCCGCTTGCTAGACCCAACCCGTTGTAATGATCCGACCTAGTAGGAGAAAAAAGGAATGGGCTCCCCCCCCAATTGGGCCGGCTGGAAAGAGAGGAAATGACCTAAACCGGAAAGAAAAATGGGACCAGCCCAAATGAATGAAATGTGGCCCATTAAATTAATACCCTCATGTCCTAACATTTAAATTAAATAACTAAACTAATAAATTAATTATTTATTTTAATCATAATTCTTTATTCGACTTATTTAATCTGCTAATGTTAAAATGAAATTATTTATTTAATTATCCTAATTTTCTTACCAATCAAAGGCTAGGGTTAACTCATTAATTTATTCAACCTATTAGTGAGTTCCTTTAAGGTAAGGAAAAATTATTGAACCATATAATTATATAATTAAATAATAATTCTTACATGGACCCAATTAAATTCGTAAAATTAAATAAAACGAATTTCATATATTAAAATAAATTAATAAAATATTTAAAATTTCATGGACATTACAGCCATTGTCATGAAGAGGAAGATAAATTTTGGAGCTATGCTGTCTAATTGGATAGCCAAGAATGTCAGGAAAATGAAGGCCTCAGATAAACCTGCTTAAAGGTTTACTATGGAAGGTTCTTGAGCATTATACTGAAGAAAAGGCTGAACAACAAGATTGGGGATAATGAGGGAGAAACGCTAAATGTCCACAAGATCATGTCGCCCAAATTATTTAACAACTGGAAGAAGAACCCTATGGAGAACAAGAGACTGAGAATAACTGGTAGCAGCAGCAAGGGCACTTCAAAGACAGGCAAAGGAAAAAGGAAATCAAGTATACTGAAGACTGAATCATCACAGCCTGAAGAATCTTTGTCCCCTGTGCCCAAACCTTCTAAGTCACTCAAGAAGAAGTTGAAAATTGAGACAACCCCATTAAAGAGTCCCTCCGACTCTGAAGATGAATCTGAAGAAGAGAAAGGAGCATCCGAGGCACCTATTGACAAGCCCTCAAATAGGAGACAGAGTGCAAGATTAAAGTAAATGATGAAACTCCCTGGTCATAAAAGTAAAGAAGGAATCCCACCAAAGATAGTTGATCTTGGAGATGATGATGATGAGGTTGAAGCTGTAAAGATCAGTAAGCATGTGGCATCTAGTAATGAATCCGCTGGAAAGGATGTTACCACAGGTGAGTCCAAATCAGAAAGTGAGGATGTAGTTATGTCTGCTAAAGAGAATCTTAATGAATCGATAGGAGATGATGTTGACATGGAAGTAAGCTATAAAGAACAGTCAACTGGTGAGACAGTTGAAAGATCAAAAAAAGTGACTATGGAAAAACCAAGTCCAAAGATAAATGTTGATCAAGGAAAGGAAGCAATGGAAGAAGAGAGAGCACTAGAGGATTCTAACTCAAAAAATGATGAGTCAGAAAGCAACTCTGATCCACTCCCAGCAGCAGTAAGAATTCATCGAAGGATAGTGCTGGAAGCCTGTGACAAACCAGGAGCTGTGTTGCCAACAAGATGGATAGATCATGGCAATGGACAAATGAAAGTAGCATCAATGG
This sequence comes from Aralia elata, assembly GCA_034770075.1. Classification (NCBI taxonomy): domain Eukaryota; kingdom Viridiplantae; phylum Streptophyta; class Magnoliopsida; order Apiales; family Araliaceae; genus Aralia; species Aralia elata. The sequence goes on from JAVJAP010000049.1 coordinate 4,149,748, forward strand.
CCGTAGAGGATCTACTTAACAATTTTCAAGACATCGAACTGGATCGAGGTACAGTTCTATATGATCTTGACAGTGAATAACTAACATGGTTTTACCCATGGATGCCCTGGTTGAAGGCCATTGAATTTGGAGATAAAAGCTTTATCAGCTGGTGTTACTCACAATTTCCAAATCTGAAGATGATCTCTCAGAACTTCCCAAGAGTTCAATCCTTTCCAAAGATGCTAATCAAGGATTCTCAACATTTCAAAGTCTATCGCCATGCTGAAGGTATATACATTCCATACTATATGCTGGAAAACATTGATAAAGATAAATCAACAAACCAGATCGTAGAGTCAATGGTTGTGGAATCCCTTAGCTTTACGACTGCAGCTTTCCAGTCTCAGCCAAATGTCAAACTCCCTGATATCTCCACTGAAATGCCTTTTGATATTCCTTCCTCATCCAATAAAGATTTCGTTGATATAGTCACTGCTTTTAAAAATATTTACAAAAGTGAGAAACCCAAGTCAACTACACCAATCCTTGAAGATCCCCTGCTTGATCAAGAGTTGGTGAAAAACTTAGAAGAATTTCTTGGAAACATTTCCTCAGTCACTGATGTAACAAAGAACATGCCTGGAGGTGAAGAGAGTGATTTCTATAAAAAGCTTCAAGCATCATTCACGGAGATGTCCATCAAACTTCATCAACGAGATCAGATATATCTCAAGTCAATTGAGCAGTAGAAAACTGAAGCTCTGAAACTCTAAAAGGAAAATGAATGCTCTATTCAGACTCTATCAGAAAAGGTGGACAATCTGTGACACCCCCAAATTCGGGTCTCAAAATACCCGGATTCGGTCATCACAATCCAATACAAACATTCACCTCCAACAACATACAATAACTAAATGCGGAATATAACGAACATATGTTGTTCATTCAAAAGGTGTTACTAGTCCCAAGATGCGATAACCTTAATACATAACACAAAACATACCCTAAATGGTAATCAGGGTTCAAATTACATTAATAGCAAATTAAACTAAGCATAAAATAAAGCCATCTATGTGAAGCCTATCACTTCATCTTTTCTTTACCCTTGTCCTTCCCTGAAGTCTCGGGTTTAACTGCAATGAAAGTCATGATATAGCAAGGATGAGCAACGAGTTTGCTCAGCAAGTTTAAACTATGACAATAAAGGATATATCATGATGAATGGAATATAGAAAAAAAAGAATTCAACAATATAAATATCAGAAGCAAGAACGATTATTGCTTTTAGAACAATTGATAGTCAAGTAGACTCTGAACAATAACTTCCAAAGGAGTCAATAGCTAGTTGACCCTCTGGTTACTGGCTACAGAATAAGTACTTGAGGGGATCAGCCTCGCGTACGCTATGTGTATGCATAACATTTAACTCTGCTGTTTGTACCTTATATCCGGTACTTGGGGTACTCCCCTATAATAAAAGGGGTGTCCATTTAGTCTAAGAATCCTTACCATCGATTGGTTCGGATAGCTTTTATAAATTCTCACGTACTTGCCTGACCGAACAAGGGTTCAGACTTAACCATGAATAGTTCACAAATTTCTGAACTTAAATAAATATACGAATTCAAATGCACGAGTGCGAATGTCAATAAATACAAAGACGTGGAATAATTTTAAAAGTAATTAAACCACTTAAAGCATGCTTGGAGATAAGATTCAAGCTTAAAGAATAACTTGCAACAATATATACCTTTTTGCATGAATTAAAAATAATGCATAAGGTTTAGAAATTTGCTCAATATAAAAGTTGAGTAAGATAGAACTTGCATTCAATATACTGAAAGAATGAAGTTACGGAACTTGCCTGTCTGCTCAGCTACAAGTAATTCTAGCTTTAACTAATTGGCCTTGAAGAACCTAACATTGATAACGTCGATCTACCAATTAGTACTGCGTAGTTGTATATCGATACGCTTACTTATGCTATTTATTTAACAATTAAGCAAATCACATAGCATACATAAGTTAATAAACTATCGTAAATCCTATAAGACACTTAATATTATCAATCCTGATAATATTTAATTCACCTCTTGGTATTATTAGTCCACTAATAACACTTTTATTCGTTTACTAATGTTATTAACATCTTAATAATATTTTAATCATCCAATAATACTTTAATCTAATATTATTAATCTCTTAATAATATTTTAATTCTCATATCATTAATAATATTTTAATCTAATATTATTAGCCATTTTAATAACATCTTAATCATTTATTAATGCTTAAAATAAATATTATTACCCATTCAATAATATTTCCATGAAGTTTTAACCTTAATATTTCTTTGTTTACTAAAAAATATCGAATTCTTATATTACAAATATCATAGTAATATTTTAATAAGTTATTAGGCGAATAAACAATTTATTCTAATTGTTTTACCCTTTATTAAACAACTCCTTTACTACCCATAAAAGGTCATAAATATTATTTCTCATTAAATATTACCAAAATACCCCTCAATAGTTAGAATATATAATATTAGGAGTACCCAAGCTTAAAAATCACATTTTTCTTATTTATGACATCATTTAACCATTTATTTTCTTTTAACCATAACTATAACATTATTATGAAAAATAGCAAATAGGCTCTGAAAATTATTATCCTCTGGATCTGGATAGTATATGATCCAACAATGATCCACCAATTTTTCTGGAATTTTAGAAAGTGTTTTACTATATTTAAAGTACCCAAAACCTCTGAATCTTGTTACATTTTTCATAAATCGCGTTTTGCTCAGAAAATTCTTAAATTTTTAGGGTACACTCTCATACTATACATAAACATACTGTAAAACGTTCATATGTTTTCAAGGTATACACAGTGAGAAATCCGGGTATAAATATTTAGGAGTCCTTCACGGTAAAAGCCATTACACAAAAACTACACATCGAAACGTGTTCGTTCTTTTTCCTACTTGTAGATACTTCTTAAGGTACCTCTGTGATTTGTTCTAGATTTGTAAAAGATTTATAACTGGCCGAAACAACCTTTGGAAAAACGAGGACAACAAGCTTTTAGGGTTTTAAAGTTTTAAGTTTTATAGCTGGACTGTTTTGGGAAAATAGCCCCCAAGGCTTCAAAAATTATTGGATTTGTGTTCTACCACTTGGGTTTACTAGCTAACTCATGTATCTAGCACCATCCTTCGACGGATCACAAATTCAAGTTGTAGATCTCAAGTTATGGGTGATCCAAGTGAAGAAAAGCTAAGGTTTTTACCCTTTAAGAACATAAGTTCCTTTTCTTCCTTTGAATCTCCATTCTAACACTCAAGAGGATTAGATCTATACATAAAGCATGAATATCTAATGATTCTTGAGTCTTAGAACAAAATCTCTCAAAAACTATAAAAATAAAACAAAGTAAGAAAGAAGAAAATGATTTAGGGTTTCACCTTGATCTTGTAGCTACTATCCTTGATCTACCAAAGTATGTGATGAACTTGGGATGCATGAACTATGCTAATCTCACTCTCTTTTTCTCTCTAAGCTCTCACTTTGTGTTCTTGCTTGGGAGAAATGAAAGAAGGAGATGAAAAGAAGAAATGAACTTGAAATGAAATGAAAGGATAGAATACTTGCAAGTATAATGCTAAATTAGAAATTCATGCTATTATCCCCCACATCTTTCTTACCCATTGGATATAAGAGTTCACCTTATCCCTTCCATTTAGCCTTAATCTTATCTTTAAGTGTGCTAATTAGATTTTCCACCAATGGGAGCTTGACAACCTTGTCCTTTGTGTAAGAGTTACCAAATAAAACAAGTTGATTGACATAATTTCATGCCTTAAAAGGCTTAATAGGGCTTAATAGGTAATAAACATAGTTTAACAATTTTAATATATATTACCCTAATTGTTTATTTAGGGTTTCTATTTCCAATCTTATGGAATTTAATTACTTACACATATCTCTTTAACTTGTAACCTAATTAGGCTAATAAAATCCAAATCTATTTAATGCAATATTGGGTCATTTAATTTAACCCAATGATTGATTAATTAATTTGCCACACTATTAATTACTACACCCATGATCAAATAAATAATTGGTCTTAGTTCCTTAATTAAATAAGCTAATCAATTAGAAATTGATTACTAATTGAACTATTAAATTTTATTATTCAATGTGACAATATTCTCATTAATTAATACTTTTATTAATTAATTTACTCAATTCAATATACTAAGTATATTCAATTTACTTGCATGATTAATTAGTAACTACTTTATCAATTTAATTGATATTAAACCTTAAGGCTTGTTCACTAATTTAACTATACTATTAATGACCCCCTTTACTCAACTTAAAACAATTCATCACCTAGTCATGTAGGCTACCAATGCACACAAAAGGTTTAAATAAGCACACAAACTAACTCATTAAAAATTTAATTTATATATTTAATTAATAATGACGTTTAAAATTCACGGGCACTACACAATCTCAGCCAGTCCCTCTCTCAGCAGATGGAACTTGGCCAGCAGGAGGTGAAAACGGAAGTTGGTAATACCTCCTACTTGGTTTAACAGCTAATTACATATGTTCAGTATCTTTCCCAAATTATTGATGACAAAAAGGGGGAGAAAAAGATGAAGCATAAAAAGGAGAAAATAATGAAGCATAAAAAGAGGAGCATGAAAGCGAGCAAGAGGAGCAGGAAAGCTATCATAAGAAGGAAACACAAGATGTTGAAAAACAAAGATGAAGCACCAATAACTGAGGGGGAGCAAGGTGAAGAAGAAGCTGAAGGAAAAGCAGCAAGAATTGAGGGGGATCAAATGCCAGAGGAGAATGCAGAAGAACAAGAAGAAAGCAGCAGCTAAAAACAGTCACAAGATAGCCAAACATGAATCAACAAGTAGAAGGTACATTTCTAATAAGTAAGGAGGAATTAACTGTCATATGATAGCTCAAATCTAGGATCTCCTTGTTGAACTGATATAACTTGTGAACTGCATATGTTTATAATTTATAGTATGATATATGAATGATTACTCTGAATGCACATCATTTCATTCATATCTCTTGGTCTAGCAATACAGTGACTTACTGTATCTTAAGTCACATCAGCACTCATACATCTGCATGTATTGCTTAAATTGAATGTTATGCTAGAAGTGTTTTTGTCATCATCAAATAGGGGAGATTGTTGGGAATCTGCATGCGATTGTTAAGGCAATTATCATAAAGGGAAAATGTTATAAGATCTACATGAGATTACCATTATTCATTATATGTGATTTGATTGATGACAAAAGGTAAAGAAGAACATTCATATTGATAAAGCCTTGTAAAGTCCTTACTGAAATATATGTACAAGGACTTAGATTTAAAAGATCAAATATGTTAGGTTGATCTTAAGCTGAAACTGTTATGTATCTGATCTAAGCATACTTGTAACATTAGGCATTGTAAAGTCCTTAAATGAATTGATGTACAAGGACTTAGAATAGAAAAAGATCAAACTTGTTAGGTTGATCTTATGAGCTGAAATGGTATATGTAATAACCAGATTGTCCGCAGAGCATCGTAGAGTACTGCACAAACATCTAGTGAAGGATCGTAGAGCAGTCAGCAAACTTAGAGTCCAGCCAACTTCGCAGAATCAAGTATGTCATCGTAGAGTTCTCTCAGCAGAACGTAGAGCACTCTTGACAGGACGTAGAGCTCTCTCGGCAGATCGTAGAGTTCTCTCGGCAGAATGTAGAGCACTCTCGGCAGGACATAGGATAATCTCTGAGTGCATCCGAAGCATCAATCCATAACAGAGTTCACATGGCAGCGCAAGCACCCACTCTACGATCCATCAAGACTCTATGACCTGCACCAAAGACAAGGTCGTAGTGTAGGAAAGCAACAGCTAGATCAAGTGATCGTAGAGTTGAGCCTAAGATAACAGAGGTACTCTGGCAGTCTCAGCAAAGCAACAGAAGATTATAGAGCAGTACTCTATGACGTGACATAAGAGAGAATGTCTGAAGATTAAGTAGAACAGTCCTTTACATCGAAAGTGCTACAGCATCAGAAGATCATAAAGTAGCCCTCTGTGACACAGCACCAGGGCTAACGCCTAAAGAACATAGAGCAGTCCTCTATGATAAGTAAACTGCAGCCATGGCTCAACGAAGTTCATAATACTATGCTCTGGGAATGTAAAGCTCAATGGAAATCACAGGGCATAAGAGGCACAAACTGCAGAATAGTAAGAAGCACATTAAAGCGTAAATGCAAGTGCAGTCAGCCACTCTACGAACTCCAAGGCAGTACACATCTGGCATGATCATAAGGTCACACTATGAAGCAAGCAGCTAACTCTATGATCAGAAGTAACAGGCTTCAAAATGAAGCAAACAGATAACTCTACGATCAGGTTCAACAAGATACAACCTAGTTGTTCGTAGAGCAAGTAAAAGAGTGCCAGCAAGGATTGGAGATATCCATAGCACTCAGAATTAGCATCCCAAGATAAGCAGCTGATTAGTTAAATAAGTAAAATAAGAAACTAATCTTAGTGGGGTTCAAACAGCCATGTTTGCAGTAGGTCAAAGAAAACACACATGAATCCACTACCTTGGTATCAGTTAATGGATGTTGACTCAGCTGTCACCTGCAGACTTTATGAAGTAAAATATTTATTGGAGAAATAAACAAATCTATAGAAAGTAGTCCCCAACGGAAAGAAATGCAACGGGAAGAGATCAATGGCAGTTTCTAACGGGAAGAAAATGGAGATCTACATAAAAGAAAACAGCATTCAAATTGTAGGAAGAGTTTGGTGAACGAGAGCAAGAACATCGACTGTACAAAACAGCTAGAAGCTTCACTGCAACATGAGAGGTATACCAAAGGGCTGGCATATGAGCTAAGAGTCGAATGACCAAGAAGCCAAGATCAAGAGTCACCAGAATTGAAGGCAAATCTAAACGACAATTCTATGATCAAGCAAGGAACACTTTGAGCTAAAAAGATGAAGAACTGACTTGGACAAGTCAACCATTGTTCATCAAGAGTGATCATCTGCATCTGCTATGTACCAGAAGAAGGGAGAGCTTCAACGACCGTCATCAGCAGCATGAAGAAGAGGATCACAACTAGCTACCAAGTACTTGAAGATGAAGGAGATCAAAGTTTATCTTGGCAGCACAACCCAACAAACAATCAACACACCAAAGAGGGCAGAGCGTCCTTGTCTTAAGTGACTAAATTAAGTCAAGTCTGCTGGACTTGTTGAGTACCGGAGGGTACAAGAGATTCTAAGTCTGCTGGGCTTAGTTTACAGTTTCCAAGTCTGCTGGACTTGAAGGGGGTCAGAGGATTCTTGCCTCAGTGGCTAAAGACAACTCATGTCTATTGGACTTGAGGAGGGTCATAGGATCCTTACCTTAGTGGCTAAAAATAACTCATATCTGCTGGACTTGAGGAGGGCAGAGTGTCCTTGTCTTAGTGACTAAAACCTTTAGTGGATTCCTACTTATTGAAGTAGAAGAGTGGAGTAGGAGTTATTCATTCTCTAAATCACTTAAAGTCTCTTGTCTTATTTACTTTATGTCGTTTACATTATGAACAATAACTGCTATATCTGTTGTCCACCATATCGAAGATTTAGTCACTGAAATGAGATTATGTTTGTATCTTTGAAGGGGCTTTTAAAGTATATTTCGCTGTGCATGAATTGATTCTATTAAATCATAAATGATATACTTTCTCAATAAAAGAAAAAGTTTTAAAGGATCTATTCAAACCCCCTTCTAGATATCTATTGTGTCCCCGGGAACCAACAAAGAATATTACCAAATAATTAGTTAATCAGTATTGATTATACACAACAGAATAAGATTTGGAAATCCCCCTTAAAGATTAAAGGAAAATTCTCAGTTCTAAATTTAGTGTATTAAGTTTTAAGTCACACAAGCAATCTAAACAATGCAACTGAAAGTAAGAGCAGAAAAGTAAATGACATAGGCGAGATTTTAAGTGGTTCGGACACTAAATAACTCCTAGTCCACTCTTCTACTTCAACAAGTAGAAAATCCACTAAGGATATAGATCACTAAGATTTTCACAACTGAACCACTAAGGTTCCATCGAGTCACTCAGTGTCACACAGACCAGGATACTCAGTCCTCTAAATCACTAAGATTCCTTCGAGTCACTTAGTCTTGGTATAATGGTCACTAAGACTAAGATGATCACTGTTGATTGATTGTTGTTGAGAGGTGCTGATAAGTTGGCAATATGATCTTCTTCTTAGGTACTTAGCAACTTAAACTAGATGTTCAACTTTTATAGAGTTCGTCCTTAGACTTTGACAGAGCTTAGACTTGATGATTAAAGCATTCTCTTTTCTAAATTTGAAACTTGGTTGCCTTTTATAGTCTGTCGAAATTTTTTCCTGTTGCTAAGTTTTCGTTGGTGCATTTAATACTTAGATATTCTGGGATCCTTGATGTTGTCATTTAAGTTAGAGTGTTATCTTGCTTTTTGGTTGTTTCCTCTCACATCAGCCTGCAACTTCACCTACCACCTTGACACGTCGCTTTTAGCAAACTAGCTGTTAAACACACTTCTTCTGGACTTCAATTTCAACTAAGGATGTTTAGTGGATACCTCAGGACCTTCAATCAACAATGTTCCCATGTTAGTCTTGTTGTCAGACCTGGCTTGCTTTGCTAAGTTGATGGAATGTAGTGTTTTCTCTACGTCCTGTTCTTCTAAGAGATTGCTTTAAGAATAAAGTAGTCTCTATGAAAGAACTTTACTATCAACTCTACAAAGAATTGCTTTATGATTCTAGAGCTAACTTTGCGATCGTGTCTTCACTGAACGATCCATGAGTCACTTTACGATTTGCACTTTTGCTTAACGATTTCATAGAGTATTCTACGTTTAGTCTTTACTTAGCGAACTTTGCTTGACTTTGTGATTCTTTGTTCACTCTACATACTAATCTTCACTTTATGATTTAAGGTGAACTTTACGACGAATGCAAGAGCTTTAAGATCGAACATCTGATTCACTACGAACATGAGTTAACTTTGCGATCTATCTTGACATAACGAACTAGTAGAGTAACTGACTGAACAATTTTAACCTATTGGTAATACATCGGATCAACTCAAACAAATCAACCTAACATATTTGATCTTTCTATTCTAAATCCTTGTACATCAATTATTGAATCATTATTAAGGACTGTACAAAACTTACTAGTACAAATATACATTAATATTCATCATCAAATCAAATCATTAAGATAATCATGCAGACTCTAATAATCTCCCCCTATTTGATGATGATAAAACTAGTAGTTTTATAACATTCATCAGTTCTAGAATGCAGTTGCTTAAAATATAAATATGACTTAAAAATACAGTAAGCCACTGTATTACTAGAGTAAAACATGAATTTATTGATGTATAATGATTGTACAACATATGAATTACTTTCCAAAGAAATTTATAATTTACAAAACTAACATTACTACCTCTTTCTACCTTTTCGACCTTTTTTCCTTTGAGAGCCACTTCCTTTCTGACTCTACTCTGCGATCGTATCTGGCTTTGACTTCAAGCTCTTTTCTTTTGATTTCTTCAGCAGAGTTTCTCAGGCCAAGATTAGGCATGTTTATTCTCTCTTCTCCTACGACATGAATTCCTTGAAGATTTCTGTTAAGATACGCATGATCACTTGAAGGAACTCGAATGCTAGTACAAGAAACTCTACTCGATGATTCGTGTCGCGAAGAGGAGTGGCCATGCTCCAAAGGAATAGCTGATGGAGGAGGAGGAGGTGATCTAAAGATCGGCGAGGTTATGGATATTTGCCTTTGATTTCTTTTTCTTTTCTCCCCCTGAGATTGTTGTCTCTCCCCCTGCCTCTCCCCTTGTCTTGACTTCTCCCCCTTTTTGTCATCATGGCCCTCTAAAAGATACCGGATGGTATTGATGAGTTCTTGAATCTGGGAGGAGGACATAACAATATCAGCTTTAATCTCTTGTTGACGAATAATAACTTGGTTACTTTGCTAATGAACAAGAGCCAGGGTGTTATCAGTTCGAACAGTCATAACATTCTTAAATTCAGACAGTGAAGAACTGAGCTCAAAGACTTTGCCAGTCAAAGATTTGACAGAGTTTTCATTTTGCTTCTGGAGAGCCAGAACAACCTATTTATGTTCTTTAATCCTCTTAAGAAAAAATTGATCTCGATCATGAAGACGATGAGACACATCTTTGAAAAAAGACTTTAGTTGCTTATTCAGCTCTCTGCTCGTATCGCCAGGAAGATGACTTGCAGCAATGGTAATCTTATCCATTCAATCACAAAGCTCAGTTGTATTTTGGTCAAGTTTTTCATTAATATCTTGACTCAGATGAGCTGTAAGATCAGTCAGTTGCTCAGTCGTTGGAATGACTGTAAGATGCTCTAAGATTTGAGCTAGTGTGGCTTCTGAGCTTCCCTTATTTCCTTGAGATATATTGAGTAAAGCAAGAGGTAGATCAAAGAATTCATTTCCTGAGGAGGAAGGAATATCTGAAGGAATGGATGGATTGGATTCGTGTTTTATTATTTGTATGGGGGATGGGAATATACAGGTGAGTCTTTGGATGAAACAAGAATAAATTACTTAGTTTTATCTACATCAAACATAGGGTTTTGAGACTCTACGTTTGGAGAAGGCCATGGGGAGGAAGAGTTAGAATGAACATGAGGGATTTGAGGTGTAACTAATATAAAAGATATTTGAATGGGAGATGTGGAATCTGTATGTATCTGTATAGGGGTGTGTATAGGAGAGTCGGTATTTTGTGCATCTATCGTTGGGTTTTGAGACTCTACGACCGGAAGAACAGTATTATTTACAGCGACCGTAGAGTGTTGGTACTCTACGACTAGAGAGTTAGGGTAAGAGGTAGACTCTACGTACCCGTCACCAGAGAGAAAGAAGTAAAAAGGTAAACGAATGGTAAGAGGAATACATGTTACCTTATTATACAAAGGGCTCAGAGCAAATTGTTCTGGTGGCATATCTGAGAACTCGTGGAAAATTTTAAGCCACCAACTTCAGATTTAGATATCTGTAGTTCCATCGGATGAAACTCTCTTTGTATGATTGCTGTGACTAGAGGCATGAGTGATATGAAGTAGAATAATTATGACACCCCCAAATCTGGTGTTCACTATCCAAAAACATTCACATCTAACTACCCATAATAAAGGATAATAATAAACTTTATAAACCATCATCTATTAAAAGTTTACATCACAAATAAAATTCCAGGTTATCTAACCTTTAATACATCATTCGCGGAATAAACATAATAACGTTAAAATCTTATTACATAAACTTTCACAAATAAAATAAACTATACATCCAACCGTTTTCATTTATTCATCTTGCCCTTGCCTTTGCTCGTAGACGGCTCATCAGACTTCTCAATCTTAGCTGCAATGTTTTATGCAAGGGTGACCAAACAATTACCCACAAGTATAGCAATAATAACAATAATAATAGCACATGGAAAATCAGTGAATTAAGCTCAACTGAATAATGTAATCTTTTCTATTTAACGATGTTCATGAACTGGAAGCTCAATAAGAACTCAACTTTTGAATCAAGATTAGAAAATAAGTTCAGAAGTACATCTGAGGGTCACAAGACCACGAACTATGTCCTAGGTTAGCAGGTATCTCTACCGTAACCTTTAACAGTCCAAAAGGCTATATGGACTACCATCTCGTACTTCGGGGGATCAACCCTTCGTACAATGTATTGTGCACAAACATTTTAACGTTATTGCGTAGAATAATCTCCTATATAAGGGTTGTTCATCTCAGCTATATCATCAGAGTCCGCACCAGAGGAGGTTTGGTTTGGATTAGCTTAATAACAGTTCTAGAATTTAGAACGCTCATCAATTATGGACTAGTCGAATCAATAAGGGTTCACTAGCTAGTCTAAGGTTCGTTACAATAATATAAGATCGAACAATGATATTTAAATCAAAGATTAAATCACAACAATATACAATTGATTAAACATTGTATATCCAAAGTATTATTTCCAAAGAGTTAGAAAATCTCAGTTGGAATAATGAACTTGAACAATTAAAGCTTTGAATAACAAGTTACAATTGTTAGGAACTTGCTAAATAAAAGTTTAGGGATATGAAACTTGCCACATTTATAAACAAGGTAGGGATAAAAGAGCTTGCACAATAAAGGAGTGAACTTTAGGAACTTGCCTCGTGCGCTCGCTACAAAATTACAGTACACTTCCTTTAAACACTCTACACATTCGAGCCACATTGATACATCAATCAGTCACAAGACGATATTCACTAATCACTTATATAAACCCCATTCTCTGACCCACCATTTTTTGATTGTTATATAATATCATGTCATGTGATTAAGACTTGTTATTATATCCTATTATATATTTAATGTTTCACCACATTCACTAGAATAGGTTAAGAAACTATCCCCTGAACATTACATTTAAACCATATTCGGCGCAGCTGCGCCACTTTTGTACTGAGAACCTGCGCGACTGCACTGCAGCGCAGCTGCGCCTAATTTAGGCTATTGTCCAACGCAGCTGCGCTGGACACCAGAATCAGTTTCTCAGTTGACGATTTCAGACTCTGTTCAAGCCAAAATCCAATACATTCAACACTTAAGGTCCCATTTAACCAATCACAGAGGCTATAAACTTAATAAGCACAAAACTAAACATTTACAGAACCATTTCAACATCTCACAAACTTCGAATAACCAACTTAAGAGTCCAAATTCCAAGTTCATGCTAGTTTTTAATATTTTGACATCTTTAGCGTAATCAAACACCACAAATTCGTTTCTTATCCATTTTAATCCATTCAAGTTGCATTCTTTTCGTTTCTTAACATATTAACATAAACAACTATCACTTAATAGATTACTACATAAATCAAACATCGATTTTGACTCCAAAATAAGCCACTTTGTACATATTCAACCAAAATAACAGTTTCTTCCTCTTAAATAGATTTTCATGGATTTGATCACTCAAAATCTTTTATAAATAACATATAATAGATTAAGCATGCTTATAAACATATATGACCAACGTCTCACCAAATGATTCGACCAAAATAATTATAGTAAAGAACCTTGAGAAAAATATAATAAGAATTTAGAATTTTACCTTTAATTGTTTAGAAAAACTTGGTTAATCTTCCTCCTCTTCTTTGATTTCTTGGACTCTTGCTCTCAATTGACAGAGAATTCTCTCTAGATTTCTCTCTTCATTTCTTCTTCTATGTGTTTTTACCCTTATGAAAACAAACTGATAAAACTTTACGTAGTTTTATCAAGCTTCATCAGTTACTAAACTAAAAGGTCCATCAATTAGAAAATACAAAGGGTCTCTAGACCATGTTTGGCTAGAACCCAAAAACCCTCTTTTTAATTTATTTTAATAATTGCCTTACTATATAATACAATTGTCACACCTAAATTTAATTAAACTTATTTTATTAGTAAATCAAATTATCCTTACTAATAAAATTATAATTTCTATTTAGCCAACCATAATTATAATTTTATTTAATAAATCATTTTATTAAATAAGCCATTAATCCTCTAATTTAATTATTTAATTAAATTAGAATATTATCATTATCATTGCGGAATAAAATACGCACCAATTATAAAATTATTTATCGTCAATTTATTTAATATTATCATACTTAAATAAATTATACCACAATAACTGGCATCAAATATTTATTTAATTAAATAAACATCCCAACTAAAATATTTATTTTATCCGATAAATATTTTAAATTATTACGAAAATCAAATTCGTTACATCCTTCCCTCCTTGAAAGTATTATGTCCCCAGAATCGCTATACAAAGATTAAACAAATAATTGAGGATCGTTTTTTATCATTTTGTTTTTGAGTTCTCATGTAGCTTTTCCAGCGTTGTGATTCCTCCATATTACCTTAATAGAGGGTATTACTTTAGTTTTGAGGACTTGCTCTTTCTTGTCAAGTATTTGAACAGGAACTTCTTCATAAGATAAATCTTTCGCAACTTGTAATGGTTCATACTCTATAACATGTTTATAGTCAGACTTGTATGTTCGCAGCACAGAAACATGGAAAACATTGTGAATGTGTTCTAACTTTGGAGGTAAAGCTATCTCATAAGCTACTTCACCTATCCTTCTCAGCACTTCAAAAGGTCCAATGAATCTTGGACTCAGTTTTCCTTTTTTTCCCAAATCTTATCTTCCCCTTCTAGGGAGATACTTTCAAGAAAATGAAACTGCCGTCATCAAATTTTCGCTTTTGTTAGTGCTGATATGCATATTTCTTTTGTCTGTCTTGAGCAACTAACAATCTGGCACTTATCACTTTGATGATCTATACAGTTTCTTGTATCAGTTCAGGTCCTAACAATCGGCGTTCACCAACTTCATCCCAACATAGTGGAGTCCTGCACTTTCTTCCGTACAACGCTTCGTAAGGCGGCATGCCAATACTTGCATGATAGATATTATTATAGGCAAACTCAACTAGAGGTAAATGATCATCCCAATTCCCCTTAAAATCCACGACACAAGCTCTCAACATATCTTCCAATGTCTGAATCGTCTTTTCGCTCTGGCCATCGGTTTGAGGATGGTATGCCGTGCTCATTCTTAACTGTGTTCCCAAGCATTCTTGCAATCTCTTCCAAAAATTAGATGTGAAACGCAGATCTCGATCTGACACAATTGACACTGGAACACCGTGTCTTGAAATAATTTCCTTAACGTATAGTTTTGCCAACTAATCTAGACTAAACCGAATTTTAATCAGCAAGAAATGTGCTAATTTCGTCAGTTGATCCACGATAACCCATATAGCGTCATAGCCTTTCTGAGTAGTGGTAAGACTTACCACGAAATCCATCGTAATATGCTCCCACTTCCATTCCGGTATCTCTAACGACTGCAACAACCCACTTGGCCATTGATGCTCTGCTTTAACATTCTGGTAGGTTAAGCACTT
Source organism: Aralia elata (assembly GCA_034770075.1). NCBI lineage: Eukaryota > Viridiplantae > Streptophyta > Magnoliopsida > Apiales > Araliaceae > Aralia > Aralia elata. The sequence continues at coordinate 4,164,855 of JAVJAP010000049.1, forward strand.
TGCAACACATTCAACAACCTCTCTTTTCATATTCGGCCACCAGAAATGTTGTCACAGATCTTGGCACATTTTCGTACTCCCCGGGTGAATTGAATATCTCGAACTATGAGCCTTACTCAAAATTTCCTCTTTAACTTCCGGTACTAGCAGAACCCAGATTCTCCCCTCGAATCGTAGCAACCCCTCGGTATCAATTTTAAATTTCACTTCATCACCTTCAGACACTTTTTCCTAATTTTCTCACATTCTTCATCCTGAAGTTGGGCTTCTTTTACCTTGTCTACCAAAGTTGAACTGGTCTTTACCTGGAACAGTTTTTCGTCCGACTCCTTCGGATATTTTACCTCCAACTCTAGTTTTTCCATTTCTGAGATTAGCTCCTCCTGGGCAATTAACGAAAACAGCTTCTCCCGACCCTTCCTGCTTAATGCATCGACAACGACATTCGCTTTACCTGGATGATATAGAATCTAGCAGTCATAGTCTTTAATAAGCTTCGACCACCTCCTCTGACGCATATTCAGATCCTTCTGTGTGAAAATATATTTCAGACTTTTATGGTACATATATATCTCACATTTCTCCCCATAGAGATAGTGCCTCCAAATCTTCAAAGCAAATACCACCGCAGTTAACTCCAAATCATGGGTCGGATACCTTTTCTCATAATCTTTTAACTATCGCAATGCGTATGTAATGACCTTGTCATTCTACATAAGCACACAGCTTAGCCCCATGTGCGATGCGTCGCTATACACCACAAAATTTCCTGTATTATGTGGCAAAGGCAACACAGGTGTCGTGCCTAACCTCTTCTTCAATGCTTGAAAACTTTCTTCGCATTTCTCTGTCCAAACGAACTTAACTGGTTTTCTTGTCAAGTTAGTCAACAGGGTGGCTATCTTGGAGAAATCTTGAATAAACCGACGATAATAGCCTGCCAAGCCTAGAAATCTCCTCACTTCCGATGGTGTCTTCAGCTGATCCTAATTTATCACAGCTTCCACTTTTGCTGGATCCACCGAAATTCCGTCCTTATCAATTACATGTCCAAGAAATTGCACGCGCTCCAACTAGAATTCGCATTTCAAAAATTTCGCATACAACTTCTCCCTTCTTAACGACTCCAACGTTACTCTCAAATGTTCTGCATGTTCTTCTTGGGTTTTAGAATATACTAATATATCATCAATGAACACCACCACAAACTTGTCCAAAAATGGTTTAAATACCATATTCATTAGATCCATAAATGTTGCAGGTGCATTCGTTAGACCAAATGACATCACCAGAAACTCGTAATGACTATACCGAGTTCTGAATTCTGTCTTCGGTACATCCTCCTTTCTCACCTTCAACTGGTGATACCCACTCCTCAAATCTATTTTTGAGAAATACCTAGCTTCCTTCATCTGGTCAAACAAGTCATCGATCCTTGGCAACGGGTATTTATTCTTGATTGTAACCTTATTCAACTCCCTATAATCAATGCCAAGTCGCATTGATCCATCTTTCTTCTTAACAAACAACACCGGCGCTCCCCACGGTGACACGCTCAGCTGAATATACTTCTTATCCAATAATTCTTGCAGTTGAACCATCAACCCTTTCATCTCCACTGGAGCCATTCGGTATGGGGCTTTTGATATAAGGGCAGTCCCTGGAGCTAGATCGATCACAAACTTAATTTCTCGATCAGGCAGAAGTCCTGACAAATCGTCTAGAAACACATCCGCAAACTCTCTAACTACTGGTATTTCTTCTAGTTTTACACCCACCTTTTTCGTATCGACTATATAGGCTAAATATCCTACACATCCTTGTCTTAACTTCCTGGCCTACATCATCGTCAGACATCTCATTTGTCTAGGCGACTTACTGCCATAAAATACTACCTTTGACTTCTTCGGAGTCATTAGATTTACACACTTCTTTTGGCAATCAATTACTGCGCCATAGTTAAATAACCAATTCATTCCCAAAATAACATCAAACTCCCCAAGTTTAATTGGGATTAAGTCTACCGTCATCAAATGACCCTTAATATCTACACGACAGTTCTTGTGTACAAACCTAATAGGAATCACTTCCCTATTTGCAATCTCTATGTTTAGAGGGTAATCTAACTCTTCTTGAAGCAATTCTAACTTCTTAGCAAATTCGTCGGATATAAATGAACAAGTAGCGCCCGAATAAATAATACATAAGCATTAATATCATTGATCGGAATGATACCTGACACCACATCCTTTGATTGAACTGCATCATGCACAGTCATATTGAATGTTCGAGCGGTTGGTCGACTCGGCTGCGCTGGTCCAGTGATGGTCAACTTGCCACTGCTGTTGTTTCCTCTTCCTCTATTCGATTCTCCTGTAACTTTCTTTGGGTAATCTCGGGCTAAATGTTCCTTCGATTCGTAAGTAAAACATGCTCCCTTTTTCGGACTAGGGCAGTTTAGTGCAATGTGGCCCTCCAAACCACAGTTGAAACATACACTTTTTCCCTTTAAGCACACACCTATGTGATTCTTTCCACATGTAGAACAAGCCTCGATCTTCTTCTTCTGACTTCCCTGCTGATTCCCAGTAGTGATACCGTCATTCCATTTTCTCTTTTGACCACTGCCACCATGGCTACCACTTGCTCTGTTCTCATTTTCACTCTTCTTCTTCTTCTTCTGCTCCTGGTTGTACTTTGTCAGTGCATCACTTCCCCCTTCTGTTATAATTTCCTTTTCTAGCACAGTTGTGAATGAATTAAGTTGAAACATAGAGACTCGGCTATACAGCTAGGGCTTCAGTCCCTGCTCGAACCTCCTCGCTTTTTTCTGGTCGGTATTGACTTGATATGGCTCAAACCTCGCCAATTCATTAAATTTTACAGTATACTCGGGAATCGACATCGTACCTTACTTTAATTCCAGAAATTGAACCTCCATCTAGTCCTGTGAACTTAGCGAAAAGTATGTCTCAAAGAACATCTCCTTAAATCTTTCCCAAGGAATTACTCCCTAACCACGTTGGCTTCTATTCTCCTGCCACCAGTAGCTAGCGTCCGACTTTAGCATAAACGTCGCGAAGGCAGTCTTTTGATCTTCACCAACACTAGTGACATTAAAAACCTTCTCTATTTCCATGATTCATGTTTCAGCTTCGACTAGATTCATAGAGCCTTGATATTCCGGGGGCCCTACAGCTTTAAAGTCCTGGAAAGTCGTGGCTTGAGCCTAGGCTGATTTGCAAACGCTCCTGCCAACAGATTCACTAACTGCTGCATTGGGTTAACTTCTGTTTTGTTATTGTTCGTACACCTCTCGGGGGTTTGTTGACAAGTTTGTCTTCTTCTTGGCGGTATCTTTCTGTTTAGAGTATTTGTTATTAGATTATTATTCATTTACTTAAACATTTAAGACTTAACTTAAACATTTTCAAACATCACATAGCACATAACAGATCTGACAAACTCTTGTGTTTTATTCATTCATTGCCTTCAAGCATAACAAAGATAGTGTTACTGCTATTTACATCATTTACCCTATAACGAAATTTCAAAACCACATCAACATCATATCCCATTATTATATCAATAATTGGGATTTACATTTTATTATTACTCGTGGCTAGCTTTCATAATATATTATTGCATTCATCGCAACCTACTAGGACATCCCACGTCGCACAGCTTCCGCAAGCTCTTGTTTCATGATACGAATCATTGTCCTGCGATCCATCATGTACCACGATAAATCCTCGAACTGCACTGGATAGTGGAAAACTCGATCCTGAGCTTTATCCATCACTATGTCAAATGCATAGTCCATCTCATCCATTTTGGCCTTCTTTGTTCGAACCTCATCCTCAACACGATCTGCCTGATTAATAGCCTTCAACCACGCATCCTTGGCTCTCGCCCTTTTTGCTGACTCCTCCCTCAACTCATCCTGCACGTCCTCATTCTCAACCATTAACTCTGCTCTTTGATATTCTAACTGGGTTAACTTTTGATCAAGTTCTGCAACTCGTGTAGTGAGATCCTGAATCTTCAAATCCTTTTGGTTTAGAATGGTCTGACGCGCTACTACCTGCTCATCATACATCGCAGCTCCCAACGAGGAAAGTGGTATCTCAACTGGATCCTCCTCCTTATCATCCACCTCTAACTCCTCAGGATCAGATTTAGGCTCATACTCAGGGCCTACAACTGTGATCAATGGGGATGGCTCCCTTGGCAGTAACTCCTCCTAGATAGTATGAATGTATCGGGGCTCCTCCTCCCTAGCCAAGCTGGATCCTCCTATATCAGTCATCCTACTATCGAAATATTTTAAATTTTAATTACTACTCGATACTACTCGCGAGTACATAATTTATTAACAAGTAAGCACATAAAGTATTTTCATTATATTTTTTTTTCATTTCTCAGAACTCGATAAGAGTTTTATCACCACTATGTTTTCGATCTTCTTATAAGGTTAATTCCTAAGGTTTTTCCCACCTAAGGTTCATAACCTACAACTTTGATACCAAACTGTGACAGCCCCAAATTCGGGTACTTCAATCCACAGATTTGGTGTTTATTATCCAAAAAACATTCACATCTAACTACCCATAATAAAGGATAATAATAAACTTTATAAACCATTATCTATTAAAAGTTTACATCACAAATAAAATCCCAGGTTATCTAAACTTTATTACATCATTCGCGGAATAAATATAATAACGTTAAAATCTTATTACATAAACTTTCACAAATAAAATAAACTATACATCCAAACTTCTTTATTTATTCATCTTGCCCTTGCCTTTACTTATAGTCGGCTCATCGAACTTCTCAATCTTAGCTGCAATGTTTTTATGTAAGGATGAGCAAACAATTGCCCACAGGTATAGAAACAATAATAATAATAATAGCATATGGAAAATCAGTGAATTAAGCTCAACTGGATAATGTAATCTTTTATGTTTAACGATGTTCATGAATTGGAAGCTCAATAAGAACTCAACTTTTGAATCAAGATTAGAAAACAAGTTCAGAAGTACATCTGAGGGTCACAAGACCACGAACTATGTCCTAGGTTAGCAGGTATCTCTACCGTAACCTTTAACAGTCCAAAAGACTATATGCACTACCATCTCGTACTCCGGGGGATCAGCCCTTCGTACAATATATTGTGAACAAACATTTTAACGCTATTGCATAGTATAATCCCCTATATAAGGGTTCTTCATTTCAGCTTTGCCATAAGAGCCCGCACCAAAGGAGGTTTGGTTTGGATTAGCTTCAATAACAGTTCTAGAATTTAGAGCGCTTATCAACTATGGACTAGTCGAATCAATAAGGGTTCACTAGCCATTCAAAGGTTTGTTACAATAATATAAGATTGAATAATGATATTTAAATCAAAGATTAAATCACAACAACATACAATTGATTAAACATTGTATATCCAAAGTATTACTTCCAAGAGTTAGAAAATCTCAGTTAGAATAATGAGCTTGAACAATTAAAGCTTTGAATAACAAGGTACAATGGTTAGGAACTTGCTCAATAAAAGTTTAGGGATAGGAAACTTGCGACATTTATAAACAAGGTAGGGATAAAAGAGCTTGCACAATAAAGGAGTGAAGTTTAGGAACTTGCCTCATGTGCTCGCTATAAAATTACAGTACACTTCCTTTAAACACCCTACACATTCAAGCCATATTGATACATCAATCAGTCACAAAACAATATTCACTAATCGCTTACATAAACCCCATTCTTTGACCCATCATTTTTTGATTGTCATATAATATCATCTCATGTGATTAAGACTTGTTATTATATCCTATTATATATTTAATGTTTTACCACATTCACTAGAATAGGTTAAGAAACTATCCCCTGAACTTTACATTTAAACCATCTTTACTGGGTCTGTTTTGCTACCGGCGCAGCTGTGCCACTTTTGTACTGAGAACCAGCGAGACTGCGCTGTAGCAGCTGCGCCTAATTTAGGCTATTGTCCAGCGCAGCTGTGCTAGACACCAAAATCAGTTTCTCAGTTCACAATTTCAGACTCTATTCAAGCCAAAATCCTATACATTTAACACTTAAGGTCCCATTTATCCAATAGAGGCTATAAAGTTAATAAACATAAAACTAAACATTTACAGAACCATTTCAACATCTCAGAAACTTCAAATAACCAAATTAAGAACCCAAATTCTAAGTTCATGTTAGTTTTTGATATTTTGATATCTTTAGCGTAATCAAACACCACAAATTCGTTTCTTAACCATTTTAATCCATTCACGTTGCATTATTTTCGTTTATTAACGTATTAACATAAACAACTATCACTTAACAGATTACTACATGAATCAAACATCGATTTTGACTCCAAAATAAGCCACTTTGTACATATTCAACCAAAAAAACAATTTCTTCCCCTTTAATAGATTTTCATGGATTTGATCACTCAAAATATTTTATAAACAACGTATAACAGATTAAACATGCTTATAAACATATATGACCAACATCTCACCAAATCATTCAACCAAAATAATTACAATAAAGAACCTTGAGAAAAATATAACAAGAATTTAGAATTTTACCTTTAATTGTTTAGAAAAACTTGGTTAATCTTCCTCCTCTTCTTTGATTTCTTGGACTTTTGCTCTCAATTGACAGAGAATTCTCTCTAAATTTCTCTCTTCCTTTCTTCTTCTATCTGTTTTTAACCTTGTGAAAATAAACTGACAAAACTTTACGTAGTTTTATCAAGCTTCATCAGTTACTAAACCAAAAGATCCATCGGTTAGAAAATATAAAGGGTCTCTAGACCATATTTGGCTAGAACCCAAAAACCCTCTTTTTAATTTATTTTAATAATTGCCTTACTATATAATACACTTGTCACACCTAAATTTAATTAAACTTATTTTATTAGTAAATCAAATTATCCTTACTAATAAAATTATAACTTCTATTTAGCCAACCATAATTATAATTTTACTTAATAAATCTATTTATTAAACAAACCATTAATCCTCTAATTTAATTATTTAATTAAATTATAATATTATCATTATCCTTGCGTAATAAAATACGCACCAATTATAAAATTATTTATCGTCAATTTACTTAATATTATCATACTTAAATAAATCATACCATAATAATTTCCACTAAATATTTATTTAATTAAATAAACATCCCAACTAAAATATTTATTTTATCCGATAAATATTTTAAATTATTACAAAAACCAGATTTGTTACAATAATTGATAACCATTTGGTTCATAAGCTGTTGTACTACTGTCTATCTCCAAATCGTAGAATAGAGTGTATAGAGGATCTGTTGAGTGCAACACTCACATTCTACCTGCCTCTATCCCTACAAATTCATTCGAAAGAAGATGAGCTATTTCTGAAATTTCTCGACCTGTGAGTATCACCCTATAAAGACCACGTTGGTACTCCCTTGGTTGAGGTATGAAGGTCTCCACTAGCTCTTGATGAGATGAAGATGGAAGAGAGGAAGGAGGAACTTGACATCCAGTAGGCTGCTCCCCCTCAGAGCTACGATCCTCGGGCTTTACGATCGCTGGATCAAAGCCCTTGTTGATATCCTCTACGATCGTCTCAATGACATGAGTCACTCGTAGAGAAGTATCAGACGAATGAACTGGTCGTTGAGTTGGATCTTGCTTGTACTTGGTCCTCAGCTCTTTCCTCTTTTTCTTTTCTTCCTGCTTCTTCTGCCTTCTTTCTTCCTTATTCTTTTGCTTTTCTTCTTCCTTCTTTTCTTCTTTTCTCTTTCTCATGTCTTCCTTTTCTACCATTTTGCTTAACTTACTCTTCTGCTTTTTCTCCTTTGGCTTAGGACTTGAAGCATTCACAGCGTGTTCTTCATCATGGCCTTGGGGCTCTGGCTCATCAGCCATCACACCCAATTCTTCCACATTTTGTGGCTCAAGCATAGAAGCCTTCACAACCAATTCTTCATCTTCACTTGGCTCTAGCACTACGGTCGTCTCAGCCATCATTAGTTAATCATCTTGTGGCTTGGGTATAAGGACCTTCACAGCCATGTCTCCTTCTTAATGCACTAAGGAAGCTGACTTTCTCTTCCCTTTATTTTTCTTTATCAGCTTTGGTATCTCCTCTTCTTCTTCCTCTTTATCAGCATCAATAGGCTCTACGATCGGAGCAGGTATAGATTCTCCTACTTGTTCTTCAAGTTGAGCAGACGCCTTTCTCCGTCGTTGGAGCCTCACAGTCTTCCTTTTTGGCATGAGCTTGGAAAGAGGTGTGCTGTTGTCTTTCTCATCTTCCCATTTCTCAGAATTTGAGGGACTTTTTTGAGAGTCCTTGGGAATTTTCTTCACTGGCTTCTCAACCTTCTTCTTTTTCTTAACAGGTGGTCAGCCGTAGAGTCAGGAGCTCTACAAACTTTAGGTGCAGCCGACCCTTGAGATACTTCTTCTTCAATTGTTTCAAATTTTTTTTGCCCTTGCCTTTTACGGGCTTTTGCACTTCACTTATCGTGCGTTCACTGCCACCTTTAGATTGCTTTGATCTTAGATTCTCCAAAGGGTTCCTCTCCCAATTATTGAACAGCTTGAGGGTAATCTTCTTATTGGCATTCAGAGGCTCCCCTTCATCATCACCTATCTCGCTCTTTAACTTTTTCTTTAGAATAATGCTCAACAGCCTTCCATGGAACATTTTGGGAGCAGGTTTACCCAAAACCTTTTTCTTTCCAAAGTCCTCAACCCATTTGACCAGCCAATCGATGAAAATGGTGCCAAAATTGAGCTGCCTCTTCATGACAATGGCAGTCATGATCTTCAATTGCAGCTCACTTACTGAGTCATGAGCAGTGTCCTTGCAGAGGATACACTTGCCCACAATCTTAGCAAGAAATTCATATTCCTGGGAAAACTCCTTCTTGAGTCCCTTGAGTTGAGGGTTCTTTTTGTGACCCATCTTCTTCATCCCTTCCTTCATATCTATCTCATTGAAAGAGGTAAGACATTGACTGAGGCTCCCATCTGCAGCATAACACCTTTGATTTTGGTGACTAAGACGCTCCCATCATACACAACATTGAGATAAAACTCATTGACAAGCTCTATGCAGATTCTGGTGTTGGTTTCCAGATATTCTGAGAAACTGACCTCTTGCACAAGCTTGAGCACATCTCTAAACTTCTTCTCTGAAGTGATGAACTTGTCAGAGCAAAGCTAAATACTGGTCACAACTTGAAAGCTTGCCATTTGGTTGGATTTGAACTGAAAGATATCACAAAAGTGTTTAAGTTTTTTGGTGATTCACTAAAGCTCGAAACCTCTTGAAGGTTTGAAAGCGCTAAACTCATATTTCAATATGAAAGCGCAGAGGTCAGAAAACAAATTTGAAATGATTTTATATCACTTCCCTTTAATTTTGCTGAGTGAAATGCGTGGCAAGATGTGATTGGTTGCGCGTCGCTTCAGCTCTACATTTTTTTTATACAACTGTAAAGCAATAACTTCCTTATTCCACTTGCTTTTCTTGAGTGTCAGTTGCACGCACCTTCAAATTAATCGCCTTAAATTCATTTGACGTAGAGTAACTTTTGAAAGGACATTATCTTCGAGTTCTAATCTCCCTTTAGCTTTATGATCAGCTTCTTGCTCTATGAGCTGCCTTTATTCTACGATCGTTGAATAATTCTACGATCATATCTTTTCTTAGATAGCTCTATGATTCTTTCCTGCACTTGTTAGTAACTTCCAAAAACATAGTACTAAGGATGCAAATTAAGCATACCTAACTCACTTATCAACTTATTAAACCTACGTCGACGCCGGGAATAATTTAATTTTTCCTAATTTTTTGCATTTCTACCCTTTTTTAAGGTTTCCATTTATTTATCTTGCTTAAAAGGTAATTTTTTAGGAAAAAGAAAAATCAATATAAATGTCGATGGGGTTTTGATTTTAATGATGGGCCAATTAGACAGAGCTACCAGTTGGAAAAGACTTAAATGGATGTACCAACTCATCTGGATTTTAAGATTTTTGCAATATGGCCCAATATGTGACTCCATAAAATTGGTCTCAAAACCGAGATTCATAGAGTTCGGGGGCTTGCTTAAGCCAGGGGAAGGTGTTAGGCACCCCCAATTTCCGTAAAAACACGGTTACCGCATCTTAATGTTTTCCTAAGTATGAAGTGTGTGGGTGTGTGTGATTTTAAAGGAAATCGCTATCTAGTTTTGGATCGAAATCGTGAGAAGTGCCTTATTTTGAAAGGAGCTTAGAACCTCTTTGAGCCTATGCACAAGGGATTTGATTTTTAGAAAAAGGTTCATTTTAGCTTTGATTTAAATGCAAAGCCTTTTCGGGATGACGTTTTGAAAAATATGGGTTTCAAACCCTTCGCCAAATAGGAATCGAGATTTTTCGTTACTTTCAATTTTAACTTGAAGTGGTCTTACTACCCACCGCGATTTAATTTTAAAAGGTCTTTATTGTTTTGATTGGAAAATGGCTTTTTGGTGATAAACAAAATTTAAGCATCGAAAAAGGAATCGTGGGCATTTGTGGGCATGAAAGCCATCTCAACAATCTCCAACATCCACAATCATAATTTTCACTATTACGGGGCCTTAAATCCAGTTTTGTGACACCCCCAAATCCAGGTACTTAATTCCAACTGAGTTGGTGTTCACTATAACATACATTCAAAACTAACTTCCCAATAAAATAACAATAAATAAACTTAAAGAAACATCTTCTCAAAATGGATTACATCACCAAACTATTAAACATTCAAATCTCAGGTTATCTTAACCTTAATACATCAAATGCGGAATAAAACATAATTTAAACAAGTCTTTGACTACAGATAAACATCAAGTGGATAAATCTCTTGCTACTTTAACATCTTGCCCTTGCCTTTACTTGTGGACGGTTCGTCCTGCTTTTCTGGCTTTACTGCAATGATTAATGCAAGAGTGAGCAAACAATTGCTCACAAGTACGATAACAATAATATTCAAATGAAATGGATTTCAACTGAGGAATAATAGTTTTCTGAATCTCAGTTAATAAATGATCAAAGTCTAAAAGCTCGTTTGAATGCTCGATTCAAAGAAAAATAGATTTTGAGATTTAGAAATTATATCTAAGGGTCACAAGACCTCGAACTGTGTCCTAGATTAACAAGTATTTCTACTGTAACCTTTAACAGTCATATAGACTATGGACCAACATCTCGTACTCAGGGGGATCAACCCTTTGTACAATGTATTGTGCACAAACATTTTAACGCTGTCGCGTAAGTAATCCCCTATATTAGGGTTGTTCATCTCAGTTTATCGTCTGAATCCGTACCAAAAGAAACTTGGCTTGGAACAAGAATAGAAAATATTCTAAGTCTTTGAAATCGTTCATCAACTAAGGACTAGCTGAATCAATAAGGGTTTGCTAGTCTAATTCAACAATAGAGTTTGTTCAATAGAAACTACACTCGAAGTTTGAACAACAAACAATGATTGGAATAAAGCTTAAGTATATAATCTTGATAGTAACCTTGCTTGAATATCAATAAGCTAAGGTCGATATGCTCGCTCAATATAAATAAACTTGCATTGAATAATTTAACAAGTTAAAGGAAAGAACAACTTGCTCAACATAAAAGTAATAAGTTGAGATAAGGAACTTGCCTCAAGCGTAGATTACAAATTTAAGTAATTCACGATCCTTAAACAACCTAAACATTTAATTGTAAAATGGTAATATAATTAGTCACAAGATTAAAAGCATTCTAAGCTTGCTCTTTTATCATAACATCTCATTTAGCATACCATAGTCAACAAGTACTAGTTAGCAACCATCTTGGAAATTATTTAGTCAGTTAATACGTTAATATAAGTTTAATTATGCATCATAACTTCCAAGAAAAGAAAACAAAATAATTAATTTTTTTTTAACAGTAGTGATTCTCGCCGGGGCGAGAAAAAGCTTAAGAAAATTGTCGCCGGGGCGAAGATATGTTTAACAAATTTGTCGCCGGGGCGACTCTGTTGCCGGGGCGACTCTGTCGCCGGGGCGAAGAAATCAGTTCATTTCTCTCGCTGGGGCGAGAGACTTGACTGTCGTCTTCCCCAGCTCGCGAACCAGTGAAAACTTAGGCCAATTTGGCCAAATTTTCCGAATTCTACCATCCAGAAAATAAATTAGATATACCCAGACATCATATATGATACAAAACATTTACCCAATATGTTTCTAATCAATCTAAGAATTATAAAACACATAATCAACCAATTTAAAACCAAAAATTCACTGTTAAAACCAAATATTCAAGTTTTAACCATTTTCATGAAATCAAGCTCTGTAAATTCATTTTTCAACCAATTAAAAATCATTCTTCTTGCATTATTCTTGTTTTTCATCAAATAATCATAAACAATTATTAACCTACCGAATAACAACTAATTTAAGCATCAATTTTCATACATATATACAATTCATGAAGTAAACTCTGTAAAAACTAAAAACTAATTTCAAAGACATATTTTCATGAATTAACCATTCAAATTAATCTATAATCATCACATAATCTCTAATACATGCTTACTAACAATTATAATCAAGTAATTCATGTATTTAGCATATAAATTCATATATACAGTGAAGTAGAAATCATATACAGAGAAGTAAAATAATTAGAATATAATAAAGAACAAAACTAAAAGAATCATACCTTCAAGCTATATAAAATTCTTAGTTAGCACTTCCCTTCCTTCTCTTTCTCAATTCACAATTTTTTTTCTCTCTAATTCTCTCTTCTTCTCTATATATTCTTTCTTCTCTAAACTCTGTTCTTTTCTTTCCATTTTGTTCTTCTTTTTACAACTGACGTAACTTAAAAAAATAAAACTGATAGAATAAAGAAAATAAAAACTGATAATTAAATCAAATAATACCGTATACTGATATTAATCTATCAGTTACATAATTCAAAAAGCCATACGGCTTGTTTGGCAATCTAATTTAAAAATAATCCATTATTCTAACTAAAGGCTCGTTTGGTAAAACACAATAAAATAACCCATTATTTCCAAACAAAGATCATAGGGCCTTGTTTGGTAAAACTGAATTAAACACTTTCTCATTTATTTTAATAAACCAATATAACATATAGTTTAAAATGTCACACTTCTAATTTAATTGAACTTATTATTAAATAAATTCAATTAAACCTTACCAACTCAAATAATAATTTCATTTAACAAATAACAATAATACCAAATAAATTCTCTTATTCAAATAAATCATTTATTCAAATAAATCTCTTCAGCATCTAATTTAATCATTAAATTAAATTAGAATAAACATAACAAATCACATTCAAATAACATTTAACATTATTAAGCTTAACATAAACCCATTTCACAAAAACTTAATAAATTATTTATTAAGCTCAATAAATTAATAAAAATATTTATATAACTCAATAAATATTTTTATTCAATTATAAAAATTGCATTCGTTACAAGTTTTATGGGATGGAACCCTCGATACCGTTTTAAAGGCCAAAATTACATATACAACAAGATTGCATCATAATATTACAATCGAGCAACAACGTCCATCGCTAGAATTACGTCAAGAGGCAATAAATGCGAGATCTAGGGTCTTGACTCCATTCCTAGGCTCACATTTTAAAATTCCGATAAGATAATATATATATATAGTTGACAGCGATGATCTCGAGAAAAGGGCTTCTGAAGCCCTTAATCCTTTAATTTAACGATGAAAACCAACAAATCGAGGGACAACTATGCATCGTCGGTATTTAACCAAAAAGATCCAAGATCTTATTGGGATGAGATCCATAGACTTAGATTCCTATAAATCCTTTGATGACATAGGCGGGAATTTATTAAGAATATACATCTATCCCAAACTGGCTAACAGGTGATTCAATTGATTAGAATCCCTTGACGGCGGGTAGGTGGGACCCCCCTCACCAGTAGACATGAATTTAGGATTTTACAGGGTAAGCTGTAATCAAATTAATCAACCCCAACAAAATAATCAAAAATAAGGGGTTGACCTCGAAAATAAACGCAATAAATTACAAAAGAATATCATCAGCTGGCTTGGGAGAAATTGCATCTAGGAAATCCTCTCTAGTCACCCTAGTCCACAGATCAAGCTCTAAGGGACTACAAAATGCCAAAAAGATTGAATCTTTACTATGAAAATGAATTCAAATCACTCGATTAATATAATATATATTAGATCTACACCAAATCTATGCTATAAACACAAAAAGATTGAATCTTTCACCTTGGGGGTGAGGGAATGATGCTTCCTTAGGCTTGAATATATATGGATCTGGCTATTCTAATACAAAATTTGAGAAAATCTAATAGAACTAGATCAATTTCTGAGCTTCTCTCTTTAAAATTCTCCACTCTCTCTTTAACTTCCTCCTCCTCTTCAAAAATTTGCAAAAAATTGCCTGATATAGGCTCTGGGGCTGGCCGCAAGTGTACCTACGGCTGGCCCAAGTGGGGCCCACCTGCCTCAGTTTTCTTGTTGTGTAGTCGGCTTTTCGTCATATTCGCTAAAACGTCCGTATCTTTTAATTCGGGAAGAGTTGGGAGATGTGCCATACCATTCCAAAAAGCTTTTTTCAAAAAATACGCAATGGCATAGAGTTTGGCCAATTCTGGATATGGGAAAATAAAACAAAATATAGAAATGGATATTCCCATCGATGCCAGTTAGCCAACAATCATGCGTTGAGTAGTTCGTCACTTGGTGATCGTTGTGATAGCCTCATATATTCCTTCTGAGCCTTGCAATTCTTTGTTTGAAATCCTCATAAACAAGGTGAAATAATACTTTTGCCCTCCTGTTAAGGTTAGATAACAGAATGCCAAATTTTGGGTGTCTATAGATGCCCCTCTTTGTCATGTTTATGCAATGCAATGAAATGAATATGACAAAGATATAGACACCCAATGCATGACAAAATATATAAACAATGCAAGATAATCATATAAAGGGATGCAAGTCGATTATCAAATGATGCAATGGTGTAAAATGCTTTAAAATGCAATATCATATTGCTCTGCTAGGGAAAACTGTCATTGTATTGATAGTACCAGGTATCGTCTCCGATATTTTCATTGAGTCTCGTCCCCGACGGTCAAATCATCGGGTCTCGTCCCAATGCTTTTACTGAGTCTCATCCCTAACGGTCACATCACTGGGTCTCGTCCCCGATGCCTTTGCTGAGTCTCGTCCCCAACGGTCACATCAACAGGTCTCATGCCCGATTCCCTCGCTGAGTCTCGTCCCCAACGGTCATGTTGCCGATTAAACAAAAGAAGTTACATTTTCTTCAATATTCAACTGCTTTTTCTCATTTTTGACCTTTTTTTTTTTTATCATTTTTCTCATTTTTGGTCTTTGTTTTTACTGTTTTTCTCAGTTTTGATTATCTTAAGACCCATCATTATCATATTTTATATTCTCGTAATCGTCATTGCACGAAAATGACGTTTTAGGCTTCAAAAATGTATTTTTCTTCACGATTACACCTATTTGGACCGAAAAGGACGCGTTTTGACCTTAAGTGCATCAAAGTAAGAGGGGTGGGGCCCACCATGGTTTGCCACAAGTGTACCTGCGGTTGGCCGCAGGTACAACTGCGGCTGGCCGTAGTGGTTATACCCCCCTCGGGGACTTTTTTTCTTTCATTCTTCTTAGCTTCCTTTGGCTTTTCTTCTTGGATTCTCCAATATTCTAACATATATTCTCATATATTCTGCTTCGTGGGGCTTGATTCTGTCAGTTTTGACTCTGCACATTCGTTTATTATCTTGTAGGTAACATATTTGTATAACTTTTGCGTGTTTTCAATCCCGTTTTGTTATATTATGGATATTAGTAAGTTAAAATGCAATGTATCAAAAATGTTACTCTAATGACTTGATAAAAATATTCTGCTTCGATGCATGCATGTATTTTGATATGTTAAACACGTGGATGCAAAAAAAATTTATGATCCGAGATCATTTTTCGGCGCATATTTTTGATAAAACTTATTCGTTTAATGCAAGAAATACCTTTATATGCGAGTTTCTAATTTTTGAGATATTTTTACTGCTATTATATTTCCTCGTTCGATTCATATTAGTGTTTTAGCCGTATCGTATCGTGAATTATGCATATCTCTTGGGTTGTGCCTTGGGTACCTATAAATGGTCACGTATACATGTCATTGTGCATGTGGATAGTCCATACTATAGGGGAGATTGGCAAAAATATTTTGTAAGTAACGTGACTGGACATAGGTGCACATTTTATACCATACTTGATGTAGAGACATGATGTAGACTGGCATATGCAGACCATGCATGTTGTGATCACTAATATATTCGTGCTTTAGGAATCCCCTATTTTAGTGTTTTCTAGGTTAATGCACATGATACTTTAGAATAATATAAGGCGTACCTTATTCCATGTCATTTAATCTTCGTTTAGTCATGGATCTGAAAATGCCGAGTAGATCTACATCCTATCGGGCATCTTCGAGGGTTCGTCCTCGTAGGGCGGCCTCTTCTGCCCCATCTCCATGAGTTACGAGACAAGCTCGTCGTCTGGCGGAGTCTTGTATATGCCCGATCGGCATTGACCGAGCTGATGCTGCTGATATAGACGACATCTTCCTGAGCCCGATGCTGCTGTTCCGCCTGTTCGTGGTTATGCATTTCTCGGAGCTCGAGTGGTTATTCCTAAACTTCTGGGCTTTGATTTGAGTCGTCATCCATCAGCGTACTTGTGCGCTAATGAGGTATAAGAAAATTTTGAGATGTTTTCTTCTCTTTTGATCTTTTTTGTCCCAAGTAGTAGTCGTCTTGATCCTTCGTGTTATAGGTCTCGGAGTGTACACAGCCTCGGGGCAACTGGTACAGTATTTACTCTCTTTACTATGCTCTTCATGTCGATTACCGGGCCCGAGTTAATTCTTGGGGCTTCGAGCATTTCTTTACCACAGCTCCCCGTCGTTGCCCGTGGGGTTATCTTTGTGCTTTATCTGATCGGTGGTTTCACCAGAGTCAGTATCTCCATCTGTTGGACTGCGAGGTGGTGATGACACCTCTAGACTGGCATTATATTATAAGCATTGAGTTCATTGGTCGACGGGTTCCTCTTGATGTTAACATCTCACCTGCTGCTGTTCGTGCCTTATTAGGACTTTCTTCGCATGATCGGACCTTCAAGGCCCGCAGTGTTCATTCTGGCGCTTTAGTATTTCAGGCTATCAGAGGGTCCTTATCAGAGCCATTTCCTGACAATCCTGTTAAGCGCGACCGACTCTTGCAATGTCTCTTTCTAATTATCATGAGGGGTTATTTTCTGGCGAACAACTTTGCTATAGTTCACTTTAGTCTAGTGGGAGCTCTCTGAGACATTGATCACATTGGAGATTATGATTGGGGGTTGTTCACATTTGCATACTTCCTCCACGGGATGCATCTTTATTGGGAGGGTCAAACCGATGCTTGGCTCGTCTTCTTTCCATTCCTCCTATTAAGTCCTTTTTCTGATTCATTTCAATCAGTTCATTCGTTTTCGTCATTGTTCTGACGTAGTTGTTGTTGATATTTCAGTTTTAGGCTTAGGAGAGACTCCCATGTCTTCATCTTATCACCACTCTAGGCTTGGATACTTATCCTCGGGGTGGTCGGTGACATCACACTACTTTAGAGGAGGTCCTTATTTTTGATAGTTTTACTCATTGTCGTCTTCAGTTGGAGTTGATTACTATTGTTGATATGACCTGGGTTCCGTATTCATCGGAGCATCTATCTGTCGGTTTTAAGGATGGCTTTCCGAGTGGGCTAAAATTTACACTGTCCACCCGCCGGGTTCCATTATTATCGTACGGATGTTAGGACCTCAATCTCGGGGAATGAGCTTTTAGATTTGTTTCGGGGGAGATCCATATCCCCTTTCATCCTTTTCCTCAGAGATCTTGACCCGTTAACGTGCCACGATTATGGATATTCCCTTGGAGGGCTTGGATGACTTCTTATTATTAGATGGGCTTAGTACTTCAGAGGTTTTTACTACCTGGTGGAGGCCCATGACTATTGGTGTGCAGACCCGGGCTACTCACTTCTTGGGAGATCTCGTGTCGGGGTCAATGATGATGTTTGACTAGATGGCCTGTGTTCGAGCGTCGTCGCACCAGGATCAGATTGTCAGTTTGACTCGCTAAGTGGATCAGTTGTCCTTCTTTGTTCGTCAGCTGAGCAGGGATCTAGTGGAGGCTTTCATATGTGATTCTGCTGGATTGAGATCTGGTTCGAGTGTCGGTCCTAGTGCCACTAACATTCCTAGGGGAGGGGCTCCACCCTTTTATTGCTCTGACTTGAACTTCAACCTAGAAGCTCCGAGCCAGGAGGACCTTGCTAGAGTTGGCCGGTTCGATGATGACACTGCCTTTGTGGATGACTTAGATTTCATTTAGTAGCCTTGTATTAGTTGTTGGGCACCTGTGCCCCTTTTCCCTATATATTTATTTTTTATGCATTGTATAGGGATGATATCTATTGTAAAAAAATGATGTATAATTCGCAGTTTTATATGTATGGATCAGTTAGAGATGCTAATGTGCATGCTTATTTTTTATCGTGATATATGCTTATTATATATGAATTGAATAAGATTGACCCTTGTATAGTCTTTTTGATACTATTTTTACAGATGGCCTCGTCTTCAATCACTCACTTGGATCATTATTCCACTGGTAGTACTGCTTTCAGATTGATGGATTGGTTCGACGATCTGCCCGTCGAGGACCGTTTGATGGTCGGTAAACTGTTGAGGCACTCAATGTCATTTCTGTTGTTTTAGGTGCCGAAGAAATTTGTTGAGGTTATGATTTTCCATTAGATTCTGGCTCGCCATGTCTTTTAGTTTGGATCTTTAGAGCTTCCGCTGACCCTTGAGGAGTATGTTCGTATCACCGATTTACCCTTAGTGGGTCCCTATGCATGGGTTTGTATGGGTCATATACAACGTCAGTTCATGACTGCCACTGGTTTGAGGCAAGCAGTGGTTCTATCTGAGATCACTGACGGGCACATCGTGTCTTTGGATTTCTTGATTGATAGGTTTGGTACTTCTAGGAGTTTTGCAGCCTTTAGGTATGATTTTGCTATATCTGGAGAGAGATGGAGATCCGCCCGGGTGGATGTTCTGATGATGTGTATCATCTCGTTCTTATACATGCCGATTTATGCGGATCACATGAACGTGGGCATCGTGATGGTAGTCAGGTCCGTCCGGGATTATCAGACTATTTTGCCATTGATCTTGGTCGAGACCTATATATCTACTTCTTATTGTCAGACCTTTAGAGATAGGGAGTTTCGTGGTAGTTCAGTTCTATTATATGTTTGGCTCATAACCCATCTAAGGCCGATTGGGAGCTTTCGTCGACACAGTTTTTGTTTCGGACATAACATTGCCATGGGAGATTCTTTCCGTCCATCCTTTTTGTATAGATCCAGCGTCTTGGATGACCTTTCTTACATCTATTGATGAGCCATTTTTGATACTGATGTACTCCAGGTATTGTTCGCCTTTCAGTGTTATCACCTATGTAATTGACTTCGACTTCATTCCCCTGGCTGGTCTGAGGGGCATCATTACTTATCATCCCCTAGCTGTGCTGGGTTAGTTCGATCAGAGGTAGGATCTCTACTCTTTTGACGGTGTCGCTTAGTATCGATTTCCCATTCTATCATCCACCGAGACTGACTTAGTGTTGTCCGATTTGTATATGAACAATTTACGCGCAAGTATACGCGGTCAACAAGTAATAAAGAGTAAGTAGAGTTGTCGAACCCACAGGGAATTAACTCTAATGTATGCCCAATGACTAATTCAATATCGACTCGATCTAAATCAAACTCTTGGATTTGAGAGATAAATAGAGGTTACAACTAAATTGCATGATATATAAATAAGATAAATAGATAGATAAAGGTCTAAGATTATAATTTTCCCCATTCAAACATTTTGTCAAACACTTGGCGTGCAATGCTTTGTTCAAATATCTTAACTCCCCTTTTAGATCAATTAACCACATTGAATTGACATCCGAGAAATCATAATTACGTAAGAGCCTCTGTCGATGGTCAATTACGAATCTTCCTAATGCGGCATGTAGGTATATGTCTATCCTACACACTATCAAGAGACCAATTTCAAGAATAACTAGCAAGACACATGTCACTAAATCTCATCAACCACCTTTTCAATTACCAACTTTCACAAAGGAAGTCATTAAGATTAGATTCTCCATTGGTTGCACACGGTATCTAGGTATAGGTCTATCCTAAATACTATCAAGTTACCTATTATTGAGGATAATCAACAAGACACACGTCACTAAATCTTTATTAATCACCCACAACAATCTTTAACTTTCGTATGATATCATAACTAGGTCTCAACACTATAATCCGTTTGTCAAGTTCATATAGGTTCCCAAGGTAATTACTAGCCAAGCAATTAATCCATAAGCATAGGTTATGATAACCAATTCATATGAGCAACAATAATCAAAAGGAAGAGAAAATCAATTCAAATAAAGCAATGGGTTCAATTACAATCTTAGATTAAAAACTAGTTACATAGAGGAAAAAGAAAAAGAAAGATAAATGATGGCTTCCCCATTGTTGTTGGATGAAACTCCACTGAAGCACCTCCATTGAAGCTCCTCCAAGCTTTAGAAGAACCATGGCCAATGGCCATGGCCTCCCTCTTTTTGCTCCAAGCTTCCTCTCTCTCTCTCTAAATCTGATTTTGGAACTCTAGGATGTGTTAAAATGGAGGCTACATGTTGTATTTATAATGCCTTATGCAAAACCCTAGCATTTCCCGAGTTTTGGACCAAAAAATTCGCTGAATCAGAAGCATTTCTCGCCCCGGCGACGATTTTGGCCTAAAATCCGTCGCCCCGGCGGCGCTCTGTACCGCGAGACAATTTCGATGTCTGTTGGTAAAATGGTCATAACTTCTTCGTCCGAACTCGGATTAAGGCGTTTAAGGAGGCTATGGAAAGCTAAGAAGGAGCTCTACAACTTCCATAACTGGAGCTCGACGAGATAATGGCCAGAGCAAGGCACAAATTGGCCCCGAAGCAGCTGCTGTGTAAAATTCATGCGAAATCCGATGGTAAAAGGACCATAACTCTCTCATACGAACTTAAAATTGGATGATTTTAGATGTTCTGGAAAGCTAAGATCAAAATCTACAACTTTCGTTCTTTGAGTTTTGAGAGATTCGAATTGCATCATGGGTCAAATTGAGAAACAAGCAGCTAGAATGCCAAATTCGAGTCAAAAACACAACGATCCAAGAGGCCTTTATTTCAATTCCTACAAAACAAAGTAAAAACACAAAAGTACTCAATTTGTGTGTATAAAACACACTCATCAAATACCCCCAAACTTAAACCTTTGCTTGTCCTCAAGCAAAACACACAAACTATAAAAATTAAATATTTCTAATAAAAACTATCTTGAGCAATGAGTTAATAAGCTAACCAATGGTCTCAAAGCATAAACACAATAAGTTTCAAGGAAACTTTCAAAACGTTGCAAGTTTAGATTTACAATGAGCTAGTTATAGCTTGCTTTAGGTCCCTTCCGTGTGTGTGTGTGTGTGTATACCCAATAGCACTAAATCAATCAAGCTCGGATGAAGCTATGCAACCACATTACCTTATGAAATAATCAAAATAAACCACAAAAACTACATGCTTAACACATCACTCAATACAAAGGTATACAAATCACAATTTTCAAAAATATGAAATCAAAGGACTCTAGGTAAGTGCATTTTATGCTCCATCTTATTCTAAGTCTACTCTTGTGGGTGAGTGCGTTTTACGCTCCATCTCAACTCAACACAAGGTTTGATAAACATAGATGTCTTACTTTTATCAAAATTATAAGAGAGTGCGTTTTACGCTCTATCTCTCCTACGCATGTGTCCATGAGTGAGTGCGTTTTACGCTCCATCTCAACTCACCACATGACCATCAATTCAAACACAACAAATTTGGACACCTTGTTTCGAGTGATATTTAAACGAGTTCTAGAGTTTATAGATATTTTCCACAAGCATTCGGTTATAAAAGTCTTCTCTAAGCATACGACTAGCTCAATACTCATGGGTGAGTGCATAAAAGTGAAAGGACGCATAAGCAAAACAATAACCAACAATAACGATAAGCACAACGACTAAGCAACAATTATCCATTTTCCATGAGTTAGAATCAATTCAAACAAGCCATTATCATAGACCATGGATTATAGTTCAAATCAAATCAAAACAATGCTCAAGGGACATATCCTAAAAATAAATGAATTTTTTTTTGAACAAAAATACATATCTTACATCACATAAAAACTAAATTAAAAACACACAAATACGAAGTACTACCCCCAAACTTAAAATGGACATTGTCCTCAATGTCTAAGATAGGAAAAAGTAAAACAAAGAACTTCCCTGAGGACGTGTCAAGCGTCATTGATATCATCTTTCAAGTGCTCAAAGTTGGGGCGCAATCCAAATTGCTTAGTACTCGATACCTAAAAACAATTAAAGAAATTAAAATACAATTAAACAACCTATAATACAATCAAACAAAATCAAAAGTAAAACAAAAAACTTGGGTTGCCTCCCAAGAAGCGTTGGGTTTATAGTCCTCGACTCGACTTTATTTAAAACATAAATACAAGTTAAGATCAAATCAATTGAAATTAATATTGGAAAAAGATTAGAAGAATAATTCCCCGGCAACGGCGCCAAAAACTTGTTGTCCGATTTGTATATGAACAATTTACGCGCAAGTATACGCGGTCAACAAGTAATAAAGAGTAAGTAGAGTTGTCGAACCCACAGGGAATTAACTCTAATGTATGCCCAATGACTAATTCAATATCGACTCGATCTAAATCAAACTCTTGGATTTGAGAGATAAATAGAGGTTACAACTAAATTGCATGATATATAAATAAGATAAATAGATAGATAAAGGTCTAAGATTATAATTTTTTCCCCATTCAAACATTTTGTCAAACACTTGGCGTGCAATGCTTTGTTCAAATATCTTAACTCCCCTTTTAGATCAATTAACCACATTGAATTGACATCCGAGAAATCATAATTACGTAAGAGCCTCTGTCGATGGTCAATTACGAATCTTCCTAATGCGGCATGTAGGTATATGTCTATCCTACACACTATCAAGAGACCAATTTCAAGAATAACTAGCAAGACACATGTCACTAAATCTCATCAACCACCTTTTCAATTACCAACTTTCACAAAGGAAGTCATTAAGATTAGATTCTCCATTGGTTGCACACGGTATCTAGGTATAGGTCTATCCTAAATACTATCAAGTTACCTATTATTGAGGATAATCAACAAGACACACGTCACTAAATCTTTATTAATCACCCACAACAATCTTTAACTTTCGTATGATATCATAACTAGGTCTCAACACTATAATCCGTTTGTCAAGTTCATATAGGTTCCCAAGGTAATTACTAGCCAAGCAATTAATCCATAAGCATAGGTTATGATAACCAATTCATATGAGCAACAATAATCAAAAGGAAGAGAAAATCAATTCAAATAAAGCAATGGGTTCAATTACAATCTTAGATTAAAAACTAGTTACATAGAGGAAAAAGAAAAAGAAAGATAAATGATGGCTTCCCCATTGTTGTTGGATGAAACTCCACTGAAGCACCTCCATTGAAGCTCCTCCAAGCTTTAGAAGAACCATGGCCAATGGCCATGGCCTCCCTCTTTTTGCTCCAAGCTTCCTCTCTCTCTCTCTAAATCTGATTTTGGAACTCTAGGATGTGTTAAAATGGAGGCTACATGTTGTATTTATAATGCCTTATGCAAAACCCTAGCATTTCCCGAGTTTTGGACCAAAAAATTCGCTGAATCAGAAGCATTTCTCGCCCCGGCGACGATTTTGGCCTAAAATCCGTCGCCCCGGCGATGGGCTCGCCCCGGCGGCGCTCTGTACCGCGAGACAATTTCGATGTCTGTTGGTAAAATGGTCATAACGTCTTCGTCCGAACTCGGATTAAGGCGTTTAAGGAGGCTATGGAAAGCTGAGAAGGAGCTCTACAACTTCCATAACTGGAGCTCGACGAGATAATGGCCAGAGCAAGGCACAAATTGGCCCCGAAGCAGCTGCTGTGTAAAATTCATGCGAAATCCGATGGTAAAAGGACCATAACTCTCTCATACGAACTTAAAATTGGATGATTCTAGATGTTCTGGAAAGCTAAGATCAAAATCTACAACTTTCGTTCTTTGAGTTTTGAGAGATTCGAATTGCATCATGGGTCAAATTGAGAAACAAGCAGCTAGAATGCCAAATTCGAGTCAAAAACACAACGATCCAAGAGGCCTTTATTTCAATTCCTACAAAACAAAGTAAAAACACAAAAGTACTCAATTTGTGTGTATAAAACACACTCATCACTTAGCCAGATGATGAGTGGGTTTTATACTTACGAATCGAGTGCATTTAGACTTGAGAGTTTGTGTACCCTAGCGTGTTTCGTATTGCTTTTCACGTGTTTTGTTGATATTTTGTAGAAAGAAGCAACAGATGGGCGAAACAGTCATTTCCAGCTTTAAAGGGCAAAAGGGTAATTTTTTCATTACCGGCGCTTATGGCCCCGGATTTGCCTTTGATTTGGGCGCCGCAGCGCCGGATTTGCCCTTGATTGGGGCACCGCAGCACCTGCCTGCTCTGAGCCCCCTGATCCTTAGCGCCCAGCACCGGTGCGGATTTTTTTCCAGTCAGAGTTGATTCGGGCTGACCTAATGGGAATTCATTCTCTTAATTACCAGCCTCCGTTCTGAAATGAGAAGCCACTTTTGGAAAGCAATAGAACAGGGCCAAAGGAAGAAGAAGAGCAATCAAAGCAACAAGATTGGAAATCATTAATTGCAAGAGAGGAATTAGAGATTGAATATCCTTTTAAAGAGTTTTCATTCTCTAATTCTTTCCTTAATTTTTTGTAACCTAAAAATGTTGAATACATTGTTAATGTTGTTTATTTCAATAGCTATGAACTAAACTTCCATTCTAAGATTGCAATGGAACCCAATGTATAGTTTTAATTGAATTTCTCTCCTTTTGATTATTGTTATTCGCATGTGGATGGGTTATTATGTTTTAAGCTTCACGTATTAATCGCCTTGTTGGTGATTAAAGTGGAGCTCTATATGATATTGGAAAATGGAATATAGAGCTTAGACCTAAATATGATAACACATGTTATGATTATTCTTCTTAGGATTGAATACATAATTTGCATATAAAATAGGAATATATCTATTTGCTATGTATAGCTATTATGAGAATCTAATCTTAATGACTCCTTACCTAATTTATTTCACTATAGGAATATAGTGATCTTAACTTGTCTTAATTGGATATCAGTCATTGTTCATTATTTACTTTGTTAATTAGAATTTCTTTAGTTTCCATTACTACCTTAAATCATTTGTTTAGATAAGATTACATTGGTATAATTTTAGTACTTGGGTAGTTTTGGTAATAATTCCTCGTGGGTTCGACACTCTACTTACATTATATTACTTGTGGGCCGCGTATACTTGCGCGTGTTTTATTTGGTTGCGAAATCGACTAACAAGTTTTTGGCGTCGTTGCCGAGGAGTTATTTTTCTAATTCTTTTCAATATTAATTTCAATCAAGATAATCGTAATTTAAATGTTTTTTTTCTATTTTAATTTCTTTTTAGGTACTCTTGATTTTATATGCAACCTCTTCAAGGTCAGAATTTAGTCCCTTTCGATCCTGGGGTTTAAAGAACTTTTTGAAGACTGCAAAGGGAAAGAGCTCAGGTATACCTAATCAAGGTACTTTGGCTGAAGAAGTATAGAAATCTTTGCGGGAATATGCTACGCCGCTTGTCACAGAGATTCAATCAAGTATACAAAAACCTGTTATTTAAGCCAATAACTTCGAAATTAAGTCGGGAACCATTCAAATGATCCAAAATCATGTACAGTTTGGGGGGATGCCAAATGACGACCCAAATGATCACTTGGTGAATTTTCTGGAAATTTGTGACACATTCA
Source organism: Aralia elata (assembly GCA_034770075.1). Lineage (NCBI taxonomy): Eukaryota > Viridiplantae > Streptophyta > Magnoliopsida > Apiales > Araliaceae > Aralia > Aralia elata. The sequence continues at coordinate 4,191,094 of JAVJAP010000049.1, forward strand.
GATATAATGGAGTTACTGAAGACGCTATTAGACTCCGATTGTTTCCTTTCACTCTTCAGGATAAGGCAAAGAGTTAGTTGCATTTGCTTCTATCGGGCTCCATCACCACATGGAATGATTTGGCTCAGAAATTTTTGGCGAAGTTCTTCCTGCCAGCAAAAACTGCAAGGCTGAGAAACGACATCACATCCTTCACACAATTAGATTTCGAGTCTCTTTACAAAACTTGGGAGCGATTTAAGGATCTAATCAGACAATGTCCACACCATGGCATACCCAAATGACTGCAAGTACAAACCTTCTATAACGGGTTGTTCAGTTCCACCCAAATGAGTACTGATGTCGCAGCTGGTGGAGCATTAATGGGGAAGAATTATGAGGATGCTTATGAGTTGTTGGAGACTATGGCTGCAAATAATTATCAGTGGCCTTCTGAGAGGATAACACAACGAAACGTGGCTGAGGTATATGAGATTGACGCAGTGACTGCATTATCTGAACAGGTCGCTGCTCTTACAAAGAAAATTGATGCTCTGGGGGCATAATCTGTGCATAGTGTGTCAGTGACATGTGATTTGTGTGCTGGAAATCATCCCAGCGATCAGTGTGCGATCAATGCAGAATCCGTTCAGTATGTTTCCAACTACAGTCGGCAGCCAAACAACAATACTCCCACCCATTACCATCCTGGTTTGAGGAATCACCCAAATTTCTCATGGAGTAACAAGACCAATCAAGCCCAATCTCCTACTCCAAAACAGTCGTACCCCATGGGTTTTCAAACTCATGCTCAACCACCTCAAGGCTCATACCAACCCCCACCTCAACAGGAAAAGAAGTCTAACTTAGAAGAGCTTCTCTCCAGATACATAGCACATAATGAGATAAGAATAAATAGCCAAGAGGTATCTATCCGAAACCTAGATAACCAAGTGGAACAGTTAGCTAATGCCATCAATAATCGTCCCCAAGATACCTTTCCAAGCGACACAGAAGTTAATCCCAAGAGGGTAGACAAGGAGCAATGCAAAACAGTTACACTCTGGAGTGGTAAGGAGTTACGTGAGATTGATAGAGAAACCATAATAGTGTCACAAGATGCCACTAAAGAAGGCAGTGTTGAAAGTAAGAGTATCAAGGATGGGGGTCAAGAAGATAAAACGGAGGAAGTCAAAATACCAGCTCCTAATAGTAGTAAGCAAAGTCCTGTGATACCTCCTATTCCATTTCCACCATGCATTCAGAAGTAGAAACTGGATAACCAATTTGATAAATTTCTGGAAGTCTTCAAAAAGCTTCATATCAACATTCCTTTTGCCGAAGCGTTGGAAAAAATGCACAGTTACGCCAAATTCATGATAGATATTCTATCCAAGAAGAGAAAACTAGGCAATTATGAGACCGTAGCACTTACAGAGGAGTGTAGCGCGATACTTCAGAAAAGGTTACCACCCAAGCTTAAAGATTCGGGGAGCTTCACTATCTCGTGCACTATTGGAAGTCAGTTTATTGGTAAAGCTTTATGTGATTTGGGGGTGAGCATTAATTTGATGTCATTCTTAATTTATCAGAAGCTCAGTTTGAAAGAAGCCAAGCCCACCATTATCATTTTGCAACTGGCAGACAAATCGTTAACTTACCCTAAGGGAATAGTGGAAGATATACTGGTCAAGGTGGATAAGTTTATTTCTCCCGCAGATTTTATAGTTCTCGACTTTGAAGAAGATAGGGAGGTGCCTATTATTCTTGGGCAACCCTTCCTAGCAACTGGGAGGATGCTCATTGATGTTTAAAAAGGAGAACTCACAATGAGGGTGCAAGACTAAGAGGTCACTTTTAATGTCTTCAAGGCTATGAAGTTCCCAAGTGACTCCGAGGAATGTTATCGGATCGACTTGGTTAACAGGGAAATAAATGATGTATTCTTGGAAAATTGCATTGCTGACCCACTTGAGGCTTCACTTGTTAGTACCTCTGATTCAGAACATCTCGCTCATCTCGAGAATGTTAAATTGTTGAATGTTTTTCCACGGTACACCTAGTTTAAGCAACAATTTGAATCTTTAGATCAACCAGAAGCTTCTACTTCTCAATTAAAGTCATCAATGGAAGAACCACCCGCATTAGAACTTAAGCCATTGTCAGGTCATTTGAGGTATGCTTTTTTTGGCAAATCATCTACTTTGCCTATTATTATTTCTGCATCATTGGATGAAGCACAGGAAAATAAACTTATGCATGTTTTGAGAGAATATAAGACAGCCTTGGGATGGACTATTGTAGATATTAAGGGGATCAGTCCCTCCATTTATATGCATAAGATCCTCCTTGAGGATGATTCTAAACCTTCCATTAAGCATTAACAGCGATTGAATCCCATTATGAAGGAGGTGGTTAAGAAAAAGATCATTAAATGGCTTGATGTAGGTATCATTTACCCAATCTCTGACAGTTCTTGGGTGAGTCCAATCCAATGTGTGCCGAAGAAAGGAGGCATGGCAATGGTGTCTAATGAGAATAATGAACTAATTCCGACACGGACTGTTAAAGATGGTGTGCATGCATGGACTACGTAAACTCAACAAAACAACTCGTAAAGACCATTTTCCTCTACCATTCATTGATCAAATGCTCGATAGACTGGCCAGGCATGAGTATTATAGTCTATTGGATGGGTATTCGGGTTATAATCAAATTTCCATAGCACCCAAAGATCAAGAGAAAATAACCTTCACATGTCCGTATGGAACCTTTGCATTCAAGAGGATGTCATTCGGGTTATGCAATGCACCTGCAACATTTCAGAGATGCATGATGTCCATCTTTTTTGATATGGTGGAGCAAACTCTTGAGATGTTCATGGATGACTTCTCTGTGTTTGGTAATGCTTTTGATTCGTGTCTACAGAATTTGATTATGGTGCTGAAAAGATGTATGGAGACGAATTTAGTATTGAACTGGGAGAAGTGTCACTTCATGGTTCAAGAGGGAATTATCTTAGGGCATAGAGTATCTGCTAAGGGAATTGAGGTGGATAAGGCTAAAATAGAAACTATTGACAATCTTCCACCACCATCATTTGTGAAAGGGGTTAGAAGTTTCCTTGGCCATGCGGGGTTCTATAAGAGATTTATTAAGGATTTCTCAAAAATCACCAAGCCTCTTTGTAGCCTTTTGGAAAAAGATGTACCTTTCAAAGTTGACAAGGCATGCCTCGAGGTGTTTGATGTGCTTAAGAAGAGACTTGTTTCTGCTCCCATTGTAGTTGCTCCTGACTAGGAATTGTCGTTTGAGCTTATGTGCAATGCCAGTTACTTTGCTATTGGTGTTATCTTCGGTCAACGAAAAGATAAAGTCTTCCATACCATTTACTATGCCAGCAAGACATTGACAGATGCTCAGCTTAACTATACTACCACTGAGAAAGAGTTGCTGGCAGTGGTATATGCATTTGATAAATTCTGCTCATATCTCATCGGTACGAAGGTCATTGTCTATACTGATCACTCGACAATCAAATATCTAATTTCTAAGAAAGATGTCAAGCCACGGTTAATCAGGTGGGTCCTTCTTCTTCAGGAATTTGATTTAGAGATCCGTGATAAAAAGGGGACTGAAAATCAAGTGGCGGATCATCTCTCACGGCTAGAAAACACAAACCAACTGGGGCAAACTGACACTGTGATTAATGAATTATTTCCTGATGAGCAACTATTTGTTATACAAAGTGAAGCACCATGGTATGCTGATTATGCCAATTATATTATGTATATTGTGTTACCACCCGATATGAGCTATCAGCAAAGGAAGAAATTCTTGAATGATGTGAAATACTATTTGTGGGATGAGCCATTCCTATTTAAGAAATGTGCAGATCAGATTTTGAAAAGATGTTTGCCAAGGGAAGAAATGGAAGATGTGCTTCACCACTGCCATTCATCTAATTATGGAGGGCATTTCGGCAAACAGCGGACGTCAGTAAAGGTGTTTCAATCTGGTTTTTATTGGCCAACTCTTTTTAAAGACGCTCATCTTTTTATGTCGCGATGCAACAATTGCCACAGAGTTGGAAATATCTCCAGAATACATGAAATGCCCCTCAACAATATTTTGGAAGTTGAACTTTTCGATGTTTGGGGCATAGACTTCATGGGCCCATTCCCGTCATCTTACAACAATCTCTATATACTAATCGGAGTGGACTATGTATCCAAGTGGGTTAAAGCTGTAGCATTACCCACCAATGACTCCAAGGTGGTGCTAAATTCCCTTTGGAAAAATATTTTCACACGATTTGGCACACCGAGAGCAATTATTAAAGATGAAGGCTCGCACTTTTGAAATAACTACTTTGAGGCCCTTCTTGCTAAGTATGGGGACTCCCATAAGATTGCTACAAGTTACCATCCGCAAGCTAGTGGCCAGGCTGAGGTGTCAAATAGGAAGGGAAACGGGTCTTGGAAAAGATTATGAATCTAAGCCGGAAAGATTGGGCCAAGAAGCTTAATGATGCCTTGTGGGCCTATCACACCGCATATAAAATGCCTATTAGAATGTCACTATACAGGCTTGTCTATGGAAAGGCATGTCATCTCCCGATTGAATTGGAACATAGTGCATACTGTGCTATTCGGAAGCTAAATTTTGACTTGAATGCGGCGGGTGAAAATCGGCTCTTGTAGTTGAATGAAATGGATCAATTCCGATTGCAAGCTTATGAAAATGCCAAGTTATACAATGAAAAGACGAAAAGGTGGCATGACAAGAAGATAGTTGAGCGAGCATTTGAGCCAGGACAAGCTATGTTGCTTTTCAATTATCGATTAAAGCTTTTTCCTGGAAAGCTAAAATTGAGATGGTTCAGACCTTTTATTATCACCAAAGTCTTCCCGCATGGGGCTATCGAAGTCGAAGAGACCAATTCCAAGAGAACTTTCCACGTTAATGGGCAAAGACTCAAGCATTATTGGGGTGGTGACGTTAATCGTCAAAAGACTTCAATTCGCGGACCCAAAATGAAACAGGGAATAGTCAAGCCGCCGACTTTAAAACAAGCACTCAATGGGGAGGCAACCCCATTTTCGTATCCTTTTAGTTCAATTTTTCTTTCATTTTATTTTGATATTACTTATATTTGTATTGTTTTGTTTCCATGGTTGTGTTAAGTTCATTGTTTACTAATTTAGCTTGTTAAGGTTTAGTAGTTAGATATATATAAAAAAAAGAGAAAAGAAAATTTTTCTTGCAGCTACAGGTATGGTGCCGCAACGCCCTTGTTTGCCCAATACTCCACGCCGCAATGCCGTTTAAAAAAAAAGAGGTCAAGGCTAATACGAGATAGCGCCGCAACGCCAGAACAAGAAGGAAAACTCGGCCGTAGCGCCGGTCGGTAATTTTTGTTTTATAACAGCTTTTGTTCGGCAATTCACCCAAAACACTTTTCACTCTCTCTCATTCCCAATCAAAACTCCTCTCTCCCAAAACTAAATCCAAGCCCTAATTCCATTCCAATTCCTTCAAGGCTTAAATCATAAACCTTTTTCCCATTCCAAACCGTTCTAGGTGCCATTCAAAGTTCCTCTCTGGTGATTCTATTGAAAATTGGACTGAAATTAGTCCCCAAATCTGGTAAGGCTTATACGCAATACGAAGAATTCAATGTGTCTGGGATGTGAAATTAGAGAAAAACTGCATAAGTACTGAGGTTGTATGTTTGATTTTTAAATTAGTTTGGTCTTGCATTTGATTATCTAAGTTGGGGATTGTTAATTCTTAAAGTTGATTGACTGTGTTGGTTAGTGTAGCCTAATTTGTATATTGTTATACTTGTGAAATCCTTGTTGGGTGTGATTGCTTTATCCTAAACAGGTTTGAAGAAATTTTTGGATTTGAGCACAAGGCACAAGGTTAGGAAGGGTTTGTTCTTGCCAGTGCACATAAGGTGCTTGATGAATTGCCCGAGTGAGCAGTTGGGTTCAGTTTTGGCTTGTGCTTGGTTGTTCGTACTTTGAATCTTGTTAGAGGGTTATTATATGGCTCCCAAGAGACAAATGGGTAGTACTTCGCAGTCCGCACCACAGTTTGACAATACAAAGTTCGTGAGTGCCGCAACGGAACTGCGATTCCACAAGGTGATTGCAAATAAGAGCTTAGTGCTAGAGTGGGGCCTTAGGTCAGATTTAAGGCAAGACGGGGAGATGGCACCCATGATAACCGAGAGGAGATGGAGTCATTTGACTAGGCAGCCGAACCCCACTATCATCTCATTGGTGCGGGAATTCTATGCCAACGCCGTGAGCTCCGAGACAGATTATGTGGTGCAAGTTCATGGAAAGGCAGTGGCATCTGACACAAAGGCAATTAATAACTATTACTAATTGCCAAGCTATGAATACGAGGATTACTTAAGAAATGGTTTGGGCGCCTATGACCTGAACATTGTGATCGAACAACTTTGTAAGCCAGGCACTGCATGGAAGCTACGGGATGGTACAGATGAAAAGACAAGCTTCTCACACACGGAGTTGAGTCGCTATGGCAAAGCTTGGTATAGTTTCATCTGCTCAAATCTGATGCCAACCCGGCACATTAGCGATGTTACCAAGGAAAGAGCTATTTTATTATTCGCTATTCTGACCGGGCTGAAGACAGACATCAGACTTGTCAACTAGGAGTCTATAGCGAGGACATTGAGGGGCAGCACATCAGGAGGACTCCCACACCCGTCGCTCATCACGGGGTTATGTCAGATAGCCAATGTTCAGTGGGGAGCCGACGAGATACTACAGCCACCGCTGGCACTCATTGATCATGCGACCATCACCCAGTACAAGGTGTGGGAAGGAGCTAATTCACACCCCCGAGGGGAGGGTTATCTAGTAGTGCCACCGCCTGCATCTTCTTCGTAGGTCGGGCCATCTTCTGAGTAGCACGGGATGGACTCTTCTTCAGTTAGGCCCATGACAGACATCTTGGCTTCGTTGAGTATCCTGCAAAAAAAGGTCGACGCAGTAGCTCAGAGGCAGGATATCATGTTGCAGTAACACATCGAGTTTGCCACCACTATGACACAAATTTACTCGAGTGGTGGAGCTGCTTCCGGACCTAAGCCATACCAGTTCCCTACGCCTCCTGTTTTTCCAGCATACCCACCACCATCTCTAGGCAGCGATGTGGACCTTGCCGACATAGCTTGATCATGCCTCAGGGAAGCCTTCCATTTTGATTTCTGCATATTTTAACCAATGAGGGCATTGTTTATTTCAAGTTTGGGGGTGTCTTGTCGTCTTATATATCATTTGTCATGTGCTTTTATTTTAGTAGACCGTATTAGTATGTTTAATTGTTATAAATTGCAATGGATTAATTATTATACTATTACGATGGATTATATGGGTTTTTATGTTTTGATTGTGGCCAGTGATAAGTATTTCGGTTATTGCTAATTCAAGGAAAATTGTCAAGCATGTGTTGTTGAAGTTTTTAACTTAATTGTTAATTTAAGACTGCTTGCATGATCCCGTTTTATCTTATTAAGAGCACACCAACTGCTATGGCTAGTTATGATTCAAAAAACCTTATATAGTTAATTGCTTTTGAATTTTCTCTTTTTAACTCTATTTAACTTGCTTGAGTCAATGGAAGTATAATCTAGGTGCTTATTCAAGTTCAGGGAGTCATGGAGTGTTGGCATGCCGGTATTGAAAAAAAATAAAAATAAATAAAAATAAATCAGAATAAATTAATAAATTTTATTTTGGCCAGTCTAATTGTTGCTCAAGTTAATAGAGCCTTAGGGGTGTCTATACACCTAATGCCCTAAAGTCAATTGGTTTGGGAGTCATTGGTCAAACACTCATTACATGGGTAGCTCTGAAAAGCCTAAGATGATTAGGCATTGCAGAAGTCAAATTTAAAATTTGAGGTGAGATGGAACGTAAAACGCACTCGCCATATTATGAGTAATGTATTAATTTTTATTTAAGGTAGTTGCATGCAAATACCCTTGAGATCCTCTTCTTGCATTTTTGCTTTTGTCTACCGAATTTGATGTAACGGGTGAGTTTGTAGAGTTTGCTTTTTTGATAAGCGGTTGATTATATGAATTTATCTGGGTTGTAACTGGTTGAAGTAGTTGGTATTCACACACGCACAGAAAGGATCAGAAGCAGGTTTAAACTAACGATTAGATTAAAACCTTATTCATGGCGTTGTTTTGATTTTTCTTTGGGTTATTTGTTCTAATCTTTGAGGCCGTAATGCGAGTATATATTGAATCACTGCCTCATAGGTTGAAGTTAGTACAGTTTTTGTTTCTAATATTTTGCTTGAAGACAAACAAAGATTCAAGTTTAGGATATTTGATGAGTGAGTTTTATACTTACGAATCAAGTGCATTTAGATTTAAGAATTTGTGTACCTTTGCATGTTTCGCCTTGCTTTTCACGTGTTTTGTTGATATTTTGTAGAAGGAAGCAACAGATGGGTGAAATAGTCATTTCCAGCTTTAAAGGGCAAAAGGGTAATTTTTTCATTACCGACGTCGCAACGCTGGATTTGCCCTTGATTTGGGCGTCGCAGTGCCTGCCTGCTCTGAGCACCCTGATCCTTGGCACCGCAACACCGATGCTAGACCAATATGGGGCGCCACAGCGCTGGACTTGCCTTTGATTTGGGCACCGCAGCGCGTACCTACTTTGAGCCCCCTAATCCCTGGCACCGCAGCTCCGGTGCAGATTTTTTGCCAGTCAGAGTTGATTCGGGCTGACCTAATCGGTATTCATTCTCTTAATTACCAGTCTCCATTCTGAAACGAGAAGCCACTTTTGGGAAGCAATAGAACAGGGCCAAAGGAAGAAGAAGAGCAATCAAAGCAACAAGATTGGAAATCATCAATTACATGAGAGGAATTAGAGATTGAATATCCTTCTAAAGAGTTTTCATTCTCTAATTCTTTCCTTAATTTTTTGTAATCTAAAAATGTTGAATACATTGTTAATGTTGTTTATTTCAATAGCTATGAACTAAACTTCCATTTTAAGATTGCAATGGAACCCAATGTATAGTTTTAATTGAATTTCTCTCCTTTTGATTATTGTTATTCGCATGTAGACCGATTATTATGTTTTAAGCTTCATGTATTAATCGCCTTGCTGGTGATTAAAGTGGATCTCTATATGATATTGGAAAATGGAATATAGAGCTTAGACCTAAATATAATAACACATGTTACGATTATTCTTCTTAGGATTGAATACATAATTTGCATATAGAATAGGAATATATCTATTTGCAATGTGTAGCTATTATGAGAATCTAATCTTAATGACTCATTACCTAATTTATTTTACTATAGGAATATAATGATTTATTTAGAGATGGTATATTCATATGACTTTAGGAAAAGGCTTATGTAATTCTTAGAATTCTCGGTTAACCATTCACGTGAGTTTATTAATTAAAGGGAGAGTTAGGAGATTATATGAGGCATTGGGGGAAATTGTGATCTTAGCTTGTCTTAATTGGATATCAGTCGTTGTTCATTATTTACATTGTTAATTAGAATTTCTTTAGTTTCCATTACTACCTTAAATCATTTGTTTAGATAAGATTACATTGGTATAATTTTAGTACTTGGGTAGTTTTGTTAATAATTCCTCGTGGGTTCGACACTCTACTTATATTATATTACTTGTGGGCTGCGTATACTTGCGCGTATTTTATTTGGTTGCAAAATCGACTAATACCACAGTATATGGATTTTGCCTCATCATGTGACAGCAGAGTTCCGAGATAACCATCTCGGTTAGTCGTTTGAGTATTTTGTCGGGCTGGAGGCCGATTTGTTGATTGATATCACAGATACTGATGACGGTTCATCTGGGGAAGAGTCTCTGGAGGACCTAAAGGACGATCATGTAGAGCCTTCAGAGGATGAGTTGTTTACTTGTTTGACGGAGGCATTGGCCGGAGATGTACCCCTTCCCTCTGCACCTATGGCTACGCCGAGAGTAGCCTTGGAGTGTCATATTCGTAACCTCACTTTTGAGCGAGATCAGGCCCGGGCTGTGATGATGACTGCTTTAGTTAGTAGGGACACTATCTTTGCTAAGAGAGATGTTGCTCTAGCGGATAGGGATGCCGCTTTTGCCCACAAAGATGCTCATCGAGATTATCCTAAGGAGGTTGTTGACCAGGCTTGATGGGTTTTGGATGACCAAGATGAGATTATTCGTACTGCGCTGATTTTGCTAAGACGGGTTGAGGCAACAAAGCAGGAGCTTGGATTTATTCTTGAGACTCCAGAGATTGCGGCCTGCCTTTCGTTTTTGACTTCTTTGACTTCAAATTTGTAGATCATACTTTATTTTATTTTTCTGCACAGACTATATCATTTGTCATTCATTATAAAAAAACTAATGTATGTCAAAAAAATCCTATATAAAAAAGATTTTGTATTTTTAGTCAACTTCCCTTTTTGATGCATCTTCGCCTATTTATCTGATCGCCACTTCCTTTTGATGACTACTATCCCGGTATATTGCTGATTCTCTTCGTCAGGGTCTCGCGTCAGATTCGATGGATGATGCTGAGATGTCATCTGATCTCATCAGAGTGGGTCGTTAATCGGGTTAATTGGATATAATGGTTTGGGTTTATTTAGGGAAGTCTGGTCTTGGGGTTTGTATCTTGGTTGGAATTGTGTTTAGATAGCTTATTTGGTCGCTAGAGAGATCAGACAGTCCATTAGTAAGGCTTCACGAATTAGACAGCACCGGTAACGGCTGCCTACGTACTCCTATAACAACGAGGAGATTATACGTAGTTCAGGCCGAGCATAAGAAAACTTTTCCCCCTTTTTTTGAGAGAGAAAAATGGATTTTTCATGTATAGTACCGCTTCATAGAGTCCGTATTAAGAGGTTGTGAAAATACCTCACCGTCCATTTCTTGAAGTAGCTAAGCTCCTTTTGATAATATTGTTTTAGCGACGAACGGTCCTTCCCAGTTTGGCGCGAATTTCCCTCTGGCTTTGTCTTAGCAAGGAATGATCTTTTTCAACACTAAGTCATTTTCTTTAAATTCTCGGGATCACACCTTTCTATTGTAGGAGCGGGAAATACGCTGCTGATATAATTGCCCGTGAAAGACGGCGACCATCCTTTTCTCATCTATCAACGCCAACTGGTCGTATTGATCTTGTGTCCATTGGTTTTCTTCAATTTGGCATCTATCAATGTTCTGAGGGATGCCATTTCAACCTCGACTAGTAATATGGCCTCCATGCAATACACTAAGGAGTGGGGAGTTGCCCTAGTCGATGTGCACATGGATGTTCGGTAAGTAAGTAAGGTAAGAAGTAATAAATCTGGCTATCCTCAATGGTTAGCTGTCATTTTCTCCATAATTTTCTTGATATTCTTGTTTGTAGCTTCTACAGCCCCGTTCATCTTTGGTCTGTAAATGTAATATCCTGAATATTTATAGAACTTATAAATATGATATTGTATGACTGAAGTTAGCTATAAAGTTAATTTCGAGGACGAAATTCTTTGAAGTAGGGGTGAATGTTATACTTTGAATATTTATGAGGCTTATAAATACGATCGTATATGGTTAGAGGTTAATTTAGTGACCTAAAACTAGGTATCGAGAAGTTTAAAATCTTAAACCCCAATGAGATTCAAATTTTGTATCATATGTGCTTAAATAAAGATCCAAATGATATTTCGAACTAGGTGTTTTGTGATTTTATAGTGTAAACGATGAATTTAGTCAAATAAAATTTTTTGGTCAAGCTACTTAGTCGTGCTTACATTGACAAAATGATTTATTGTGCTTTCCACAATTTTACCAAAAAGCATTCTGACAAATTATTTTTAGTAAGCTGCTGTGTCGTGCTTAAACTGATATAGTGTTTTGTCGTGCTTACGCTTTGTCGTGCTTACGCTGACAAGCTGCTTTGTTATGCTTATGCTTTGTCGTGCTTACGCCTGGCACACGCCAGCTTACGCCTGACACACGCCAACTTACGCCTGGCACACGCCAGGTACTAAAGTGTAATTAACCTAGGTACCAAAGTGTAATAAGCCGAGCCCCTAACGTGCAATTAGTGAAACTTGGTTTTTCTATAAATAAAAAGCTCAGTTCATTCATTCCTTACTACTTTTCAAGAGCAGTTCAAGAGCAAAAACACTCTATATTTATATTCTGAGAGATATTGTGAGATAAAACTTACTTTCGAAGTATCGAAGCACTACGCGATTGGAAGTAAAGCTAGCAACTACAAGAGGTATTACTCTAGTGGTTATTATTTTCATTTTTCTTTATATATTTAGTAAAAATATACTTTTATATGCAGTTATAATGCCCAAATTATTTTAAGTATATAGTACAAAAGTCCTATTTACAAGCAGTTATCATGTCCGATTTATTTCTCTTATGAAGTTGAAAATATATACTTTTATAAGCAGTTGTCGACGCCGGTTTTTTCCCTTTGCGGGTCCTTTCAGTCTTTTCCAATTTTATCCTTCTTAATTTAATGATTTTTGGAAAAGGTCGGCATTAATGTCGACGGGGTTTTGAAAGATCGCCTTTTATGATGAGCCAATTAATCAGAGTCGCCAGTTGGTATATTTGAAATGGATGTACCAACTCATCCGAGTTTTCGTTTTTTATAAATCGCTGGCTCATATGTGACTCCGAATTAATTGGTCCGCGAATCGAGATTCATGGTGTTTCGGGGGCTTGCTTAAGTGAGGGGAAGGTGTTAGGCACCCCTCGACTTCCGTGAAATACGGTTACCGCAATCTTGATACTGTCCTATCCTTTAATTCATGAAATGGGCATATGTGCAGGTGTGTGTGTGTGTGTGTGTGTGTGCTTATGTGAATGTTGTGGTGAGTTTGTATGAAAGAATCATTTGGATTTTTAGGGAGAATCGTGCTTTAGTTTGAGAACGCTTCGGAATGTCTTTTCGGCATACACGAGAAAGCTTTATGAGAAAGGTTTGATTTTAATTGTCAAAAACTATGAGGTTTTTTATTTGGTGTCGTTTTGGTAAAAACAAGAGTTTTAAACCTTTAACCAAAATAGGAATCGAGATTTGTACGTTGCTTTCATAAACGATAGGCAATTTCTAGGATCTCTTTCGCCCTATGCATCAAGGTTTAATAAAACATTTAATTTCTTTTATAAAACCCCTTTTCGTGGCATTTGAACACAACTTCTTTTTAGCTTCCTCGTAGAATAGGAATCGACTTTCGTTAGCATTTCCAAATTTTTAGCCTTGTGATGCTAATATCCTACTTTGATTGGTTTTTAGAAAAATCTTTATCGTTTAATCTTTTGGAATCATTTTGGTGTCACGAAATCTAATCAAGCGTAAACACGCGTCGGGGCTATTCACGGGCATGTCAGCCATCAAAATATCCCCAAACGCCAACAATCACATATTTCACTAATACGGGGCCTTAAACCCGATTCTCGCCTTAGCGTCGTTTTAAGGCCCGACAATTACATATTACAAAACAAGCACCTTGAATCTATTACATACATCAAAACGTCCATCATCGGATTTGAACCACGGGGTCGCTTTCCTAGGCTCACACGAGATTACGACGTACCCACGAAATGAATGCTACACAACTAACCCACCCGGATTCATCTAATACACCATGATATCCAAAAAATGACAATCTAAATAAATTACACCCAATAAATTATCACAAACAAGCTTAGAAATTTTATCAATTGGATATCCTCGGGTTATTAGTAAGAATTTTGTTCCGATGGAACCCTCACCAATAATCCCTAATCCATGATTGTTCAACAAGATCCATGAAAGTTATAACTAATTTACCCAATCAATATGACATGAATTACTAAAACAAATAGAAATTTTCACCTTGCAATTGATCTCAAATGGATATGAACTTGTGTATTTGAATAGGATGAAGAGTGTATTTGATACAATCAAAAATCAAAAGAATTAAATTCTCTCTTTTTTCTTTCTTTTCTTCCTATTTGATTGCAATTTTTTGCTCTTTTTCTCTCTATTTCGTGCTTCTTCTTCTTGCTGGAATTCTTCTTCTTTCCCAACTTTCAACTTCTTCAACTCCCTGTATGCTGAGTGAAAAATGAGCTGAAATAGGCTGGCTGGCTGGCCCATTTCCCATCGCACTCAGCTGATAGTGCTGATTTCCTGGTTTCCGTGCTGGCGCACCCACTTGGCCGCAGATCAATCCGCGGCTGGCTGACTTGACTTTCTCAATTTCCGTGTTACGCCTCGATTTTCGTGCCGTGACGCTGCTTTTCGCTGACAGGTTCGTATTTTACAGTCCGGGAATCACTGGGAGGCGTGCCACACCTTCCGGGAATGCCAAATTCGGATAGCCTTGCTGTCATGTCGATCTCGGTTGCAAATTGTCATGGTGGCGTCGAGCGTCCGTACCTTTTCTGTCTTTTGCTCTCGCAGGACGGTCCATTTGACGAATTTGCCCTCCTGTCAAGGTTAGTATACGAAGTGCAAAATTTGGGTGTCTACAGCAGTTACTATGTCTGATTTTCTTCAAGTATTTAGTAAGAATATTCATTTTATAAGCAGTTATAATGCTAAAATTATCTCAAATATAATAGTCGAATATTTATTTTATAAGCAGTTATAATGCCCGATTTATTTCAAACATAGTAAACGAATATTCATTTTACAAGCAGTTATAATGCTCAATTTATTTTAAATATAGTTGAAAAATATTCATTCTATAAGCAGTTATAATGCTGAAATTATTTCGTGTATAGTAGAAGAAGTCTTATTTATAAGCGGTTATAATACCCGAAATAAAACTTAAAAGATTTAATCGTTAAATGCTTAATTAGTCTACATGAACTTAAAATCGTATAGGATATACGACGAACGTTTAGATGGTATATCAACTGTAAAAGATATACGAGGCAAGTCTCCAAACCTTGTTATCTTTATGTAAGTATTATACATCTTGCTATCAATTATTGTGAAGTTATTGCTTCTTGTTCAGCATAACTTAAGAAATGAATCATCATTCATATATTGTTTATTCGAGCGTAAATTGTTGTGTCAAACCAAATTGTTTTGGTACGACATCTTATACTGAGGAATGGAACACCTTGATGTAAGGTGAACTGAAACACCTTGATATAAGGTGCCGGTAAATGTTGATTATATATCGACACAAAATTGTAGGATGATACGCATACTCCTAGGATATTGGTGAGGCTGATCCCCTACCAGATATCCGAAATCAAGCGGTTCTAAGTCATTGAAGACTGATAGAACTAATTGAAATATATGGTTCATGTACAGAACCCTCAGTTATACATCTTTGAAATCTTTCAACTCAAACACATTGTGTTTACGTTTTCAAATAAACTTGCTGAGCATTTGTAGCTGATTCTTGCATATATTCTCTTTTGTAGTCTTAAATGATAAATCTGGAACTTCAGAGACGACCAAAGGGAAACGACCGTGTTAATTAGTTTTACCTTATCATTTGTATAAATTCAAGTCTTTTAAGGCTTTGTTGTAATACGAAACTTGATACTGAGAACGATGTAACCGAACTTAATACTATTATAACATATTATCACCTTTTATTATGTCAATTGCGTTATACTCTGATCTTTAAATTGTTTAGAATAGTTGTACTAAGTTAGTACAGTATCCATACGAACTATACATCTGAATGAGGGTATTGAATGATATTGAGAGTTCTATAAGCTCTGGGGTTACACTTAATGAGCGCCGGTAAGGTGCCATCTTTACCAGAATGCGCCCCTCAGTTCTAGGGACAATCTTATCATTAATACTGTGAAGGTCAGATAGATAGGAACTATTTTTATGAAAGAGATATACATTAGATATAAATCTATATATCCAAGTGAGGATATCCAAACACAGTTAACGTTCTGACGAGAACTATTATCTATTATGGGATACTGTGAACCTTGGATAGTTAGAAGTTATATATTATGGAATATCTAATAGGTGGTAAACTAGTTAAGCTTGAACACCAGATCTGATATAGAGGTATAAAGATTTAAGTTGAAGATGTAGAAGTTATTTAAACTATGCTAGATTAATATTATTGGCAATGTCTAGAAAGTTCTGACGAGGAAAGGGGTTAGGTCATCTAATTGCGCGCCGTTTTAACGGAAAGCCCCTTCTTTCCTGGGAACTGCCTGGTTGCTAATACTGCAAGTCTTGGATAGATAAATGGAGATTTGTTCTTAAGTCTTTTAGGACTTATTTGTAATAAGAACAAGTAACATGGGAATGATATAACACGAAAGAATGATATTATAATATTATCACTTTTTCGCATTATACTCTGATTATTAGAAGTCAAGATTTTTATATACGATTCAAATTAATTATATTACGAGTTTTTATAGAAACTTATCGTGTACTTTACCTTTAAGTTAATGAATGTTTTGAATAAGGTTATATAAGTCAGCACGAAGTTCGACCTGGCTAAAAAAAAGCTAGCAGGTGGATTTCGGGGGCGTGACAGTAAATGACTGAATTGAGATGTTTAATCTTGAACCTGTTGCATAGCTCTTTCATCATTGCGTTGTTCAAGTTCTTGGCATTGTCTGATATTAGAATTTTCAATTGTCCGTAGCGACATATAATGTTATTTCGGATAAAACCGACAATTACATCCTTCGTCACTTTAGGGAAAGATGTTGCCTCTATCTATTTGGTGAAATAATCGATCATGGTGAATATGAATTGATGTCCGTTGCTTGCTTTGGGCTCAATTGGGCCAATCACATCTATCCCCCACATAAAGAATGGCTAGGGCGAAGTCATGTAGTGTAGATCATTGGGCAGTGCGTGGATGATATTAGCATGTATCTGGCACTGATGGCATTGTTTGACGTGATCATCACAGTCTGCTTTAAGTGATAACCAATAATGCCTCGTTCTTAGGATCTCTTTGGCAAGTAGTGGGCCACTCATATGCAGATCGCACACCCCGCCATGTACCTCATCCATTAACCTTTGGGCTTGATCTTTGTTTAAACATCTCAAGAGTCCCATGCCGATGTCTCTCTTATTTAAGGTATCTCTGCTTAGATAAAATTTTAAAGCCATCTTTTGGATCCGTTGTCTCTCGGCTCGATTCGTCCCAATAAGGGTGGATCCGTCGCGTAGATATTCCTTGATGCTACGATACCATGGTTGTTTGGGTTGAGGTATTTCGCCTAAAACCTCCTCGACATAGTGTTGATGGGCGGGGTTATGTTGTATTGCAAATTCGATGACATGTGTCTCCTTCTTTCTAGACACATGGATTAATGTTGCCAACATGGCCAATGCATCTGTAAAATTATTTTTGTTTCGTGGAATATGCTTGAAGACGATGTCTTCAAATTCCTTTGCCATTTTGATAACGTGTCGATGATAAGGGAGTAAGTGGAGTTCCTTGGTGCTGTATGCTCCCATCGACTATCGGATGACCAATTCTGAATCTCCAAAAATGGCTAATCGCTTGACTCCCATTCTTCAAGCCATTTCTAATCCCAAAATACACCCCTCGTATTCGGCCGTGTTGTTGGAGTTACCGAATTATAATTTGGTTATCGCGGGGTATTGTTCTCATGTGATAGATACGAGGATTGCCCTGGCTTCGGCCCCTTCCATATTCATAGTGTCGTCAAAGTATAATCTCTAAAATTAGCCTTCGTCTTCGCGCCATGTTGGCTGGACGGTCATCACACCTTCGTCTGGGAAATATGTTGGCAACAGTTCGAATCCTCTTGAGGGTGCCTCAGATAGTTGATGTGCAATTCCTTGACCTATGATGGATTTTTGGGTGTCGTAGCCGATGTCAAATTGCTGGAGGATTAACTGTTATCTTGATAACCGACAGTTTAGCATAGGTTAGTCGAAAATGTATTTTAAGGGATTCATGTGAGAAATTAGGTACGTAGTGTGGCCATGCAGGTAATGTTGTAGTCTCATGGCAGCCCATACTAACGCACAACAAGTTTTCTCGATCAACGTATAGATTTGTTCGCAACTACTGAACCTTTTGTTGAGATAATATATGACTTTTTCTTTGCTTACGTCGTCTTTTTATCCTAGCGTGTATCCCATAGCGTTGGGATTGATAGAGATATACATGAATAGAGGAACTCCCTCTCTCGGTGGTACTAGCTAGGACAGGTTCTATTATCAATTATTGCTTTATGATGCGGAAGGCCTGTTAGCACTCTTTATTCCATTTTTCGGAGGAACTCTTCTTTAGTATCTTAAAAATTGGCTCACAAGTTGTGTCAACTGTGATATGAATCGACTGATGAAATTTATCCACCCTAAGAATCCTCGTATTTCTTTTTCGATTTGTGGCGCCGGCATTTCAGTGATGGCCTTTATCTTGGCAGGGTCAATCTCAATGCCCCAGTTACTGACGAGAAACCCCAGAAGCTTGCTTGATTTGATGCTGAAGGCGCATTTCACGAGGGTTTAATTTCATATTATACTTATACAGTCGATCAAACAACTTCTGTAGGTGGGAAGTGTGAACCCCTTCCTTTTTTTATTTGACAATGATGTCGTCCACGTAGACCTCGATTTCTTTGTGCATCATATCATGAAATAGGGCCATCATGGCCCTCTGATCGGTGGCACCGGCATTGGTGAGGCCGAAAGCTAAATGCCGATAACAAAATGTGCCCCAGGAGGTAATGAAAGCCGTCTTTTCTCTATCTTCCTCGGCGACCAAGATCTGGTGATAGCCAGCAAAACAGTCAACGAACTAGTACATTTTAAACTATGTGGTGTTGTCTATCAAGATGTGGATGAATGGCACAGGGAAGTCGTCCTTAAGGTTGGCCTTTTTAAGATCTCGATAATCCACATAAACTTTGACCTTCCCTCGTGGCTTTGGTATCGGGACCACTGTTGTCCAAATTTGGTATTGACAATTTACACGCAAGTATACGTGGTCAACAAGTAATAAAGAGTAAGTAGAGTATGGTTCCCACGAGAAAATATGTTAATATTTACCAATTACTAATTCTAACTCAATTAATCCTATTTAAACTACGAATGATATTCGAGAATAAAAATTAAAATTAACTAAAATTAACTACTAAAATAATTAATCACAAGGAAAATGCAGATTTAAAAGCTTAAGATTACAACTTCCCTTAGTATTTCATTTAAACTAACACACTCCCTATTCAATTAATTAATTACACTGAATCCCTAACCAAGAATTCTTTATATTATTCATGCACTTCTTTCGATAGACACGTGAACAAATCCTTGTAAATCCAACAATTAAACAACAGAGTTACAAGGAACACCCTAATTAATTAACTCACTATATTCCTAGGTGAATTATGTTAATTAGGATTTCAAGCACAGATTCTTTTAATGGCTGCAAAAGACATTTGGGTATATTCCTATCCTACACGCTAATCACATTAACCTTACTCAGATTAAATGAACAGATGCTATCATATCCCAGATCTAAATCTATACTCCATCTTCCAATTTTGTATAAATTATCCCGGTAATTGTTGATCAGGCAATTAATCAATAAACACAAGATATGATAAATGATTCAAGAGTATTTAACTAAAATTAAATAAGAAGCATCAATCTAAATTACATACTAAGTTCCGTTGCAATCTTAATTGAAAGTTTAGTTCATAGCAATAAAGGAAAACATCATCCAGATAATAAATAAAAACATCCCAGAGATTACAAAAATTAAAGATAAAAGAAAGGGATAGAAGAAACTACAAAGCCGCTCCTAATCTCTGTCTTGATCTTCATGTTCTGCAAATCTCTTTCGTGTTCTCCTCGTTGTTTTCTCTGCAAAATCCCTTGTTATATTCTGTTCTGAAGTCTTCTCCTTTGTATATTAATAAAACCCTCATTCAGATTCCTAATTGGCTTCAATTTTTCCTCACAGCCCCACAAAACCTTCTCATTTTGCATTAGAGCGCCTAGAGCGCTCATCCTAGTTCAAATCCAAGCGCCTAAAGCGCTTGGCTAGGACCAAGTATTTACAAAAATGCTATTCAGCCGAATTTTTAATCCTTTTTAATTCTTTTATCCACCAAAATGTCTGTTATGTCCTTCCAGCTCCATCCTACAATAAATAAACACAAAAATAAATAAAATGATACTAAAAACACTTAAAGATAACAATAATTAAGCTCAACAATACCTAATTCGTAGGTGCAAAACCCACTCATCAAATATCCCCAAACTTAACCAATTGCTTGTCCCCAAGCAATGCAATGATGAAAATGCAAACTAACTATCATGCCTACGAATTAAACAATCAACCAACATAGTATCCAACACCAGGCCTCAAAGATATCATACAGTACTTGAACAGAACATCTAACCAATGCAAAATTCTAACTTTAACCAATTAGTTAAATTACACATGTCATCACCCATGTTGTGTGTGAGTGTGTGTATCAACCATTTTAATCAATCACAACTTAAATCAATCACATAATTAACTTCTTAGAGGAAAACTTTCAATTTTAACTCAATTCAACCTGTGAACACAACCAATTCAACTGATTCAAGCAATCACTAAGCATAGGGGTCCCTAAGCAATCACAAGATTATTTAAAACATTTAAATCCTTTTTAAACCCTTCCCTAGGAATTCAAATAATTTTTTTCATCTTTAGTGAGTGCATTTTATGCTTCATCTCACTTTCTTTTGAACGAGTGTGTTTTACGCTCCCTCTCGTTGCATGTGTTTATGAGTGAGTGCGTTTTACGCTCCATCTCAACCCACCACATGATCCATTCTTTAATTGGGAAAGGTTTAAACAAAAAAAAAATTTAACCTTTTTTTTAAACATACTTACACCCCTAGATCCCCCAAACTTAGATTACTGCTTCTTTTTGCTTTAATAGGTGTTTCACCGATATTATCAAGTTTTAACCCAAATTTTTCCCCAGAAGAAAATTATGTAACAATTTGAATTAGATTGATCAAAACAATTGATTATGTGCTTTTCTTGATTAACATAAATTCAGACAAGATCAACCTCACTTCATAGTCAAAGTCATCACTAAGCACTAGTTTTCAATTCTTCTTAAGTTAAAACCATCAATCCAATCTTATCATTGGCCACATTAGATACTATATCAATTTCTGCTTAATTCATGAAACTAGATGCATAAGACAACCTAAACAATTAACATGCACTACTAATGCAACTACAAGAAACATGCATAATTTAATGAAACAAAATCAAACATGATTTAAAATTATCTACACATGAACATGAGCCCAATCTATATGCACATAATCCACCCCCAAACTTAAATGAAAAAATGTCTTCATTGTGTAAAACATAGAGAATTAAAGAACCGAGGACTTCCTGACAAACGTCTTACTCCACATCATCATTATCTGCATTAGCCTCCTCGTCGTCATCAGGGTCTAAGTCTGGTGGTGGTAGAAATTGGAAAGGATCCCAATTGGTGAAGAACCTCGTTGTGGCAATTTTTCAAATAGTTGGAATATGAAGTTAAAAACACCCTTATGAAGCCCTTTTGAGAATGTCCCCCAAACTTGATTCAACCCTAATCTGATAGTTGAATTGATTCTTGTTGATTGAGGATGGGAGAAATTATTTTAGTTTTGGATTGGGAGAGGATAATACTTAGACAAATTCTAGCTTCCTTCATGCTACCAACCTGCAACCCAAAAATCCAATGATTAATTTTAAAGCACAAGGAGATAATAACTTGATACAAAATCCTAAGCTAAAGAAAATAAATATTTAATAACTAAATGAACTAAAAATAAAATGAATAAAAATAAATTCTGGGTTGCCTCCCAGTCAGCTCTTAGTTTAACGTCCTCAGCCTGACTACTTCCTCTTCTCTCAATCTGGTTCAATCGCAAAAATTGTCATTGCATGCCTCCTCTTAGTATTTTCTTTCAATTCCTTGGCATCATTGTACGTTTGAAAACCTCCAAACTTATCTTCATCCATTGGCAGAAAATAATTCTCATCATTGGATTGAACTTTTCCTGTATTCTTAACCACATCAATCCAAAAGCACTCCTCACGATCATATGGAAGCTTGATTACCTTGAATGTAACATCTTCTTCTTGTGGCCCATTCTTGAACCTTTTCTTTTCAGCTTCATTAACATCTGCCACATCATCGTGTGACCTTTTTAGTTTTCCTCCCCGAGCCTTATGTAGCTCCTCACCATTCTGACATGGAATTGTATTGTCATGCTCCACGCTTTCTCTTCTTGGATTTAACTCTGTATTGCTTGGCAAAGTATTGAGAGGACGTCTTTTAAGTGCATTGGCCAACTGTTCTACTTGATTCTCGAGATTTTGAAGCGCCACTTGTTGATTGTTCATTGTCATCTCATACTGCTCTATGAAATTGGTAAGGCATTCCTCAAAATTCATCAGTCTTGCTGTCGTGGAGGTGGATAGAAGAATTCTGGTGTGTATTATGGACTTGGAGTATAGAATTGATCCTGATTATCATAGCTCCATGAAATGTCTTGGTGATCATGCCAACCTGGATGATAGAGATTTGGGTTGGTACTGGGCTACTGTTGATAGTAGGCATTTTGAGTGGACTGACTCCCAAGAGCATCAACTGTACTTGAAAGCGTTGTCTGGGTTGATAATGTTGTAAATGCATCAACGTCGCTTATCATTGTCGCCCTTGGTTATGTCATTCTCTCATATGACCATTGATAATTAAATGCAGTCATGGTACCTGAAAAGGAAGTAAGATATAAAGAAAGAAAGAAAAAACGTTTAAATTAAGATTAACTTTATCAAAATTAATAATGACAAAATATTAAAATAGTTTCCCCGGCAACGGCGCCAAAAACTTGTTGTCCAAATTTGGTATTGACAATTTACAAGTAATAAAGAGTAAGTAGAGTATCGTTCCCATGAGGAAATATGTTAATATTTATTAATTACTAATTCTAACTCAATTAATCCTATTCAAACTATGAATGATATTTGAGAATTAAAATTAAAATTAACTAAAATTAACTACTAAAATAATTAATCATAAGGAAAATGCAGATTTAAAAGCTTAAGATTACAACTTCCCTTAGTATTTCATTTAAACTAACACACTCCCTATTCAATTAATTAATTACAATGAATTGCTAACTAAGAATTCTTTATATTATTCATGCACTTCTTTCGATAGACACGTGAACAAATCCTTGTAAATCCAACAATTAAGCAATAGAGTTACAAGGAACACCCTAATTAATTAACTCACTATATTCCTATGTGAATTATGTTAATTAGGATTTCAAGCACAGATTCTTTTAATGGTTGCAAAAGACATTTGGGTATATTCCTATCCTACACGCTAATCATATTAACTTTACTCAGATTACATGAACAGATGCTATCATATCCCAGATCTAAATCTATACTCCATCTTCCAATTTTGTATAAATTATCCCGGTAATTGTTGATCAGAAAATTAATCAATAAACATAAGATATGATAAATGATTCAAGAGTATTTAACTAAAATTAAATAAGAAGCATCAATCTAAATTACATACTAAGTTCCGTTGCAATCTTAATTGAAAGTTTAGTTCATAGCAATAAAGGAAAACATCATCCAGATAATAAATAAAAACATCCCAGAGATTACAAAAATTAAAGATAAAAGAAAGGGATAGAAGAAACTATAAAGCCGCTCCCAATCTCTGTCTTGATCTTCAAGTTCTGCAAATTTCCTTCGTGTTCTCCTCGTTGTTTTCTCTGCAAAATCCCTTGTTATATTCTGTTCTGAAGTCTTCTCCTTTGTATAATAATAAAACCCTCATTCAGATTCCTAATTGGCTTCAATTTTTCCTCACAGCCCCACAAAACCTTCTCATTTTGCATTAGAGCGCCTAGAGCGCTTATCCTAGTTCAAATCCAAGCGCCTAAAGTGCTTGGCCAGGACCAAGTATTTACAAAAATGTCATTCAACCCAATTTTTAATCCTTTTTAATTCTTTTATCCACTAAAATGACTCTTATGCCCTTCCAACTCCACCCTACAATAAATAAACACAAAAACAAATAAAATGATACTAAAAACACTTAAAGATAACAATAATTAAGCTCAACAATACCTAATTCTTAGGTACAAAATCCACTCATCAACCACATTAGATAGCCATTGAGGGTATATAGATACCATGATTATTCCACCCTTAAAGGGCTTGATGATTTCTTCTTTAACTTTCATGCTTCATTCTAGTTTTAGCCTTCTCAGCTTCTACTTGACTGCTTTTAAGCCTTCTTTAATTGGCAATCGATGAATGACTATATCAGTGGATAGTCCGATCATATCCTCATGTGACCAGGCGAATACGTCTTCGTATTGGGTTAAGAGTTGGGTCATTTCTTCTTTTTGGTTTGGTGTAAGGTCTGATCCTATCTGGAGTTCTTTGGGGTTCTCAAAGGTTCCGATATTGATGGTAGTGGTTTGTTCGAGGTTAGATTTGGGCTTGTCTTTAACCCATCTTTTGATTTCTTCAGGCACCTCTTCGTCATCCACTTCCTCTTGTTCGATCCCCATCAAATCAAAATCCAGCTCTATATCAAAATTGTAATCATCTTTCGGATTTGGCAAATCATCAATAGGGCTAAAATTATTCAAATCGGAACACTTGACAATAAAATATAAATGCTCATTATATAACAACTGTTTTTCAATACATAAGTTTTCATTTGATGAGATAATTATAACATAAACGTGCAAAAAGTAAAACAAAGCAGATATAATAACACCCGAACTCCGGGAATTTTACAACAGATCTCCCGTCTTTACCCTTTGCTAACTATCTGTGGCTCAATTGCCCAATTGTTGGTAGTCATGCAGTCATCAATAGCCGAGATGGAGGCGACACCTTGGTGGGCGATGTCTTCAATGATAGCTGAGACTTGTTCATTCTCTGGACTACCACACTCCTTGTGGATACCTGCTTTAGTCCAGTCGATGAAAGGGATGATTTCTTGACTGGTGGCCTGATTGGCGCCGTCATCGTCTTTTTTTTCTTCAACTCCTCCTTGAACTTAGGATAGCCAAAACAGTCTTTCAAATTGTCGTTGAATCTTTTGTAGGAATTGCTTATTCTTTGCTTTCTGTTTGTCGGTTGAGATCAACATGTCTTGATCATCAATTGCCTCTCCAGCTGAGCCATCAACCTTGGGCATCAACAGACCCAATATATGTGTGAGGATCTTCTTTAACGGGTCCTTGGGACCAAGGCCGTTGAATTTTGGCATAAGGATGGTTGCTAGTTGAGGTGGAACCTTCTTGTAAGGATTTTTCCGTTTGAAACCACTAGAGTAACCTAGCCCTGCTTTTCCCAATTGAGTGGGTATTCAGATTGGACCTTTAATTCATTGACTATTTCTTCCTAATCCCTGGCCTGGTTGAAATTGACTGGTGATCATTTCTCGAGCTACTCACATTACTTCAGGAGATACCCTCAATTTCAGAGTAGGAGAGCCTATGGATCGGTATTGGGCAGTAATTACTTCAAAAGCTTAAAAACTGGTCGGCTCAACACCTTCGTCCAAACCAATTAGAGGAATATCTCCGTGCAGATGGGAAGGATATTTAGGTTCGGCTAAAACTATCACTAGATTCCCGTTGATAATATATTTCACTTGCTGGTGAAGAGTGGATGGAACTGCCTCGACCATGTGGATCCATGGTCGACCTAGCAGCAGATTATATTTGGTAGTGATGTTCAGTACTTGGAAAGAAATGTTGAAGGTATATGGACCTATTTCTATGGGGAGTTCAATCTCTACAACGGTATCCCTCCTTGATCCGTCGAATACTCTAACCACCACGTGGCTGCTTTGAATCCGGTTGGGGTTGATCTTTATTCTTTCCAAGGTATCATAAGGAAAAATATTCAGGGTTGATCCTCCATCAATCAGTACACTTCCTAATACATATCCTAAGAAAATCACTGCGATGTGCAGGGGTTTACGATGCTCAGTTCCTTCGGCTGGTATATCATCATCGGTGAAAAAGATCACATTACTATCGAGAATGTGGCCAATCAAATGGTTAAATTTCTCTGTGTACACGGTCTTGGGGAGATGCGCCTCTTCCAGGACTTTGACTAATATCCTCCGATGATCCTCAGAGGCCAACACTAAGTCCAGGATGGAGATCTGTGCTGGAGCTTCTTCAAGCATTTTCACAACCTTCACCTCATTATGTCCCATTTTAGTGAGGAATTCAACCGCCTTTTCTTTGGGTACCTTCCCAATAGGCTTCGTTGAAGGTTTCGTCACTTGGCTCGGCAGATATAATGGGTTGTCTTTGGGCAGTACGGCTGTGCATTCAGATGTTTCTCCCATTTCTTTCCCATAATTCTAGGGACCTGACTTTAAGCTGATGATAGGATATTGCGGTCTTGATGTCAATACAAGGGGTTTAAGGATCTTCTCTATTCCACCTGCTGCTCCTCGAGCTACAAGGGGTCCAGTTTTTGTGCCTTCTAGATAGGTGATTACTGCCACAACTTCGTCTAAACTTTCTATTTCTGATAGGTACGACAAACCCTTCATTTCCATAATATTTTCCGTAACAGTTAGAACCTCGATATCGCATGCTATTCTTAACTCCCCAGCTTCAATGAAGTTTTGAATCTTATGCTGGAGGGCCCAACACTCGTTTGTGGCATGGTCAGGTGAATTCGATTTATATAGGCAAATCTTTGTGGGATTGTATCTCTTCGATCGAGGGTTTATGAGTGGCAACAGTTTCGTGACCTTTCCTTTGCTTATCAACAAGTGTAATGTTTCCTCCTTGGATCTTCCCAAAGGAGTAAACTTTTGATTCATAGCTAATTCGCGATTTATCTTTTCCTTGATTAATAGCCTGGCCTCTCTGGCTATCTTATCTGCCCATCTTTCTTGCTCTTGGAGTCGAGCCTGATATTCCTTAGTGAGGGGGATGACTTTGGGAAGAACTGCGGTTGATTTGGCCTTGAGCCTTGACTGATTATTTGTCACGTGAGCTGGTGTTGATATACTATCAATTCGGCTAGCTAACCCAGCTTCATATTTACCATTGCTAATTCTTGCTCCACTGCATGGCTGCTTCCTGAATACTCCCCTACTAGATGAAAGTAGTATGCCTTCAAGCCAATCACATTTGATGTGATGAGTATTTAATTTATAATCTTATTCATTTATTAATAAGAGAATTTATTTAATAAAAGGCATTCTTTATCCATGTTAATTAGTTGAATTAATAAATATGATAAACTCATAGTTATTGAGTAATGCTTTTAGAATCATGATGTTGATCATGCTAATGAGATCTAAATTCAAGATAACTCAAAACTAAAATGTTCCTAATCACATGGATCACTAATATGGGGTTACTGATTCCGGATAGATTAGTACATACTATGCTATCTCTGTTAAAGAGGAAGATTAATCTCATAATCATTTGTGTGGAGACACTAAAGCAAGTATTTCACTGAACGTGACTTGAATAAAGGAAACCTAGTGGAGTTTTATATGTCTGTCAATAGGTGTTCCTATAGTGATAGTAGTATAAGTGATCCTTGGACTTGAGATCAACATAATATCTTGTATATACTGAGTTATGTTTTGTCATATTCCTTAATACTCTAGGGTATGTTCGGATATAATAAAGTATATATGGAGATAGGTGAATGATCAACAAATGATCTACCACTTCCAGTAAAGGGAGAGAATGTCCTATGTGATTCGATAAATTGACAACTCAGAAATCTCTGGCCAGAGTTGAATGAAAATTAGAAAGGAGTTTCAAATTTACATAAAATGGAGTTGTGCATTTTAGAATCGAAATACATATGATCAAATAAATAAAACTTGACAGTAATTCCATATTTTATATTTGATCGGGACATTGCATAGTAGAAGGATTGAATTGTACGGTAACTATTCACGGAATAGGTTCTTTGTATTCATTGTGATAATTCTTTATGATTGAACGTTGAATTTGTAATACCCGAGAATTTTAGATAATATTAATATTGATTTTCTCTTTAAGTTGAATATTTATTCGAATATGAGTATACGTGCTATGTCCCTTTTGGTAGTGATATGATAAAATGATTTCTTGTTTTAATTATCTAGTAGTGATTTAATAAGAAAAGAATTTATTAATGATGTCTTAACTAATTATTATGTGGCTAATAACTTTCATTTATTAATTAAATGTTATGTGTCATGATACTTCTTTTTGTGACATTAGCATGTGTGAGTATTCATATAATTCTTTAAATAAGGCGAGATATGCGTGACATTTAAATTGCATGGACATCCTATGTGACATCTTGATGTGTAAAAAGGGCTATTAAATGAGCTAACTAATATTATTTGTTTAATTAGTGTTATGTGCAAGTTACTTGGATCACATAGTTATTTTAATAATGAATTCAATTTACATCATGCTTGTAATAAGTTATGTTTGCTATAAATTACTAAGTATGACATTCATTTTAATGAATGGTTATGGTTGAACATCAGTGTTGGTATATATGTGTGGGTTACTAGTACCCAACTAAACCGTATGCCCTAGCCCAAGGAGGAAAATCCACATCAAATACTGATGCCCAACTCACAAGTGTAGTATATCCACAATGTTTGTCCCATAATCTTTGACCCAGCCAATTTGCTTCAGCCGCTCGTAGGCCAATGGCCTAGCATTCTACTACCGTAAACCAAATATGGAATGATGGCATAGAGCGTGGTCAGGAGGGGCAGTTGAGCACCTTTCCACCAACTTTTTATTGCCCAAACTTCTCCTTCCTCCTACTGGAACAAACCTTGGGGCAAAACTCAGAAATGAATAATGGGTTGGCTATAAATAGGAGCCTTCTCTTCTCAATTGCAGTTGCTATAATCTTCATCAGTCTTCTATATTGAGAGTGAGTGTTGTGAAGTGGAGGAGCAATCTGAAATTGGGGATCATTAGTTAGCAATTGAACTCCTAAAGGTAATATTACCTTTAGTATATTTTTATTTCAAGTTCTACAGAAACTACTAAAATACATGCCTTGAATGTACAAAAATTGATGAGCTAAGTTTATAGTGATCTATAAATGGTTGTTATACATTGTTAGTATAGTCAAATACGAAAACAACGAAAGTTAAACGGACCATTTTGATCCAGAAACGAGTATGCGAAAATATAGAAAAATAGCATGAATGATGAAATTAATTCTTGAATTTAGTTGTTTACTTGTTTTAAGTTGATAGAATCATGTTAAGTATGCTTAATATCATGTTTGTTGACTTTATGTGAGGTGGGTTTGCATAAATTGTTGTTTGAGTTGGTTTTGGCTTTGGAGGACATGCCGATTCAGGGAGTTCCTTGGTTCTGCTGAGGAGCAGCGCGGCCGCACTACTCCCCAGGCAAAACCAGGTGCGGCCGCGCCGTTCCCCAGAAGAAAAATCTTCATTTTCGTCCTTCAAGTATTCTAAGCATGCTAGTTTGATTTATTTGGACCCATGTATATACTTGGTAGGTGTTCTGAGATTACCTAGCATGAAATGTATTGCCATTTGCTTAGTTAAAATGTTTGGAAACGAAATTTAGACGATTAGAAACTAACACTTGCCAAACCTTACGCCTTTATGTTCTAAACTTACAAGCATGTGTATCCGGTCTAGGTATGTGTGAGAACGAACACGGATTGTGATATAAAGTTGTTGTACATGTTTAGTTGGCTTAACATGAGAGCTTCGAAGAACAATTAGAACTTGAGGACTAATATCATTAATCATCGTGTAATCTATATTCTGACCATGCAAGCATGTATGATAGGACTCATCATGCCTCTAGACATGATCATTAAGCTCACATGTGTGATTACGCATGTTTTCAATTTTTCAAGTATACTTTAAAACGAGTTTTCAAACAATGAACTATGCTAACTGTGTGAACGTGAGTTAAGCATATACACAAGCATGCATGTTAAGATTTGCCTAGAAACATCGAGTGGTATATTAACCATCATGACTCGCCTTTATAAATTACACTTGTTGAGCATGTTACTTTGTGAATTTCAAATGGAATGAAATATTGGAAATAGCTTAGGACAAGCATGCTAGATATTCAACTGAAATTATACCTTCGGGCGTGTATGTGTGTTAGGTACCAGTAGCATTGTATGATTAAAGTTAAGCTAAGATCATGCAGGAGAAAAGCCAGCTCTGGAACTAACAGGGCGCAGCGCGGCCGCGCCACTCCCTAGTTATATTCCAACGCGGCCGCGCCGTCCTGCATTACATTCTGAATATTTTATTGCTCATCTGAAAGTGAAGTATGTGTGCATTAAGCTTTAGTACATGATTAAACTGAAACTTCTATTATGTGATCATGTTAAGACTAGATAGAACCAAGATTTAAAAGTGTTTACGAGTTTTCTAAATGAGTTTCAAAGCGAGATCGATAACGATTTCAAAGAATGCGACATGTTGGTATATGGTTAGGATTAGCGTCTAAGATGGGACTAAAAATGTGTTATACTTGTGTGTATATGTGTAGAGTCATAATGTGGAATTATTTGAGTTATGAACTTGTATGACTAATGGAATTCTAATATATAACTATTATACAATAGGATTGCAACGTGTGATTAAGCTTTAAATTCGTAGACTACGCTAAAGGCAAGTACCTGAACCCTTTCTCTTGAGCAAGCATGTAAACTTGTATATTCATGTATCATACAAGTATGTGACAATGACTCTTATGCTTTATAAATTGTCATTCATATTCTAAGGATTGGTTTAAGATTAATATCCCTTAAACCTCATTGCAAGTATTCATATTCATTATGTCATTGAATATGATTATAAAAGTTGTCTAAACCATTGTTTCGGTTAGACTATTATACATGTGTTAGAAAACTATTCCAAACCAATTGTCTTGGTGCGGACTCTAATTTACTGAGATGAACAACCCTCATTAAAGGGGAAATTATATTGTCGGGGAACCGACGTGCGCACTTATAAGCATGTGAAAGTTTTGCATAACCTGGAGTACTATAGGTTGAACACCTGTGTAGTTGTTTTTATTGGATTTTTAGTATAATAACTATTAATTCTAGCAGGAGTTCTTAGTCCTTTAGTGACTACTCAGTGTTCATATTCCTGGACTTTGAAATGATTAGACGCATGAATTTTATTGATATTCTTCGGTCCATAGTGACTCTCATGTATAACAATTGATTCTTCTTATTATCCTTGAACTATCCTTTACTGTCATACCCTTGAAATTTGGACTTTATACTGCTCACCCCCATTGTATATACTCGCTGAGCAAATTTGTTGCTCATTCTTGCTTTCTTCAAACTTTACAGTTAAGGCAGAACGAGGTGAACCTTCAGGCAAGGACAAGGGAAAGGGCAAAACTACGGAGTAGCTCTGTTCTTTCTTAAGAAGGAGATTATTTACTATGTTACTTTAAGTTTTCTAATTCGGTTATGTAATAAGCTTAGGCATCGATTATGTATTAGTACTATGGTTTAGTTTGAATCAAGGCTCTTGGAGAGTATTGTAGTAACGGTTGCGAGACCTTGGGACAAGAATAATTATATTAAATCAATGTAATTTATTCTGTCATTTCCACTATATTAGTTTATGTCGTTATTTGAGTTAGTACGTGACGAACCAGATTTGAGACAGTGACATCAGAATTTGGGGGCGTCACAGGTTGGTATTAGAGCATTAGGTTATAAACCTTAGGAGCGAGAATCCTTAGACTATAACCTTAGAAGAATTTAGGAACTAGGAAGAGATAAAACTCATATAGTGTTTTTGTGAAGACTTAGTAGCATTATAAAATAAATTTTCATTCCATACAATGAACTTATGTTTTGTTTGACCTTCTGATGGAGTTTGTTGTTTTGTCTTGTGCTTGTGGCTATAGGATGACAAGTGTGGGAGGAAATGGTTGGATCGTCGAGGAGGAACCATGTGATATACATGTGGTGTATGAGGCATCTGTAATAGACGATGAGGTGGAGTCTGACCCTGAAGAACCAAAAGAAATAGAGTTTGATCCCGAGGAAGAACCTATGGAGGGGGAGCCTGAGACAGATTCTGACGAGACTCCCATCGAGGATCGCATATTGGGAGAGTACGAAGAATGGATCTTAGAGTTAGAGACCGAAGCCCAGGATAGAGAGGCAGAGCTTCAAAAGCTAAGAGAGGAAGATCAACAGAGGAAACTTAGGATGCAGGAGATGGAGAGGGAGCTTGCATATCGTAAGGAAGCCGATATTCAGATGGGAGCCCTTTTCCACCGTTCGGTAGCTAGGAACGTGGAATTGGTGGGAAAGCTAGAGGAGTCCGAGTAGAGAGAGTTGTCTGAGAAGACAGAAAAGGAAGCCCTTCGCACACAGTTAGAGCTAGAGGTGATGGATAGGATCCACTTCCAGGAGAAGTGGGAGGAAGCCAATGACAGAGCTAACGACCTAGAGGATGAGGTGAGGTGCAAGAAAATGAAGACAAATAAGATGGGCTATGTTTTTCGCACAACTATGAAAAGAATAGTGGATGGTGTCTACCACTACCCAGCGGAGCAAGGGTAGACCCGATACACTATGAGCAGGGATCTGGTGGCGCACATCACGCAGCTGGAGTACATCAGCGCAGTGGAGCATGGAATGTTGGGATGAGACCTAGCAATTAGTAGTCTAGTAGTAGTATTATGCCTATGTGTACATTGTTATGTGAACTCCGGTCTAATGTGTAAGATATGGAGTAGTCTTGTGAACCCTTTTAATGTTAGGAGTAGTATGTTGATGTTTTGCCCACCTTTTGTAATATTAGGGGATAGATGTGGCATTTATAGCAGTATGCTAGAAGTCAACGTGATGTAACAACTTGGCATATGAATATAAATGTTCTTGTTTTATCACGGTGTTACTAAATTTTTGCATTTGAGAAATACCTAAGATTTATATTTAGATGATGAAAGTGAAACTTTGTGATGCAGAGATGCCGCCCAGACGTAGAATCGCCGAGTTGGATGAGTCAGTCAATAATGAGGGGAACCAGGCGGACCCCATTCAATGACTAGTAGACTTACTAGGAGAAGCCTTGCGGGGAAGGAACAACGAACCAGTACACCCCAACCCCCAAGCTGCGCCAGTAACGAACTTTAAAGACTTAAAGAGCGTAGGACCGCCCAAGTTTAGGGTAACTACCGATCCCATCGAAGCACAAACTTGGATCAAGGAGATGGAGAAGGCGGTTACTATTGCTTGAGTGGGGAAGATCGAAAGACGATATTCGCTACTTATATGATGAAGGGTGAAGCGAACTACTGGTGGGAAGCCAATCAGCAGAGAGTGGGTGAAGGAGTGATAGCCTGGGATAAGTTTACCACTCTGTTCTTCGAGAATTACTTCCCGAAAAGCATGAAGAATAAGATGGAGGTTAAATTATTGGAACTGAAGCAAGGCGAGATGACGGTAGCTCAGTATGCAGCAAGATTCAACGAGCTCACACAATTTGCTACGCACTATGTCGACACTAAAGAAAGGAAGGCTAGACGCTTTGAGTTAGGGCTGAAACCTTGGTTATTCAACAAGGTGTCAGTTCTTCAAATCGATTCATTCGCCACACTATTGGAAAAGGCAATAATTGCTGAGGGAAGTAGTGAAGCACTAAGTCAGTACAACAAGGAAAAGAAGAGCAAAAACACTGGAGGAGAAACCCGTGGAGGAAGCAGTAGCGGAGGAAGTAACTTAGGAAAGAGAAGGTGGGATAACAATAATAATAGCAACAACAACAACCGAAGCAACCAGTCAGGAAGTTATCAGGAAGGATTTAAGAAGAAAGCTGAAGTATGCCCGAAATGTGGAAAGAATCATCAAGGGGAATGTTGGAAGGGACGCAGTGTCTGTTTCAACTGTGGTCAGGAAGGGCACATTGCACCCCATTGTCCAAAGCCGAAGAAAATTCGAGGATATTTCAGTTGCGGCTCGACTGAACACCAGATCAAAGACTGCCTGAGGAAGGGGAACACCGGGGGAAACAACAATCAAGGGGGAAGCAAGCTGATGATAGGTGGACCAGCACAACCCAATCGTTCAACTGCCCGAACTTTTAACATGACCTTCCAAGACGTAGTTGTTGCAAAGGACGTGGTGTCAGGTATTGTACCAATCAATAATATAAATTCTTATATATTATTTAATTCGGGTGCTACCTATTCCTTTATGTCTGAAGATTTTGCTACGCGTTTAAACTTATCCCAAGAACGATTAGAAAATCCTTTGAGTATAGAGATTGCGAGTAAGGAAGTAATTCCCATAGAGTTCGTTTATCGAAATTGTTCTGCAAACATTAGAGGTCACAAACTAAGTGTAGATTTGATTCCGATAAGATTGGGAGAGTTTGACGTGATATTAGGAATGGATTGGTTATCCAGCCATGCTGCGATGATGGATTGTCAAAAGAAAAGTGTGAACCTTCAGACTTCAAATCGGTCTAAGGTAGTATTTTATGGTAGCTCATCGTTGAAGCAATCCTGTTATCTTACGATGATGCAGGCCAAGAAATTGTTAAAGAAGGGATGTGTGGGTTATTTAGCCTATATTGCAGATACTCAAAAGAAGGGAGTAGAAATGAAAGATATACCAGTAGTGAGAGAGTTTCAAGACGTGTTTCCAGATGATCTGCCTGGCCTTCCGCCAGACAGAGAAATCGAGTTCGTAATAGACCTAGCACCAAGAACTGCACCAATTTCGAAAGCCCCTTATCGTATGGCACCAGTGGAGATGAAGGAATTGATGATACAATTGCAGGAATTATTAGATAAGGGTTATATTCGGTCGAGTGTGTCTCCTTGGGGAGCACCAGTGTTATTCGTCAAAAAGAAGGATGGATCGATGAGGCTTTGTATCGACTATCGAGAGTTTAACAAAGTAACGATCAAGAATAGGTATCCGTTACAGAGGATAGATGACCTTTTCGATCAATTGAAGGGAGCAAAGTGTTTCTCTAAGATAGATCTACGAACGGGTTATCATCAATTCAAGGTACGAGAGGAAGACATTCCGAAGACGGCATTTCGAACCCGATATGGACATTACGAGTTTTTGGTGATGTTATTTAATTTGACTAACGCTCTAGCAGCATTCATGGACTTGATGAACCGAGTTTTCAAGCCATATTTGGATAAGTTTGTGGTAGTTTTCATCGACGACATTCTAATCTACTCAAGGACTAAAGAAGAGCACGCCGAACATTTGAAGACAGTGTTGGAAGCATTAAGGAAGGAAAGGATGTACGCAAAATTTTTCAAGTGTGAATTTTGGATGGAGGAGGTCCAATTCTTGGGACACGTGATAGACAAGAATGGGATTTCAGTAGACCTTGCGAAGGTGGAGGCTGTTAGTAG
This sequence comes from Aralia elata, assembly GCA_034770075.1. Classification (NCBI taxonomy): domain Eukaryota; kingdom Viridiplantae; phylum Streptophyta; class Magnoliopsida; order Apiales; family Araliaceae; genus Aralia; species Aralia elata. Next base: position 4,226,566 of record JAVJAP010000049.1, read on the forward strand.
TTGGGAACAACCGAGAATGCCTACAGAAGTAAGAAGTTTCTTATGGTTAGCTGGGTACTATCGAAGATTTATCCAAGATTTTTTCAGGATAGCAGCCCCGTTGACCAATTTAACAAGGCAGACGGTGAAGTTCATATGGACGGATAAATGCGAAGAGAGTTTCAAAGAATTGAAGGAGAGGTTAAGCAAGGCGCCTGTATTATCTTTACCAGATGGTACGGGAGGATTTGTGGTGTATAGTGATGTGTCGCATAAAGGACTCGGTTATGTGCTTATGCAACACGACAAGGTCATTACGTATGCGTCACAACAATTCAAGGATTACGAAAAACGATACCCTACCCATGACTTGGAGTTAGCGACAGTCGTATTTACGTTAAAGATTTAGAGGCACTATTTGTACGGAGAAAAATGTGAGATATATACAGAACACAAAAGTCTGAAATATATATTCACACAGAAGGAGTTAAATATGAGACAAAGAAGGTGGTTGGAATTAATCAAGGATTACGACTGCAAAATTCTTTATTACCCGGGGAAAGCGAACATAGTAGCCGATGTGCTAAGCAGGAAAGGAAGGGAGAAATTGTTTACGTTAACAACTCAGGAAGAATTAGTATGGGAATTGGAGAAACTGGAAATAGTGATCAAGGAACCAAGACAAACCAAAGAAAAGTTATTTGTAATGGAAGCTCGTCCAACGTTATTGGATCGAATAAAGGAAGCACAAGAGGACGATGAGGAGTGCGAGAAGATAAAGAAACGGATAGCGGGAAGTGAGGAGGAAAAATTTCGAATGGATAAGGATGGAATTTTGAGATTTGAGAACCGCGTGTGGGTGCCAGCTGTGGCTGAACTAAGAGAAGAAATTTTGCACGAGGCATATAGCATGGCATATTATTTTCATCCTAGAGGAACGAAAATGTACCGGGATCTTCGACAACATTTTTGGTGGCCCAATCTGAAGCGACAAGTTGCAGAGTACATCAGTAGATGTCTTACTTGCCAACGAGTCAAAGCAGAACATCAGAGGCCGAGTGGTTTACTTCAACCACTGGAAATACCGGAGTGGAAATGGGAGCACATTAAGATGGATTTCGTGATGGGGCTTCCAGTCAGACAGAAGGGTTTTCATGCCATTTGGGTTATCGTGGATCCACTAACGAAGACAGCTCATTTTCTACCGATCAAGATTCGTTTTAACCTTAATCAATTAGCAAATTTATACGTAAAGGAAATAGTCTCGCGACATGGAGTGCCGGTGTCAATTGTTTCCGATCGAGACCCGCGCTTCACGTCAAATTTCTAGAAGAGCCTGCAAGAAAGAATGGGGACACAATTGAGGTTAAGTACCGCTTATCATCCTCAGACAGACGGGCAGAGTGAACGAACCATACAAACACTAGAAGATATGCTTCGAGCTTGTGTGATGAATTTCAAAGGGAACTGGGATGACCACTTACCCTTAGTAGAATTCGCTTACAATAATAGTCATCACACGAGTATCGGTATGCCACCGTACGAAGCTCTTTATGGAAGGAAGTGCAGAACACCGTTGTGTTGGGATGAAGTCGTAGAACGATGACTTTTGGGGCCAAAGATAGTTCAACAGACAGCCGATGTGGTGTCAACGATAAGAGCCAGATTAGTAGCCGCTCAAGATCGCCAGAAGAAGTATGCAGATTTGCATCGTCAGGACCGAGACTTTGAAGTCGGTAGTTTCGTATTCTTGAAAGTATCTCCCTGGAAAGGAAAGATCGGATTCGGCAAGAAAGGAAAACTGAGTCTGAGGTTCATAAGACCATTCGAAGTCTTGAAGCGAGTGGGCGAAGTAGCGTACGAGGTAGCTTTGCCGCCTGAGCTGGAACACATCCACAACGTGTTTCACATCTCCGTATTACGCCCGTACAAACCCGACTATAAGTACGTGATTTCCTATGAGCTGATTCAAGTAGAGAAGAATCTGACTTATGAGGAAATTCCTGTCCAAATACTAGATAGGAAAGAGGAGACCTTGAGGAATAAAGTTATATCTTCTGTAAAAGTAGTTTGGTGAAACCACGACGCCGAGGAGGATACGTGGGAGGGAGGATGTAATACCCGAGAATTTTAGATAATATTAATATTGATTTTCTCTTTAAGTTGAATATTTATTCGAATATGAGTATATGTGCTATGTCCCTTTTGGTAGTGATGTGATAAAATGATTTCTTGTTTTAATTATCTAGTAGTGATTTAATAAGAAAAGAATTTATTAATGTTGTCTTAGTTAACTAATTATTATGTGGCTAATAACTTTCATTTATTAATTAAATGTTATGTGTCATGATACTTCTTTTTGTGACATTAGCATGTGTGAGTATTCATATAATTCTTTAAATAAGGCGAGATATGCGTGGCATTTAAATTGCATGGACATCCTATGTGACATCTTGATGTGTAAAAAGGGCTATTAAATGAGCTAACTAATATTCTTTGTTTAATTAGTGTTATGTGCAAGTTACTTGGATTACATAGTTATTTTAATAATGAATTCAATTTACATCATGCTTGTAATAAGTTATGTTTGCTATAAATTACTAAGTATGACATTCATTTTAATGAATGGTTGTGGTTGAACATCAGTGTTGGTATATATGTGTGGGTTACTAGTACCCAACTAAACCGTATACCCTAGCCCAACAAGTATAGGGTGTCAAAGGCCCAAATAGTGTAACCAAGGGAGTATTGATAATTCATTAGCTTGGACTTTATAAGCCCATGGAGGAAAATGCACATCAAATACTGATGCCCAACTCACAAGTGCAGTATATCCACAATGTTTGTCCCATAATCTTTGACCCAGCCAATTTGCTTCAGCCGCTCATAGGCCAATGGCCTAGCATGCTATTACCGTAAACCAAATAGGGAATAATGGCGTAGAGCGTGGTCGGGAGGGGCAGTTGAGCACCTTTCCACCAACTTTTTATTGCCCAAAGGCTTCTCCTTCCTCCTGCTGGAACAAACCTTGGGGCAAAACTCAGAAATGGGTAATGGGTTGCCTATAAATAGGAGCCTTCTCTTCTCAATTGCAGTTGCTATAATCTTCATTAGTCTTGTATATTGAGAGTGAGTGTTGTGAAGTGGAGGAGTAATCTGAAATTGGGGATCATTAGTTAGCAATTCAACTCCTAAAGGTAATATTACCTTTAGTATATTTTTATTTCAAGTTCTACAGAAACTACTAAAATACATGCCTTGAATGTACAAAAATTGATGAGCTAAGTTTATAGTGATCTATAAATGGTTGTTATACATTGTTAGTATAGTCAAATACGAAAACAACGAAAGTTAAACGGACCATTTTGATCCAGAAACGAGTTCGTTATGGGATAAATCGCTAAGTATGCGAAAATATGGAAAAATAGCATGAATGATGAAATTAATTCTTGAATTTAGTTGTTTACTTGTTTTAAGTTGATAGAATCATGTTAAGTATGCTTAATATCATGTTTGCAGACTTTTTGTGAGGTGGGTTTGCATAAATTGTTGTTTGAGTTGGTTTTGGCTTTGGAGGACATGCCGATTCAGGGAGTTCCCTGGTTCTGCCGGGGAGCAGCGCGACCGCACTACTCTCCAGGCAAAACCAAGCGTGGTCGCGCCGTTCCCCAGAAGAAAATTCTTCATTTTCGTCCTTCCAGTATTCTAAGCATGCTAGTTTGATTTATGTGGACCCATGTATATACTTGGTAGGTGTTCTGAGATTACCTAGCATGAAATGTATAACCAATTGCTTAGTTAAAAGGTTTGAAAACGAAATTTAGACGATTAAAAACTAACACTTGCCAAACCTTACGCCTTTATGTTTTAAACTTACAAGCATGTGTATGCGGTCTAGGTATGTGTGTGAACGAACACAGATTGTGATATAAAGTTATTGTACATGTTTAGTTGGCTTAACATAAGAGCTTCGAAGAACAATTAGAACTTGAGGACTAATATCATTAATCATCGTGTAATCTATATTCTGACCATGCAAGCATGTATGATAGGACTCATCATGCCTCTAGACATGATCATTATGCTCACATGTGTGATTAAACATGTTTTCAATTTTTCAAGTATACTTTAAAACGAGTTTTCAAACAATGAACTACGCTAACTGTGTGAACGTGAGTTAAGCATATACACGAGCATGCATGTTAAGATTTGCCTAGGAACATCGAGTGGTATATTAACCATCATGACTCGCCTTTATAAATTACACTTGTTGAGCATGTTACTTTGTGGATTTCAAATGGAATGAAATATTGGAAATAGCTTAGGACAAGCATGCTAGATATTCAACTGAAATTATACCTTCGGGCATGTATGTGTGTTAGGTACCAGTAGCATTGTATGATTAAAGTTGAGCTAAGATCATGCAGGAGAAAAGCCAGCTCTGGAACTAACAGGGAGCAGCGCGGCCGCGCCGTCCAGCAGTATGTGATCATTAAGCTTTAATACATGATTAAACTGAGACATCTATTATGTGATCATGTTAAGACTAGATAGAACCAAGATTTAAAAGTGTTTACAAGTTTTCTAAATGAGTGCCAAAGCGAGATCGATAACGATTTCAAACAATGCGACATGTTGGTATATGGTCAGGATTAGCGTTTAAGATGGGATTAAAAATGTGTTATACTTGTGTGTATATGTGTAGAGTCATAATGTGGAATTATTTGAGTTATGAACTTGTATGACTAATGGAATTCTCATATATAACTATTATACAATAGGATTGCAACGTGTCATTAAGCTTTAAATTCGTAGACTACGCTAAAGGCAAGTACTCGAACCCTTTCTCTTTACTGAGCAAGCATGTAAACTTGTATATTCATGTATCATACAAGTATGTGACAATGACTCTTATGCTTTATAAACTGTCATTCATATTCTAAGGATTGGTTTAAGATTAATATCCCTTAAACCTCATTGCAAGTATTCGTATTCATTATGTCATTGAATATGATTATAAAAGTTGTCTAAACCATTGTTTCGGTTAGACTATTATACATGTGTTAGAAAGCTATTCCAAACCAATTGTCTTGGTGCGGACTGTAATTTACTGAGATGAACAACCCTCATTAAAGGGGAAATTATATTGTCGGGGAACCGACGTGCGCACTTATAAGCATGTGAAAGTTATGCATAACCTGGAGTACTATAGGCTGATCACTTGTGTACTTGTTTTTATTAGATTTTCAGTATAATAACTGTTAATTCTAGTAGGAGGTCTTAGTCCTTTAGTGACTACTCAGTGTTCATATTCCTGGACTTTGAAATGATTAGACGCATGAATTTTATTGATATTCTTCGGTCCATAACGACTCTCATGTATAACAATTGATTCTTCTTATTATTCTTGAACTATCCTTTACTGTCATACCCTTGAAATTTGGACTTTATACTGCTCACCCCCATTGTATATACTTGCTGAGCAAATTTGTTGCTCATTCTTGCTTTCTTCAAACTTTTCAGTTAAGACAGAACGAGGTGAACCTTCAAGTAAGGACAAGGGAAAGGGCAAAACTACGGAGTAGCTTTGTTCTTTCTTAAGAAGGAGATTATTTACTATGTTACTTTAAGTTTTCTAATTCAGTTATGTAATAAGCTTAGGCATGAATTATGTATTAGTACTATGTTTTAGTTTGAATCAAGACTCTTGGAGAGTATTGTAGTAACGGTTGCGAGACCTTGAGACGAGAATAATTATATTAAATCAATGTAATTTATTATGTCATCTCCGTTGTATTAGTTTATGTCGTTATTTGAGTTAGTACGTGACGAACCAGATTCGAGACAGTGACGTCAGAATTTGGGGGCGTCACAGAATTCATATTATCCGGATAGTCATGATACATTATTTATAAGGTGTCACTCATGATGTAGAATAAATATTATTTATTTATATTTGAATTAAAGGAGTTTAATTCATTATAAATAATATTAGAATGGTTCTAATTTATTTATTCTACTTACCGGCTTAATATTGAATGTAACGAATGTGATTTTTATGAATAAATAAAATATTTATTGAGTTAAATAAATATTTTAGTTGATTTATTTATTGAATAAAATAAATAATTGATGGAATTATTGTGGAATAATTTATTTTAGTATAAATATGTTAAATGTGATTTGGTGGTGTTTATTCTAATTTAATTTAATAATTAAATTAGACGAATAATGATTTATTTGAATAAATATTTTATTTGAATAAACTTATTTATTTGGTAATATTATTGTTGACCAAATAGTAACTATAATTTAATTAGTAAGGTTTAATTGAATTTATTTATTAGTAAGTTTAAATTAAAGTATGTGTGACAATTGAACCTATTATAAAAGAATTATATAAATAATGGAATAATGGATTTTATGTTTTACCAAACAAACCTTATGACTTTTGAATTCTATTTTTAATTTAGTTTTGCCAAACAATCCTTCTGGCTTTTGAATTTTGTGTAACTGATGAATGAATTAAAATGCCTACTGATAAGTATCATCAGTTTATATTTTAAAAGTCTGCAGTTTTATTTCTTTACGTTATTTTGCTAAGCTTAAGAGAGAACACAGAGTTTGAAAGAAAAATAGAGAGTTGAGAGTTTAGAGAGAAATTAAGTCTTGAAAAGAAACTCTGCTAAATTCAAAAGGGAAAAGGAGAATTTCTAAGTAAGAATTAAGAGGTATAATCTGATTATAATTCTTTAATTTTATTACATTGAGTTCTTCACTGAAAGTTGGGTTTTATTTCTCTGTAAGTGAATTTTGATGGCTAAATGCATGAAGAAATTGTTTAGATGTATTAGTTGTATGCATAATTTACTCAATGATGTCTGTAAATGAATTTAGTTGTATTAATCCATAAAATTATGCTTTAAATAGAGTTTTGTATTTTCAGTTAAAAGTTTCATGTTAATGGCTTGAATATATATAAATTTTGATATTCAATTTAGGTATTAATCTATAAATTGATGGAGTAATATTGTAATTCAATAAGAAACGTTGATAATGCAACTTAAACGGATCAAAATGGTTTAGAAACGAGTTCACGATGTTTGATTTCACTAATATGTCAAAAATATGAAATAAAACATGAATTGTAATGTTTGAATCCTTAATTTGGTTAATTGAAGATTCTGAGATGTTGAATTGATTCTGTCGTTGTATGCTACTGAGTCTTTTGAGTTTATAGCATCAGTGAATAACTATTTCGGTGTTTAAGAAAGTAAGTTGTGAAATTGGTTGGAAACAGAGTCTGTTCGCGCTGCAGCAACTGAGTCTGTGTCGCAGCGTGGTCACGCTGGTTTCCAGTACAAAAGTAGCGCGGCCACGCCGGCAGCAGATCAGTCCCTGTATGAGTGCAGCGCGGCCGCGCAGGTTCCAAGAGTAATAGGGGCGCGGCCACGCCGGTACCAGGGCAGACCCAGTGATGAGTTTTTACATGCATTGCTTGGGTGACGCTAAGTTAGCCTGTTCTAATGTATGCGGAGAATTGTAAAGCATATTATAAGACTTAATAACATAATGTGGTTGCCCATATGATGATTATAAGTTATGAATCAATAAGTTATAAAAAATTTGTAACTCGATGTCCGTAAGGATTGAAGATGTTAATTATATGTTATGTCTTATATTATGTGATGGTATAGATTTCTGATTTTGTGCTATGTGGTTAGTTAGGGAGTTCAGATCATGAATTAAGTTGGTATCTTGTACTAAAGTGGAAAGTGAAATTGTTAATCATAGTTGTAACTAATTTACATTGTGATCCTAATGGAATGTAGGACTTTTGGTGAACATAAGTTGTGATTATGTAGATTACGCACGAAGCAAGTTCCCTAAAACTTTACTTTTCATTAAGCAAGTTTCTAAACTCTACTTTTCGTTGAGCAAGTTCCCTAACCTTGGCTATTATTATTATTATTATTATTATTATTATTATTATTATTATTATTATTATTATTATTATTATTATTATTATTATTCAAGCAAGGTTTTTCCATAATATTCAACGCTTATATGTTGATTGAGTTTTCTAGACTTTCAAGCGCGTTACTCCAATACATTCGTTTGAAATCCTTGTATTCTACTATCGTTGTAGTTCCATTTTAGAAAGATTGTATTGATATTGTAATCAAATCGTTATATGGCTAGTGAACCATTTTGTGTCGACTGGTCCATAGTTGATGATCGTTCTTAAATCTGAAATTTATATCGAAGCTATTCCAAACCAAACTTCATTTGGTACGGACTCTAATGGTAAAGCTAAGTTGAACAACTCTAATATAGGGGATTATACTATGCAATAATGTTAAAATATTTGTGCACAATACATTGTACAAAGGGCTGATCCCCCGGAGTGCGAGATGGATGGTTCATATAGTCTATAAGACTGTTAAAGGTTACGGTAGAGATACTTGCTAACCTAGGACATAGTTCGAGGTCTTATGACTCTCAGATATACTCTTAATCTTGAAATCTATATCCAACTCTTGAACCAAGCTATCTGTTGAGCTTTCAGACCTTTGATTATTATTGATTGATTTCAGAAATGCTATTACACCTCATTTTGAATCTGCTCCAGTGATTTCTCTATTGTTATTGTTATTATACTTGTGGGCAATTGTTCGCTCACCCTTGCATAAAACATTGCAGCTAAGACTGAGAAGCCAGATGAGCCGTCCATTAGTAAGGGCAAGGGCAAGATGCAGAAGTAGCTCGCAAACTATTATTGTTATGAAATTATGTGATCAGACTTATTTAATGTTATGTTTTAATTCCGCATTATTGTAATAAAGGTTATATGACCTGGGATTTATTTGTTTAAGAGATTTAAGTTATAACCCTTTTTTGTGGGAAGATGATTTATTCACTTTAATGTTATTTATTATCCTTTATTATGGGTAGTTAAACATAAGGAAATGAATAGTGAACACCCAAATCTTTGGGATTGAAGTACCCGGATTTGGGGGTGTCACAGGTTGGTATTAGAGCTATAGGTTATGAATCTTAGGTGGGGAACCTTAGGAATTAGCCTTGTAAAGAATCGAAAACATAGTGATGTTAAAACTCTTATCGAGTTCTAAGGAATGAATTAAGGAATTCATTGAAGATAATAACAAAAGACTTTATGTGCTTATTTGTTAGTAACTTATATGCTCGTGGGTACCATCGAGTAGTAATTAAACTTAAAATTTTGGTGGCAGGATGACTAATATAGGAGGACCCAGCCAGGCTAGGGATGAGGAGCCACGAAATATTCATATCGTTCGAGAGCAGTTAGTACAGAGGGAGCCATCTCCGTTGATTACTATTATGGGTTCGGAGTATGAGCCTGAGTATGATCCGAAGGAGGAACTCAAAGATATTGAGGAGGATGAGGATCCCCAAGAGTTCTCTCCTATCACCACTGACGCTGAGTTGTTCGATGAGTTGTATGACCGTAGCATAGACCTACAGGATAGAGTTAAGGAGTTAGAAGATCAGCTTGTGGAACGACAAACTACCATAGAGCAGAAGAATGGTGAGATTGAGGATCTTGATATACGTCTTGGGAACGCAGAGTGGAAGTTAGTTCAGGTAGAAAGTCAAAATGAAGAGCTATCAGCTGAGGTAGAAAAACTGAAGAGTGATCTGAAATAAGAGTCCGCAAAACGTGCTAGAGCCGAGGACCGTGTTGAGGATGAGCTGTAGTCAAAGAAAGCCAAGATAGAGGAGATGGAGCATGTTTTCCACACAGCAATGGATAGGGCACAAGATCGAGTTTTCTGTTATCCGGTACAGTTTAAAGATTTTTCGTGGTACATGATGGATCGCAGGACGATGATTCGTATCATGGAGCAAGAGCGTAAGGAAGCCGTGTGACGTGGAATGTCTTAATAAGATCACGAATAGCAGTAATAATAAGTTATTTTCTAAGAGTGTTATTATGATGTAAATCTCAAATGAGATTAATAGTAGGATATGATGATGTGATCTTGGAATTTTAAGATTTCAGGATAGGTGATGTAAATAACTATGATGCTATATATGTTATGTTTTGAATCAGTGAATGAATAAAATACGAAAGTTTATCAGATGTACTATGTGCTAAATGTTGTTTAACGTTTAAGTTAAGACTTAAATGTTTAAGTAATTGAGTAATAACCTAATGGCGTGAATTCTTAATAGTAAGATGCCGCCTAGAAGAAGACAGACACGTCAACAAACCCTTGAGGGATCTACAAATAACAACGATGAAACCAATGTGAACCCAATGCAACAGTTGGTGAATTTGCTGATTGGGGCATTTGCAAGTCAACATCAAGCTTATACCACAACTTTTAAAGACTTCAAAGCGATAGGACCCCCGAAATTTCAAGGGTCTATGAATCCAATTGAAGCTCAAACTTGGGTTATGGAGATGGAAAAGGTTTTTGATGTCGCTAGGGTTAGCGAGGACCAAAAGACTGCGTTCGCGACATTCATGCTCAAATCAGAAGCTAGTTACTGGTGGCAAGCTAACAAAACTCGGGGTGATCAAGGGGTAATTCTGTGGGATAGATTCAAGGAAATGTTCTTAGAAACATATTTTCCGCCTAGTTCGCAGAATCAAATGGAGGTTCAGTTTCTAGAGCTCAAACAGGGAACGATGACGGTACCCGATTATGCCACGAAGTTTAATGAATTGGCGAGTTTTGCACCGTACCAAATCAATACCGATGAGAGGAAGGCGAGGAGGTTTGAATAGGGATTGAAGCCCTGGCTGTATAGTCGAGTTTCGATGTTTCAACTGAATTCGTTCGTAGTTGTGTTAGAAAAGGCAATTATTGCTGAAGGTGGGATTGATGCTTTGACCAAGTACAATCAGGAGCAAAAGAAGAAGAAGAATGAAAATGAGAATAAGGCAAGTGGTAGCCATAATGGCAGTGGACAAAAGAGGAAGTGGAATGATGGTGTTTCTGCTGGGAGTCAGCAAGGGAATCAGAGAAAGAAGTTTGAAGTGTGTGGTAACTGCGGAAAGAGCCATACGGTTGTGTGTATGAAGGGGAAGCGGGTATGCTATAATTGTGGACAAGAGAGCCACATCGCACTGAATTGCTTTAGTCCGAAAAAGGGTGCATGTTTCACTTGCGGATCAAAAGATCACTCTGCTCGAGACTGTCCTAAGAAAGTTACAGGAGGAATAATTGGAATGAAGGGAAATAGCAGTGGTGGCAATTTGACTATCACCGGACCAACGCCGTCAAATTGACCCACCGCCAGAACATTCAACATGACGGTGCAGGATGCTGTGCAATCTAGGGATGTGGTGTTAGGTATCATTCTAGTCAATAGTATAAATGCTTACGTATTATTTGATTCGGGTGCTACTTGTTCATTTATATCCGATGATTTTGCTAGGAAGTTAGAGTTACCTCAGGAAGAGTTAGATTACCCTATGAACATAGAAATTGCGAATAGGGAAGTGATTCCTATTAAGTTTGTACACAAGAACTGCCGAGTAGATATTAAGGGTCATGTGATGACGGTAAACTTAATCCCAATTCGACTTGGGGAGTTTGATGTTATTTTGGGAATGGATTGGTTGTTCAACCATGGGGCAGTTATTGATTGCCAAAAGAAGAGTGTGAACCTTATGACTCCGTCAAAGGTAGTGTTTTATGGCATCAAGTCGCCTAAACAAACGAGTTATTTGACAATGATGCAGGCCAGAAAGATGTTGAGACAAGGATATGAAGGATATCTAGCCTACATAATCGATACATGAAAGGTGGGCGCAAAGTTGGAGGAGATACCGGTAGTTAGGGATTTTTTGGACATGTTTCCAGATGATTTGTCGGGACTACCGCCAGATAGGAAAATTGAATTTGTAATTGATCTAGTACCGGTTACAACCCCTATATCAAAGGCCCCATATAGGATGGCTCCAATAGAAATGAAGGAGTTAATGGTGCAATTGCAAGAGTTGCTAGATAAGAAATATATTCAGCCGAGCGTATCACCGTGGGGAGCGCCCGTTTTATTTGTCAAGAAGAAGGATGGATCGATGCGTCTTTGCATTGATTATAGGGAATTGAATAAAGTCACTATTAAGAATAAATACCCATTGCCAAGAATTGATTATTTATTCAATCAGTTAAAGGAGACGAAGTATTTCTCAAAAATAGATCTGAGAAGTGGGTATCATCAGCTGAAAGTGAGAAAGGAGGATGTACCAAAGACAGCATTCAGAACTCGGTATGGTCATTACGAGTTCCTTGTAATGTCATTTGGTTTAACGAATGCGCCTGCAGTATTCATGGATCTAATGAATAGAGTGTTCAAACTATTTTTTGATAAATTCGTAGTGGTGTTCATAGACGACATTTTGGTATATTCCAAAACTCAGGAAGAACATGTGGAGCACTTGACGGTGACATTGGAAGCGTTAAGGAGAGAGAAATTGTATGCGAAATTTTCAAAGTGCAAATTTTGGTTGGAGCGTGTGCAATTTCTTGGGCATGTGATTGATAAGGACGGAATATCGGTGGATCCATCAAAGGTTAAAGCTGTGGTAAACTGGGATCAGCCGAAAACACCGTTAGAGGTGAGAAGTTTCCTAGGATTGGCAGGTTATTATCGTCGTTTCATTCAGGACTTCTCTAGAATCACCACTCCGTTGACAAATTTGACAAAGAAGTCAGTGAAGTTCGTTTGGATGGAGAAGTGCGAAGAGAGTTTCCAAAAATTAAAGAAGAGACTAAGTACGGCACGTGTGTTGTCTTTGTCGAATGATACAGGGAATTTTGTGGTGTATAGCGACGCATCGCATGAAGGACTTGGTTGTATGCTCATGCAAAACAGTAAGGTCATTGCTTACGCATCACGACTGTCGACGCCTGTTTTATCCGCTTTGTCCTTTTTTGTCTTTTCCAATTTTTAGCCTTTTGGTTTAGATGATTTTTGGAAAAGGTCAGCATTGAGGTCGACGGGGTTTTTGAAAGATCGCTTTTTTATGATGAGCCAATTAACCAGAGTCGCCAGTTGGTATATTTGAAATGGATGTACCAACTCATCCGAGTTTTCGTTTTTTATAAATCGCTGGCTCATATGTGACTCCGAATTAATTGGTCTGCGAATCGAGATTCATGGAGTTCGGGGGCTTGCTTAAGTGAGGGGAAGGTGTTAGGCACCCCTCAACTTCCGTGAAACACGGTTACCGCAATCTTGATGCTGTCCTATCCTTTAATTCATGAAATGTGTATATATGCAGGTGTGTGTGTGTGTGTGCTTATGTGAATGTTGTGGTGAGTTTGTATGAAAGAATCATTTGGATTTTTAGGGAAAGTCGTGCTTCAATTTGAGAATGCTTCGGAATGTCTTTTCGGCATACACGAGAAAGCTTTATGAGAAAAGGTTTGATTTTTTATTATCAAAACTATGAGGTTTTTATTAGGTGTCGTTTTTGGCAAAACAAGAGTTTTAAACCTTCGTCAAAATAGGAATCGAGATCTATACGTTGCCTTCGTAAATGATAGGCAATTTCTAGGATCTCTTTCGCCCTATACATCAAGGTTTAATAAAACATTTAATTTCTTTTATAAAACCCATTTTTTGACATTTGAAAACAACCTCTTTTTTTTATGCTTCCCCGTAGGATAGGAATCGACTTTCGTTAGCATTTCCAAATTTTTAGCCTCGTGATGCTAATATCCTACTTTGATTGATTTTAGAAAAGATCTTTATCGTTTAATCTTTTGAAATTCTTTTGGCGTCTCAAAATCTAATCAAGCATAAACATGCGTCGGGGCTATCCATGGGCATGTAAGCCATCAAAATATCCCCGAACGCCAACAATCACATATTCCACTAATACGGGGCCTTAAACCCGATTCTCGCCTTAGCGTCGTTTTAAGGCCCGACAGTTACACGTTACAAAACAAGCCTCTTGAATCTCTTACATTCACCAAAACGTCCATCATCGGATTTGAACCACGGGGTCGCTTTCCTAGGCTCACAACCACGATTACTACACACTCACAAAATGAATACTACAATAATAACAACGTAGATTGCCTAACACATCCTAAAAATACAATCAATTAAACTACGCCTAATATATATCCATAAACAAGCTAGAAATTTCACCAATTAGATATCATCGGATTATTAGGAAGAATTTTGTTCCAATGGAACCCTCACCAATAATCCTTAATCCATGATTGTTCAACAATATTCTTGAAAATTAAAATTTAATTTAGCCAAATGACATGATAGAAATTGCAAAAATAAGGAGATTTTCACCTTGCAAATGATACCAAGATTATGTAGAAACTTGTATATTGAGTGAAATATGAGATGTATTGATATAATCCAACAACAAGGGGAAATTCCTCTCCTTTCTCTCTATTGTTGCAATAATTTTTGCTATTTCTCTCTATTTCCGAGCTAAAACTGCTGCTGTTTTTCTTCTTCTTCCGCCAAAAAATGCTGAGCCCTGTATGCTGCACGAAACTGGGCTGAAATAGGCTGGCCAGAGCCAGCCGCAGATTAATCTGCGGCTGGCCGCAGATCCATCTGCGGCTGGCTGGCCCACCTCCCATCGCACTCAGCTGATAGTGCTGATTTCCTGGTTTCCGTGCTGGCGCACCCACCTGGCCGCAGATCAATCCGCGGCTGGCTGGCTTGACTTTCTCAATTCTCGTGATACGCCTCGATTTTCGTGCCGTGACGCTGCTTTTCGCTGATAGGTTCGTTTTTTACAGTCCGGGAATCATTGGGAGGCGTGCCACACCTTCCGGGAATGTCAAATTCGGATAGCCTTGCTGTCATGTCGATTTCGGTTGCAAATTGTCATGGTGGCTTCGAGCGTCCGTACCTTCTCTGTCTTTTGCTCTCGCAGGCCGGTCCATTTGACGAATTTGCCCTCCTGTCAAGGTTAGTATACGAAGTGCAAAATTTGGGTGTCTACAACGACAATTAAAAGACTATGAAAAAGGGTATCCGACCCATGATTTGGAGTTAGCAGTCGTTGTATTTGTTTTGAAAATTTGGAAGCACTATCTCTATGGGAAGAAGTGTGAGATATATACAGATCATAAAAGTCTGAAGTATATTTTCACACAAAAGGATTTAAATATGCGTCAGAGGCGATGGATAGAATTGATCAAAGATTACGATTGGAAAATTCTATACCATCCAGGTAAAACTAATGTGGTTGTCGACGCTTTGAGCAGGAAGGGTCAAGAGAAGCTATTTTTGTTAACTGCTCAGGAGAAGCTCATAGCGGAAATGGCTAAGTTGGAGTTGGTGTGACACCCCCAAATCCAGGTACTTAATTCCCACTGATTTGGTGTTCACTATAACATACATTCAAAACTAACTACCCAATAAAATAACAATTAAATAAACTTAAAGAAATATCTTCCCAAAATGGGTTACATCACCAAACTATTAAATATTCAACTCCCAGGTTATCTTAACCTTAATACATCAAATGCGGAATAAAACGTAATTTAAATAAGTCTTGATACAATCGATCATCAAATAAATAACAGATCTTTAGCTATTTATGCATCTTGCCCTTGCCTTTGTTTGTGGACGGCTCGTCCGGTTTCTCAGCCTTAGCTGCAATAATTTGTGCAAGAGTGAGCAAACAATTGCTCACAGGTACAATAACAATAGTATCTAAATGAAATGATTTCAACTAAGGAGTAATAGTTTGCTGATTCTCAACCAATAAATGATTTGAATTTAAAAGCTCTTTAGAATGCTTGATTCCAAAAATATAGAATTCAAGATTTAGAAATTATATCTGAGGGTCACAAGACCTCGAACTATGTCCTAGGTTGACAAGTATTTCTACTGTAACCTTTAACAGTCATATAGACTATGGACCAACATCTCGTACTCAGGGGATTAGCCCTTTGTACAATGTATTGTGCACAAACATTTTAACGCTGTCGCGTAAGTAATCCCCTATATTAGGGTTGTTCATCTCAGTTTATCGTCTGAATCCATACCAAAAAGGAAATTGGCTTGGAATAGTATAGAAAACATTCTAAGTCTTTGAAACGTTCATCAACTAAGGACTAGCTGAATCAATAAGGGTTTGCTAGTCTAATTCAATAGAGTTTGTTCAAAAGAAACTATACTCGAAGTTTGAATAATAACAATGATTGGAATAAAACTTGAGTATATAATCATGATAATAACCTTGCTTGAATATCAATAAGCTAAGGTCAATAAGCTTGCTCAATATAAATAAACTTGTCTTGAATAAATTAACAAGTTAAAAGAGAACAACAACTTGCTATAAATAATTCTCAAGCTTAAGGAATGAAAACTTGCTCAACATAAAGTAATAAGTTGAGATAAGGAACTTGCCTCAAGCGTTGATTACAAATTAAATATCTCACGATCCTTAAACAACCTATACATTTAATTAAAAAATGGTAACATAATTAGTTACAAAATAATATACACTTTAAGCTTGCTTTTATCCTTTTTATTATAACATCTCATTTAGCAAACCATAATCAACAAGTTTCAATTATCTAGGAATTTCATTAATCACTTAATACTTTAATATAAATTTAATTATCCATCATAACTTCTAAGAAAGGAAAACAAAATAAAAATTTCCAACAGTGGTTCTCGCCAGGGCGAGAATTCCTTTTAAATTTTCTCGCCGGGGCGAGGATTCCCTTTGTAAATTTTCTCGCCGGGGCGAGAATTTACAGTTCATTTCTCTCGCCGGGGCGAGAGACTCGATAGTCATCTCCTACAGTCGCGAACCAGTGAAAACTTAGGCCAAATTTTCCGAATTCTACCATCCAGAATACAAATTAAACATAACCAGAAATCATATATGATATAAAACATTTACCTAACATGTTCTGTAAACATTTTAATCATTCTAACACATAAACAACTAGTTTAAAACCAAAAATTCACTATTAAAACCAAATATTCAAGTTTTAACCATTCTCATGAAATTAAACTCTGTAAATTCATTTTTCAACCAATTAAAACAATTCTTTTTTGCATAACTCATGTTTTTCATCAAATAATCATAAACAATTATCACTTTACCGATTAATAACCAACTAGAGCATCAATTTTCATACAAATATGCCATACATGAAATAAAGCTCTATAAAACTAAGAACTCAATTCTAAAGCATGTTTTAATGAATTAATTCTTCAAACTAGTTTATAATCACCACATAATCTTTAATACATGCTTACTAACAATTATAACCAAGTAATTCATGTATTTGGCATATAAATTCATATATAGTGACGTAGAAATCATATACAGAGAAATAAAATAATAAAAACATAATGAAGAACAAAACCAAAAGAATTCTAACTTCAACCTATATAAAATTCCTTACTAGCACTTCCCTTCCTTCTCTTTCTCAATTCACAAACTCTCAATTCTTTCTTTTCTCTCAACTCTCAAACTCACAGAGTTCTATTCTTTTCTTTCTCTCAAACTCTGTTCTTTCTTTCTTTCTTTTCTTTTTTTCTTAACTGACGTAGTTTAAAAATAAAAACTGATAAAATAAAAACTGATGATTTAATAAAATAATAACGTATGATATTGATCTATCAGTTAAAGATTTCAAAAGCCTCTAAGGCTTGTTTGGTAAACACTAATAAAAATAACCTATTATTCTTATGTCTTGTTTGGTAAAACACAATTAAAATAACTCATTTATCCAACCAAAGGTCATAAGGCCTAGTTTGGAAAAACTAAATTAAAACTCCTTTCATTTATTTTAATAAGACATTATAACATATAGTTTTAAATGTCACACATTTAATTTAATTGAACTTATTATTATTAAATAAATTCAATTAAATATAACTAACTCAAATAATAATTTTATTTAACAACAACACCAAATAAATTGTATTATTCAATAAATTATTTATTAACATAAATCATTTATTCAAATAATTCTTTTCATCATCTAATTTAATTAATAATTAAATTAGAATAATCATCACACATCATATTCAAGTAACAATTAACACAATTAACTTAACATAAACTTATTTCACAATAGCTTAATAAATCATCTATTAATTCAATAAATTAACAAAAATATTTATACAACTCAATAAATATTTTTATTAATTCTCAAAATTGCATTCGTTACATCTTTCCCTCCTTAAAAGGAGTCTGTCCCCAGAATCACAACGCAATTAAATCGTCCGTTACATTCTCCCCTACTTACAAAGATTCTGTCCCCAGAATCACAATATAACAATTAGGCAAACAATTGAGGGTAATTCTGTATCATTTGCTCTTCGAGTTCCCACGTTGCTTCCTCAGCACTGTGGTTCCTCCAGATTACCTTTACAGAAGGTATCACTTTATTTCTAAGAACTTGCTCCTTCCTGTCCACTATCTGAACAGGAACCTCTTCATAAGACAAATCTTTCTCGAATTGTATCGGTTCATACTCTATGACATGCTTATAATCAGACTTATACGGTCGTAGCACCGATATGTGGAATACATTGTGAATATGACCTAACTCAGGAGGTAAAGCTACCTCATAAGCTACTTCACCCATCCGTTTCAGCACTTCGAAAGGTCCAATAAACCGCGGACTGAGTTTACCCTTTTTACCAAATCTGATCTTTCCCTTCCAAGGTGATACTTTGAGAAACACAAAGCTCCCGACTTCAAATTCGCGATTTTGTCGGTGGTGATCAACATACTTCTTCTGTCTGTCTTGAGCGGCTACCAGTCTGGCTCTTATCACCTTGACAATTTCAGCAGTTTGTTATACCAGCTCGGGTCCCAATAGTCATCGTTCACCAATCTCATCCCAGCATAATGGAGTTCCGCATTTCCTTCCGTACAATGCTTCGTAGAGCGGCATGCCTATACTAGCGTGATGACTATTGTTGTAAGCAAACTCGACCAGAGGTAAATGATCATCCCAGTTGCCATTAAAATCCATGACGCACGCCCGAAGCATATCTTCCAACGTTTGAATTGTTCTTTCGCTCTGGCCATCGGTTTGAGGATGATAGGCTGTACTCATTCTCAACTGTGTCCCCAAACAAGCTTGTAGACTCCTCCAAAATTTTGAGGTAAAACGTGGATCTCGATCTGATACTATTGTTACTGGAACTCCGTGCCTTGAGATAATCTCTTTGACATATAATTTCGCCAGCTGATCCAAAGTGAATCGGATTTTGATGGGCAAGAAATGCGCTGATTTCGTCAATCGGTCAACTATGACCCATATTGCATCATATCCCTTCTGAGTAGTTGGAAGCCCTACTACAAAGTCCATTGTGATATGCTCCCACTTCCATTCTGGTATCTCTAAGGGCTGTAACAAACCACTTGGTCGTTGATGCTCCGCTTTAACTCTTTGACAAGTGAGACATTTCGCAACACATTCAGCAACCTCTCTTTTCATGTTCGGCCACCAAAAATGTTGTCGAAGATCCTGGTACATCTTTGTGCTTCCCGGGTGAACCGAAAATCTTGAACTGTGAGCTTCATTCAAAATCTCCTCTCTGATTGCCAATACCGACGGTACCCAGATTCTGCCTTCAAATCTCAGCAACCCTTCGGTATCGATTTTATATTTAAGCTCTTCACCTTCAAGCACTCTTTTCCGTATCTCAACACACGCCTCATCCTGGAGTTGCGCTTCTTTCACTTTTTCCACCAAAGTTGGTTTGAGTTTCCATTTGGAACAATTTTTTCATTAGGCTCTGCCAGATGTTTTCACCTCCAATTCCAACTTAGCCATTTCCGCCACAAGTTTCTCCTGAGCAGTTAGCATAAACAGTTTCTCCCGACCTTTTCTACTCAAAGCGTCGGCAACCACATTAGCCTTCCCTGGATGGTATAGAATTTCACAGTCATAATCTTTGATCAATTCTATCCATCTCCTCTACCGCATATTCAAATCTTTCTGCGTGAAAATATACTTCAAACTTTTATGGTCTGTATATATTTCACACTTCTCCCCATAGAGATAGTGCCTCCAGATTTTTAAAGTAAACACCACGGCTGCTAACTCCAAATCATGGGTCGGATACCCTTTTTCATAGTCTTTTAGTTGGCGCAATGCATATGCAATAACCTTACCATTCTGCATTAACACACAACCAAGTCCTTTATGTGATGCGTCACTGTACACCACAAAATTTCCTGTAGCATCTGGCAAAGACAACACAGGTGCTGAGCTTAGTCTCTCCTTTAGTTTTTGAAAACTTTCTTCGCACTTCTCCGTCCAAACAAACTTCACTGATTTCCTTGTTAAATTCATCAACGGAGTGGCGATCCTAGAGAAATCTTGAATAAAACGCCTGTAGTATCCTGCCAAACCAAGGAAACTCCTCACTTCCGACAGTGTCTTCGGCTGATCCCAGTTCATGACAGCCTCTACTTTCGCTGGATCCACTGAAATCCCGTCTTTATCAATAACATGGCCAAGAAATTGAACATGCTCTAACCAAAATTCGCACTTTGGAAATTTTGCATACAATTTCTCTTCTCTTAACGCCTTCAACATCACCCTCAAATGCTCCACGTGTTCTTCTTGAGTTTTGGAGTAAACCAAAATGTCGTCTATGAATACCACCACAAACTTATCCAGAAATGGTTTGAACACCCTATTCATTAAGTCCATGAATGCTGCAGGCGCATTCGTTAAGCCAAATGACATAACCAAAAACTCATAGTGACCATATCTAGTTTGAAACGCCGTCTTTGGTATGTCTTCTTTTCTCACCTTCAATTGATGGTACCCACTTCGTAAATCTATCTTCGAAAAATATCTTGCTCCCTTCAGTTGGTCAAACAGGTCATCGATCCTTGGCAATGGATACTTGTTTTTAATCGTGACCTTGTTCAACTCTCTATAATCAATGCAAAGACGCATCGACCCATCCTTCTTCTTAACAAACAATACCGGCGCTCCCCGCGGTGAAACGCTCGGTTGGATATACTTCTTATCCAGCAATTCCTGTAATTGCACCATTAATTCCTTCATTTCTACCGGAGCCATTCGATACGGGGCTTTCGATATAGGGGCCGTTCCCGGTGCTAAATCAATTACAAACTCGATTTCCCTATCTGGTGGTAACCCTGGCAAATCATCAGGAAATACATCCGCAAAATCCCTAACTACTGGTATCTCCTCCAATTTTGCACCCACCTTTCGGGTATCAACTATGTAGGCTAGATATCCTACACATCCTTGTTTCAACATCTTTCTGGCTTGCACCATCGTCAGACAACTCATTTGTCTAGGCGACTTGCTGCCATAAAACACTACCTTTGACGGAGTCATGAGGTTTACACACTTCTTTTGACAGTCAATAATTGCCCCATGGTTAAACAACCAATCCATACCCAAAATAACATCAAAGTCCCCAAGACAAATTGGGATCAAGTTTACTGTCATCACATGACCCTTAATATCTACCTGACAGTTCTTGTGGACAAACTTAACAGGAATCACCTCCCTATTCGCAATTTCTATGTTCATAGGGTAATCTAATTCTTCCTGGGGTAACCCTAATTTCTTACCAAAATCATCGGATATAAATGAGCAAGTAGCACCCGAGTCAAACAATACATAAGCATTAACATTATTGACTGGAATGATACCTGACACTACATCCTTTGACTGCACAGCATCCTGCACCGTCATATTAAATGTTCTAGCGGTAGGTCGGTTGGGCTGCGTGGGTCCTGTAATAGTCAGATTGCCTCCACCACCGCTGTTTCCCTTTCCTGTACTGGCTCCACCTGTAGTTGCTTTCTTAGGGCACTCTCGGGCAAAGTGATCCTTTGACCCGCAGATGAAACATGCTCCCTTCTTTGGATTAGGGCAATTTGGTGCGATATGCCCCTCCTGCCCGCAGTTGAAGCACACCCGCTTACCCTTCAAACAAGCACCCATATGGCTCTTTCCATAGTTGTTGCACACCTCCATCTTCTTCTTCTGATTAACCTGCTGATTTCCCGCGGAGTTGCTATCATTCCATTTCCTCTTCTGGCTACTGCCCCCATGGCTACCACTTGCCTTGTTTTCATTCTCATTCTTCTTTTTCTTCTGCTCCTGATTGTACTTAGACAAGGCATCACTGCCTCCTTCAGCGATAATTGCCTTCTCCCTCCAGCACCGCCGCAAACCGAGTTTAGTTGAAACATTGAAACTCGGCTATACAACCAGGGCTTCAATCCCTGCTCAAACCTTCTGGCCTTCCTCTCATCCGTGTTAACCTGATAAGGCGCAAACCTCGCCAACTCGTTGAATCTGGCAGCATACTCAGATACCGACATAACACCTTGCTTCAACTCTAGAAACTGTACTTCCATTTGGTTTCTGAGCACTTACCGGGAAAATAGGTTTTCGAAAAATAATCTCCTTGAACCCGCTCCCACGGAATAAATTCCCTTGGCCACCTCGAGTCTTATTTGCTTGCCACCAGTAACTAGCTTCTGATTTCAGCATAAACGTTGCAAATGCCGTCTTTTGGTCCTCATTGACCCTAGCGACATCAAACACCTTCTCCATCTCCATGATCCACGTTTGAGCTTCAATGGGATTCATAGTGCCGTGATATTCCGGAGGTCCGACTGCCTTGAAGTCTTTAAAGGTTGTAGCCTGAGCTTGTGGTTGATTTGCAAAGGCTCCCGTTAACAAATTTACCAACTGCTGCATGGGATTAGCGTTGGCTTCTTCGTTGTTAGTAGATCCCTCAGGGGTCTGTTGACGTGTTGGTTGTCTTCTTGGAGGCATCTTACTGTTAAAAACAATTCGCGTCATTAGACTATTTCTCAATTACCTAAACATTTAAGTCTTAACTTAAACATTTATATAAAACACTTAACACACAATACATCTGATAAACGTTTGCATTTTATTCATTAACTGCTTCAAAACATAATAGAGATAACATCGTAGTTATTTACATCATCTATCCTGAAATCACAAAGTTTCAGAATTACATCATCATTCTATCCCATTATAGAAACTGGGATTACAATTTATTCACTTCATAGCTTCCTAATAACATAACTAATCACAATCTATGATGACATCCCACGACGCACAGCTTCCTGGCGTTCCTGCTCCATAATGCGTGTCATCATCCTACGATCTATCACATCTGGATGACGATTAGCTCGATCGTGAGCTCTATCCATGGTTGTATGAAAAATATACTCCATCTCATCAACCTTGGCCTTCTTTGACCGCACCTCACACTCAACACGATCTGCGCGATCAGCCTCCCTCAGCCAAGCTGTCTCCGCTCTCGCCCGCTTAGCTGACTCCTCTTTCAACTCATCTCGTACAATCTCATTCCTGGCTATCAACTGTCCGCGTCGATACTCAGACTGTGCTAGCCTCTACTCAGCCTCTGCAAGACGTGATGAAAGGTCTTGAATCTCAGCATCCTTCTGCTCTAGAGTGGTTTGACGTTCTACATGAACCAGCTTCCACTCCACATCCCCAAGACGTATGTCTAGCTCCTCGATCTCACTGCTCTTCTGCTCCAAAGCAGTCTGTCACTCCGCCAGTTGCCTCTCTAACTCCTCCACTCTATCATGCAACTCTACGTTGCGATCATACACCTGCTCGTACATCTGAACACCCAAAGTAGATAGTGATATCCCCTCAGGGTCTTCCTCCTCCTCCTCAACCTCTTCAGGGTCCTCCTCAGGGTCCTCCTCAGGATCAGTCTCAGGCTCATACTCGTGACCTGTAACTGTAACCAATGGAGATGGCTCCCTCTGCACTAGCTGCTCATGAACCACGTGAATATCTCGGGGCTCCTCCTCCCTAGTCTGGCTGGGCTCTCCTCTATCAGTCATCCTGACAACAAAGTTTTAAGTTTTAATTACTAATCGATAATACTCGCGAGCACATAAGTTTGTTATCAAATAAGCACATAGCACATAATCATTTTGTTATCTTTTATGAATTTTCGTAATTCATTCCTTAGAACTCGATAAGAGTTTATCACCACTATATTCACTATCTTCTAAAAGGCTACTACCCTAAGGTTTTCCCCACTTAAAGGTTCATAACCTACAGCTCTGATACCAAACTATGACACCCCCAAATCCAGGTACTTAATTCCCACTGATTTGGTGTTCACTATAACATACATTCAAAACTAACTACCCAATAAAATAACAATTAAATAAACTTAATGAAATATCTTCCCAAAATGGGTTACATCACCAAACTATTAAATATTCAAATCCCAGGTTATCTTAACCTTAATACATCAAATGCGGAATAAAACATAATTTAAATAAGTCTTGATACAATTGATCATCAAATAAATAATAGGTCTTTGGCTATTTATGCATCTTGCCCTTGCCTTTGCTCGTGGACGGCTAGTCCGGCTTCTCAGCCTTAGCTGCAATGATTAGTGCAAGAGTGAGCAAACAATTGCTCACAAGTACGATAACAATAATATCTAAATGAAATGATTTCAATTGAGGAATAATAGTTTTCTGATTCTCATCCAATAAATGATTAAAGTTTAAAAGCTTGTTAGGATGCTTGATTCCAAAAATATAGAATTCAAGATTTAGAAATTATATCTGAGGGTCACAAGACCTCGAACTATGTCCTAGGTTAACAAGTATTTCTACTGTAACCTTTAACAGTCATATAGACTATGGACCAACATCTCGTACTCAGGGGGATCAACCCTTTGTACAATGTATTGTGCACAAACATTTTAACGTTGTCGCGTAAGTAATCCCCTATATTAGGGTTGTTCATCTCAGTTTATCGTCTGAATCCATACCAAAAAGGAAATTGGCTTGGAACAAGTATAGAAAACATTCTAAGTCTTTGAAACGTTCATCAACTAAGGACTAGCTGAATCAATAAGGGTTTGCTAGTCTAATTCAATAGAGTTTGTTCAAAAGAAACTATACTCGAAGTTTGAATAATAACAATGATTGGAATAAAACTTGAGTATATAATCATGATAATAACCTTGCTTGAATATCAATAAGCTAAGGTCAATAAGCTTGCTCAATATAAATAAACTTGTCTTGAATAAATTAACAAGTTAAAAGAGAACAACAACTTGCTATAAATAATTCTCAAGCTTAAGGAAGGAAAACTTGCTCAACATAAAGTAATAAGTTGAGATAAGGAACTTGCCTCAAGCGTTGATTACAAATTAAATATCTCACGATCCTTAAACAACCTATACATTTAATTATAAAATGGTAACATAATTAGTTACAAAATAATATACACTTTAAGCTTGCTTTTATCCTTTTTATTACAACATCTCATTTAGCAAACCATAATCAACAAGTTTCAATTATCTAGGAATTTCATTAATCACTTAATACTTTAATATAAATTTAATTATCCATCATAACTTCTAAGAAAGGAAAACAAAATAAAAATTTCCAACAGTGGTTCTCGCCGGGGCGAGAATTCCTTTTAAATTTTCTCGCCGGGGCGAGGATTCCCTTTGTAAATTTTCTCGCCGGGGCGAGCTCTCGCCGGGGCGAGAATTTACAGTTCATTTCTCTCGCCGGGGAGAGAGACTCGACAGTCATCTCCTATAGTCGCGAACCAGTGAAAACTTAGGCCAAATTTGGCCAAATTTTTCGAATTCTACCATCCAGAATACAAATTAAACATACCCAGACATCATATATGATATAAAACATTTACCTAACATGTTCTGTAAACATTTTAATCATTCTAACACATAAACAACTAGTTTAAAACCAAAAATTCACTGTTAAAACCAAATATTCAAGTTTTAACCATTCTCATGAAATTAAACTCTGTAAATTCATTTTTCAACCAATTAAAACAATTCTTTTTTGCACAACTCATGTTTTTCATCAAATAATCATAAACAATTATCACTTTACCGATTAATAACCAACTAGAGCATCAATTTTCATACAAATATGCCATAAATGAAATAAAGCTCTATAAAACTAAGAACTCAATTCTAAAGCATGTTTTCATGAATTAATTCTTCAAACTAGTTTATAATCACCACATAATCTTTAATACATGCTTACTAACAATTATAACTAAGTAATTCATGTATTTGGCATATAAATTCATATATAGTGAAGTAGAAATCATATACAGAGAAATAAAATAATAAAAACATAATGAAGAACAAAACCAAAAGAATTATACCTTCAAGCTATATATAATTCCTTACTAGCACTAACCTTCCTTCTCTTTCTCAATTCACAAACTCTCAATTCTTTCTTTTCTCTCAACTCTCAAACTCACAGAGTTCTATTCTTTTCTTTCTCTCAAACTCTGTTCTTTCTTTCTTTCTTTTCTTTTTTTCTTAAATGACGTAGTTTAAAAATATAAACTGATAAAATAAAAACTGATGATTTAATAAAATAATAACGTGTGATATTAATCTATCAGTTAAAGATTTCAAAAGCCTCTAAGGCTTGTTTGGTAAACACTAATAAAAATAACCTATTATTCTTATGTCTTGTTTGGTAAAACACAATTAAAATAACTCATTTATCCAACCAAAGGTCATAAGGCCTAGTTTGGAAAAATTAAATTAAAACTCCTTTCATTTATTTTAATAAGACATTATAACATATAGTTTTAAATGTCACACATTTAATTTAATTGAACTTATTATTCTTAAATAAATTCAATTAAATATAACTAACTCAAATAATAATTTTATTTAACAACAACACCAAATAAATTATATTATTCAATAAATTATTTATTAACATAAATCATTTATTCAAATAATTCTTTTCATCATCTAATTTAATTAATAATTAAATTAGAATAATCATCACACATCATATTCAAGTAACAATTGACACAATTAACTTAACATAAACTTATTTCACAATAGCTTAATAAATCATCTATTAATTCAATAAATTAACAAAAATATTTATACAACTCAATAAATATTTTTATTAATTCTCAAAATTGCATTCGTTACAGTTGGAGGTGAAATATCTGGCAGAGCCGAATGAAAAATTATTCTAGATGGAAACCCAACCAACTCTAGTGGACAAGGTAAAAGACGCACAATTCTAGGATCAGGAGTGTGATAAAATACGGAAGAGGGTGCTTGGGGGTGAGGAGCTTAAATTCAAAATCGATACCGAAAGGTTGCTGAGATTTGAAGGTAGAATATAGGTTCCGTCAGTGCTGGAGATCAGAGAAGAGATTTTGAACAAAGCTCATAGTTCAAGATTTTTAGTTCACCCAGGAAGTACAAAAATGTACCAGGATCTTTGACAACATTCTTGGTGGCCAAATATGAAGAGAGAAGTTGTTGAGTGTGTTACGAAATGCTTAACTTGTCAGAAAGTCAAAACAGAACATCAAAGACCAAGTGGTTTGTTACAGCTGTCGACGCCGGGTTTTCGCTTTCTAGTCTTTTCCAATTTTAGCCTTTTGATTTAGATGACGTTTGGAAAAGGTCGGCATTGATGTCGACGGGGTTTTGAAAGATCGTTTTTATGATGAGCCAATTAACCAGAGTCGCCAGTTGTATTTGAAATGGATGTACCAACTCATCCGAGTTTTCGTTTTTTTATAAATCGCTGGCTCATGTGTGACTCCGAATTAATTGGTCTGCGAATCGAGATTCATAGAGTTCGGGGGCTTGCTTAAGTGAGGGGAAGGTGTTAGGCACCCCTCGACTTCCGTGAAACACGGTTATCGCAATCTTGATGCTTTCCTATCCTTTAATTCATGAATGTGTATGTGTGTGTTTGTGTGTGTGTGTGCCTATGTGAATGTTGTGGGGAATTTGTATGAAAGAATCATTTGGATTTTAGGGAAAACCGTGTTTTAATTTGAGAACGCTTCGGAATGTCTTTTCGGTGTACACGAGAAAGCTTTATTCTTTATGAGAAAGGTTTGATTTTAATTGTCTCAAAAACTATGAGATTTTCATTAAGTGTCGTTTTTGGCAAAATAAGAGTTTTTAAAACCTTCGTTCTAAATAGGAATCGAGATCTATACGTTGCTTTCATAAAAATGATGGGCAATTTCTAGAATCTCTTTCACCCTATGCACAAAGATTTAATAAAGCGTTACTTATTTCTAAAGTCAAATTTTGTGATGTTTGAAAAACGATTTTCTTTGGCTCTCTCTCGTTAGATAGGAATCGACATTCATTAACATTTCTCAAATTTTAACCTCATGATTCTAATATCCTACTTTGATTGATTTTATGAAAATCTTATCATTTAGCTTTGAAATCAATTTCGTGTCGTAAATCAAATCAAGCATTAAAATGCGTTGGGGCTATTCATGGGCATGTAAGCCATCAAAATAATCCCAAACGCCTACAATCACAAGTTCCACTAATATGGGGGCCTTAAACCCCGATTCTCTCTCGCTTTGGCGTCGTTTTAAGGCCCGACGGTTTACATGTTACAAGGAGGCTACATCCTACCCGCTACATACATCAAGACATGTCCATCATCGGATTTGGACCACGGGGTCGTTTTCCTAGGCTCACAATCAAATTTACACACACCCGCAATCGAAATATTACAAGAATTAACCAATACGGATAATCTAACAATACCAAGACATCCTAAAATAACGATTTAAAGGAATTGATACCAAAATATAACACCTTTAAAACAACCAAAGAAATTAATGAACGAATATCATCGGGTTATTAGGAAGAGTCTTATTCCGATGGAAACTTCACTCATAATCCCTAATTCATTGTTCAATCAATAAATTACATGAAAAATTGCATCTAATTTGATCAAATGTTATGATAGAAATTGATATCACAAAAGAGATTTCACCTTGCAATTGATATCCAAATGGATGTGAACTTGATGTATTTGAGTAGAAGGAAACAATCTATTTGATACAATTAAATCAAAAGAAAATTATTCCTCTCTTTTTTCTCTCTTTTCTTCCTATTTGATTGCAAAATTTCTCTCTTTTCCCCTCTATTTTCGTGCTTATGTTGCTGCTGGAATCTCCTTCTTCTCCACAATTGCTCAACCTCCTGTATGCTGCCTGAAGCTGGCTTAAATAGGCTGGCCAGCTGGCACGCCTCCCATCGCACTCAGCTGGTAGTGCTGATTTCCCGGTTTCCGTGCTGGCGCACCCACTTGGCCGCAGATCTATCCGCGGCTGGCGGGCTTGACTTTTTCGATTTTCGTGCCACGCCTCGATTTTCGTGCCGCAACGTCGGTTTTCGCTGATAGGCTCGTGTTCTGCAGTCCGGGAATTTCCGGGAGACGTGCCACCTCATTCGGAAATGCCTGCCTCGGACGGCTTTATTGTCACGTAAACTTGGGTTGCCCAAAACATTGCGGCGGTGCCGGGCGCTTGCCCTTGTGCCCGCTCCTTTGCTCCCGCAAGCCGGTTCAATTGATGACGATTTTCGCCCTCCTGTCATGGTTAGTAGAAGGAAACGCAAAATTTGGGTGTCTACAAACAGCTGCCCCTCTTTATCATGTTTATGAAATGATAAATGAAATGAACAGGATAAAGAATAGACACTCGATGCATGAATGACAGTGCGTAAGAATGACAATACATACATGATGCCACACATATAGCTTATGATGCAACATAAGATGTAATGCATGCAAGACATTCGTAAGAGTGTCAATGTATCAATCCCTAACCTGTCGCTCGTCTCGTAATCGCCGGGTCTCGTATCCGGTCGATTGTCCTGTGAGTGCCGGGTCTCGTATCCGGTCACCCCTCTCGTAATCACCTTATTCCATCCCATTGCCATCAAAGGAAGTTATTCTCCTGACTAGCCTTGGAAGGGCATCCTTGGAGTTCGTTCTCGTACATCGTTCTTGGGGCAACCATCGCTTTTGACTCTGATAGGCTAGGACCTTGACACCTAACCCCTGTACAGTCTTTTGATATGGTTCCACAGGTGTCACCGTTTTGTCGGGGCCGGGCTTCGTCGCCGGTCACCCATCTCGTAACCGCCGGGTATCGTCGCCGATTGGTTATCTTGTCGGAGCCGGTTATCGTCGCCGGACATCCATCTCATGATCGCCGGTTTATCGTCGCCGGTCGATCGTCTCGTCGGGGCCGGTATCGTCGCCGGTCGCTGCTCGTCTCGCGATCACCTTATCCCATCGCATTGTCATCAAAGGACGTTATTCTCCTGACTAGTTTGAGAGGCATCCTTGGAGTTCATCCTTGTACATCGTTCTTGGCCGCCATCGCTTTTGACTCTGATAGGCTAGGACCTTGACACCTAACTTGCTCGATTCATTTCATGGATCACATACAGAATTATCATCTATTCATGCATGTGACACAACATGTAAATTGAGAAAAATTGACCCCTGTACAGTCTTTTGATACTGTTCTACAGATGTCATCACTTGTAGTGGTTCGCTTGGATGCCTTCCCAGGTTGCTCACCATCTTGTGGTGGTTTGTTTGGATCTCAGCCATTCCAAGGGTGCTCACCATCTTGTCGTGGTTTGCTTGGATGCCTTCCCAGGTTGCTCACCAACTTGTCGTGGTTTGCTTGGATATCAGCCCTTCCCAGGGTGCTCACCATCTTGTCGTGGTTTGCTTGGATGCCTTCCCAGTTTGCTCACCAACTTGTCGTGGTTTGCTTGGATATCAGCCCTTCCCAGGGTGCTCACCATCTTGTCGTGGTTTGCTTAGATGCCTTCCCAGGTTGCTCACCAACTTGTCGTGGTTTGCTTGGATATCAGCCCTTCCCAGGGTGCTCACCATCTTGTCGTGGTTTGCTTGGATGCCTTCCCAGGTTGCTCACCAACTTGTCGTGGTTTGCTTGGATATCAGCCCTTCCCAGGGCGCTCACCATCTTGTCGTGGTTTGCTTAGATATCTTCCCAGGTTGCTCACCAACTTGTCGTGGTTTGCTTGGATATCAGCCCTTCCCAGGGTGCTCACCATCTTGTCGTGGTT
Source organism: Aralia elata (assembly GCA_034770075.1). NCBI lineage: Eukaryota > Viridiplantae > Streptophyta > Magnoliopsida > Apiales > Araliaceae > Aralia > Aralia elata. Next base: position 4,257,505 of record JAVJAP010000049.1, read on the forward strand.
TGCTTGGATGCCTTCCCAGGTTGCTCACCAACTTGTCGTGGTTTGCTTGGATATCAGCCCTTCCCAGGGTGCTCACCATCTTGTCGTGGTTTGCTTGGATGCCTTCCCAGGTTGCTCACCAACTTGTCGTGGTTTGCTTGGATATTAGCCCTTCCCAGGGTGCTCACCATCTTGTCGTGGTTTGCTTGGATGCCTTCCCAGGTTGCTCACCAACTTGTCGTGGTTTGCTTGGATATCAGCCCTTCCCAGGGCGCTCACCATCTTGTCGTGGTTTGCTTGGATGCCTTCCCAGGTTGCTCACCAACTTGTCGTGGTTTGCTTGGATATCAGCCCTTCCCAGGGTGCTCACCATCTTGTCGTGGTTTGCTTGGATGGCTTCCCAGGTTGCTCACCAACCTGTCGTGGTTTGCTTGGATATCAGCCCTTCCCAGGGTGCTCACCATCTTGTCGTGGTTTGCTTGGATATCAGCCCTTCCCAGGGTGCTCACCATCTTGTCGTGGTTTGCTTAGATGCCTTCCCAGGTTGCTTACCAACTTGTCGTGGTTTTGTTTTGAGTCAGTTTGGAGTATTTGATGGCTCTCGAGTGCTTTTCACAAATGACACCGCCCCAGAGGTATTTATTCCCCCCTGATTCTACGGGGATGACCTCCATATATGACTCCATCTCAGCTGATTCTGCCCCTAGTCGGGTTACTCAGGATAGCCGGATCCGACTGGCCTTGATTACTACCGTTAGCCGAGCCATTTCTTTATTAGATCGTATCGACATGATGGGGCAGTAGATTGCAGGGGACGCCGATGCTTCAGATCTATCCACCCCTTTATCCATCCTGCTTCAGTTAGTTCAGATCTGTAGATCATTTTATTTCCTGCATAGATTATGTCAGTTTCATCTGTTATCGAAAAAGGAAAATCTTGTAACGAAATGACTTATATATATAGACCTGCATTTTATATTCAGTCATTTTCCCCTTTTTTCGTATCGTTGCCTTTCATCGGATCCTCATTTTATCCAGTCAACCACGATTTTGATATCTTGCCTTCTTTCTCTTCTCAAGTCTTGATGGAGATTTGACAGATACTGCCGCACACCCTGTTGATTTCATCGGACTGAGTCTTAGATTTTTTTGACTAAGTGTTTGGTTGGGTCCGGGTTATGTCACTTGAGATGAAGCTGATCAGGTGGCTGACTTCGGGGAGGTCATGAGGGTATAGGAAGGCTTTTCTGGTTGTTGGGAATTGGTTTTGATAGAAGAAAGTATTATTTTGTAAGGAATGGGACCGTGCCACGATGGCTGCCTACGTCCCCACAAGTCGGGAGATCAGGTCTTACATAGTTCGTTCTTTCAAAGAACAACGAGAAAACGATGATGATGATTGTTGGTTTTTTTTTTTTTTTTTTTTTTTTTTTTTTCATGGAACCGCTTCACCGAGTCGGAATTGAGGGGTTATGGAAACACCTCTCCATCCCTCTTTTGCAATATGAGGGCTCCTCCGGACATCACCTTCTTAATCACGAAAGGCCCCTCTCAGTTCGGGGCAAGCTTTCCTTTGGCTTGTGTTTTTTTTTTTTTTTTTTTTTTTTTTTTTTTTTTTTTTTAAGGCATGCCTTTCTTTAGCACTAGGTCATTTTCTTTGAACTTCTGAGGTTTTATCTTTTGTCGTAAGATCGAGAGATTCTTTGCTGATACAACTGGTCGCGTGAAATAGCAGCCACCCTTTTCTCATCAATTAGGGCCAATTGGTCGTATCGACCTTGCATTCAACCCTCCTCGTTTATCTGAGCATCTCAACCTCAAATGGCAGAACTACCTCTATTCCGTATACCAGAGTGTAAGGGGTTGCCCCTGTAGAAATACGCACCGATTTTCGGTACGCCAGCAGGGTGAAAGGTAGCAGATCCGGCCATCCCCGATGTTTAGCAGACATTCTCGCCATGATCTTCTTGATATTCTTATTCGCAGCCTCCACTGCCCCATTCATCTTAGGACGGTAAATGATAGCATTGAGGCGTTTGATCTTGAACTGGTCATATAATTCCTTCATAAGGGTATTGCTCAAATTTTTGGCATTGTCGGAGACTAAGGCCTCAGGTTGCCCATTCGGCAAATGATATCTCCATACTGGCTTAACAGCTCTGTTTTCTGGCTAGGGGTCAGATCTGTTACTATTTTGAGCTCTCTGGGTTTGTCAGGGGTTCCAATTTTTTATGGTGATGGTTTGGTTTGAGTTGGGTTTGGGGTTTGTCTTCGACCCATCCTTTGATCTCGTCAGGCGTGCCGTCATTATCTGTCTCATCCTGCTCAATGCCCATTAAATCGAAATCCAGCCCAATATCAAAATCGTAGTCAACTTTCGAATTTGAAAAATCGTTTGTTAGGCAAGAGACACTCAAATTGGTACACCTGGCATGAAACAAAATATTTGTCATATATATAAGGCATTTTCCTGCAATGATCATCTTTAAGACCACATGACAAAATAACATAATCATGCAAAATTTTAAAATAAGGGACAACAACTGGCATCTACTCATGGTCCTTCTTCATAACCTCTGGCTGCTCTACCACGATCTTCCCGCTATCGATCATATTCTGAATTTTGTGCTTCAGAGCCCAGCATTCCTGAGTATTCATGACCAGGAGAACCCCGAATGGTACGCACACTTCTTACTCGGATCAAATTCTCCTCCTTTCGGATCAATTGGGGGTGCCAAATCGCCTATCCTTCTCTGTGCTATCAATACCGCCAAAATCTGTTCAAGAGGCTCCCCAAGCGGGGTGAATACCCGATCTCTTGCTGTCTCAAATCTTCTTCGTTCGCCCGACCTTTGATAATTGAAATTATGTTGTCGGGGTGGCACAATTCTCTGTATTTGCACTGGAGGATTGTTCTCTGCCTTTTCTAGATGATCCCTGCAGGATGAGGGGAAACATCTTCCTCCTTTTTTCTGTTGAATCCTACGGGAAGTGCTGCCATAGTTTCCACACTGGATTTGCTCCGGCAACCACTTCCAGAGCTGTGAGGTCCCGGATCTTACCAGATTTTAACCCCATGTCCACCATTTCTCCGTGTTTTATCATCTCGGCAAAAAGGTCTCCCAATCCCCGATATCACCCGCTCATAATAGGTAGGGCGCCTCCTGAATGTCCACAAAGGTCATTACCATTTCCGCCTCGCTCATCGGGGGATTCACCTGTGCAGCCATACCCCTCCATCGTTGTGCATAGTCCCTGAAAGATTCTTTTGGTTGCTTCTTGATTTTTGTCATTTGATATCTATCAGGGGCCATCTGGGCCTGAAAGCTGTATTGGGTTAAGAAGGTATGGGCCAACTCCTCCCAGTTGTGGATTCGGGCATTGTCAAGGCGGGCATACCAGATCCTTGCCTCCCCTGTTAAGCTTTTCTGGAAATAGCTGCATCCTCAGCCCCTCGTTCCTCGGCATAAGACCCGAGTTCTCCAATGTATATTTTCAAGTGCGTATAGGGGTCTCCCTTTCCATTGTATTTTTCAAACTCGGGAAACTTTGAACTTTTCTGGATATCTGGCTCCGGGGAAAACACAATAGATCCGAATAAATTAAACCCTGCCCAGGGAGCCCATGCCCCTTAGAGATTGGATGGTCTCCTCCATGTGTTTCATTTTTCTCCGAAGGTCGTCATTGTCCCTTCTCCTGGGATAGTAATCACTGTCCTGCTAGGTATGGGAACGGGCCTTGGGATGACTGGCTCGTCCCTGAGTCGGGGTTGGGTCCTCTTTTAAGCAAGTTTGCACCATTTTTAGGAGGATTCTGATCATCCCCTGGTGGTGGAACATTATGCGATCCCTGGTTTGCCAAATCCTGTATGATTAAGAACTGTTCCTTCAGCATTGTGGCCATTTCCATCATCTGTCTTTTAAAATCATCAAACTCCTCCCGAGATATGGAACTATGATTGGGAAAATCAGCCATTTCAGAGGTAGAGACCTGGGCTTTCTTAGACTGCGAACGGGTTTGAGGAGCAATCCTGCAGGCAAACGGTTCGAAGTTTAGTCTTTGGGCAATGAAAGGATGCGGATGCATGCTAAAGCTATAAATTTTTGGTGTTTTTGGGTTTTTTAATCTTTTTTCTGCAAAAACAACACGTTAGCGGTCCTTTATTGAAATAATGCTATGCTAGATACGATTTATTATGCTTCCCGTGCCGTTCCCTGCAAAACACAGAGATTAAGTATTTTCTTTTGACATAAAGGGGAAGCATATATGAATATGTTGCAATGGGATTATGACATTTATACGTATAAACGTTAAAAGGGCATGATGAGACTTTTCCTGCGTTGGGTTAATCTGGGGCTGACCTATCCTAGGGTTACTCTCAACGGGCTTTTCGGCTATGAAGGTTCCCAAATCTTCGCAATCTACTCGTTTTGAGCCCTTTCGAATTGGAGCGGATTTTGATTGGTGCGTTTCCTGAGCCATCTCCAGAGGAGCAGCCCCTTCGAGTCCAGTAATAAGCAACCGACGGGTTCGCCTCTAGGAGGAGGTACAATCTCAACATACATTCACATTCATCGTCCTCACCGTATGCCAATGATTACTTTAAGTAAAGCAATACCATTCAAACCATTCATTCATTGGTAAACACATTCACACAACAACAGGTCAAATATCGCACGCATACACATTCATAAATTTTAAAGGATAGGATAGCATCAAGACTTAAATGCGGCTTAAGCCCTCTAATATCCCCAGCAGAGTCGCCAGCTGTCGACGCCGGGTTTTTCGCTTTCTTAGAGTCTTTTCCAATTTTAGCCTTTTGATTTAGATGACGTTTGGAAAAGGTCGGCATTGATGTCGACGGGGTTTTGAAAGATCTTTTTTATGATGAGCCAATTAACCCAGAGTCGCCAGTTGGTATATTTGAAATGGATGTACCAACTCATCCGAGTTTTCGTTTTTTTATAAATCGCTGGCTCATGTGTGACTCCGAATTAATTGGTCTGCGAATCGAGATTCATAGAGTTCGGGGGCTTGCTTAAGTGAGGGGAAGGTGTTAGGCACCCCTCGACTTCCGTGAAACACGGTTACCGCAAATCTTGATGCTTTCCTATCCTTTAATTCATGAATGTGTATGTGTGTGTGTTTGTGTGTGGTGTGTGCCTATGTGAATGTTGTGGGGAATTTGTATGAAAGAATCATTTGGATTTTAGGGAAAACCGTGTTTTAATTTGAGAACGCTTCGGAATGTCTTTTCGGTGTACACGAGAAAGCTTTATTCTTTATGAGAAAGGTTTTGATTTTAATTGTCCAAAAACTATGAGATTTTCATTAAGTGTCGTTTTGGCAAAATAAGAGTTTTTAAACCTTCGTCCTAAATAGGAATCGAGATCTATACGTTGCTTTCATAAAATGATGGGCAATTTCTAGAATCTCTTTCACCCTATGCAACAAAGATTTAATAAAGCGTTACTTATTTCTAAAGTCAAATTTTGTGATGTTTGAAAACGATTTTCTTTGGCTCTCTCGTTAGATAGGAAATCGACATTACATTAACATTTCTCAAATTTTTAACCTCATGATTCTAATATCCTACTTTGATTGATTTTATGAAAATCTTATCATTTAGCTTTTGAAATCAATTTCGTGTCGTAAATCAAATCAAGCATTAAAATGCGTTGGGGCTATTCATGGGCATGTAAGCCATCAAAATAATCCCAAACGCCTACAATCACAAGTTCCACTAATATGGGGCCTTAAACCCGATTCTCCGCTTTGGCGTCGTTTTAAGGCCCGACGGTTACATGTTACAAGGAGGCTACATCCTACCCGCTACATACATCAAGACATGTCCATCATCGGATTTGGACCACGGGGTCGTTTTCCTAGGCTCACAATCAAATTTACACACACCCGCAATCGAATATTACAAGAATTAACCAATACGGATAATCTAACAATACCAAGACATCCTAAAATAACGATTTAAAGGAATTGATACCAAAATATAACACCTTTAAAACAACCAAAGAAATTAATGAACGAATATCATCGGGTTATTAGGAAGAGTCTTATTCCGATGGAAACTTCACTCATAATCCCTAATTCATTGTTCAATCAATAAATTACATGAAAAATTGCATCTAATTTGATCAAATGTTATGATAGAAATTGATATCACAAAAGAGATTTCACCTTGCAATTGATATCCAAATGGATATGTGAACTTGATGTATTTGAGTAGAAGGAAACAATCTATTTGATACAAATTAAATCAAAAGAAAATTATTCCTCTCTTTTTTCTCTCTTTTCTTCCTATTTGATTGCAAAATTTCTCTCTTTTCCCCTCTATTTTCGTGCTTATGTTGCTGCTGGAATCTCCTTCTTCTCCACAATTGCTCAACCTCCTGTATGCTGCCTGAAGCTGGCTTAAATAGGCTGGCCAGAGCCAGCCGCAGATCTATCTGCGGCTGGCCAGCTGGCACGCCTCCCATCGCACTCAGCTGGTAGTGCTGATTTCCCGGTTTCCGTGCTGGCGCACCCACTTGGCCGCAGATCTATCCGCGGCTGGCGGGCTTGACTTTTTCGATTTTCGTGCCACGCCTCGATTTTCGTGCCGCAACGTCGGTTTTCGCTGATAGGCTCGTGTTCTGCAGTCCGGGAATTTCCGGGAGACGTGCCACCTCATTCGGAAATGCCTGCCTCGGACGGCTTTATTGTCACGTAAACTTGGGTTGCCCAAAACATTGCGGCGGTGCCGGGCGCTTGCCCTTGTGCCCGCTCCTTTGCTCCCGCAAGCCGGTTCAATTGACGATTTCGCCCTCCTGTCATGGTTAGTAGAAGGAAACGCAAAATTTGGGTGTCTACAACAGCCCTTGGAGATAACAGAGTTGAAGTGGGAACATATCACGATGGACTTCGTGGTAGGCCTTCCAACTACTCAGAAGGGTGTTATGGCGTGATATGGGTTACCGTGGACCGACTAACGAAATCAGCGCATTTCTTGCCGATCAAAATCAGATTCACCCTAGATTAGTTGGTGAAATTATATGTCAAGGAGATTATCTCGAGGCACGGTGTTCCAGTATCAATTGTGTCGGACAGAGATCCACGTTTCACATCAAAATTTTGGAAGAGTCTGCAAGCTTGTATGGGGACACAGTTGAGAATAAGTACAGCGTACCATCCTCAAACCGATGGCCAGATCGAAAGAACAATTCAAACATTGGAGGATATGCTGAGAGCGTGTGTCATGGATATTAAAGTCAACTGGGATGATCATTTATCTCTGGTCGAGTTTGCCTATAACAATAGTTATCACGCAAGTATTGAAATGTCGCCTTATGAAGCGTTGTACGGAAGGAAATGCAGAACTCCATTATATTGGGATGAGGTTGGTGAAGGTCGACTATTGAGACCCGAACTAGTACAATAAACTGCTGAGATCGTCAAGGTAATAAGAGCCAGATTGTTAGCTGCTCAAGACAGACAAAAGAAGTATGCTAATTAACACCGACAGAATCGAGAATTTGACGTCGGAAGTTTTGTGTTTCTCAAAGTATCTCCTTGGAAGGGGAAGATCAGAATTAGTAAAAAGAGTAAACTGAGTCCGCGATTTATTGGACCCTTTGAGGTATTGAAAAGAGTAGGTGAGGTGGCCTATGAGGTAGCTTTACCTCCCGAGTTAGCCCACATTCACAATGCCTTCCATATATCGGTGCTACGACCGTATAAGCCCGATTATAAACATGTAATAGAATATGAACCGTTACAATTTGACAAAGATTTATCCTATGAAGAGGTTCCTATGTAGATAGTTGACAGGAAAGAACAAGTGCTCAGAAATAAAGTTATACCTTCTGTAAAGGTAATATGGAGGAACCACAACACTGAAGAAGCTGAAAGTAGTATGCACACAAGCCAATCATATTTGATATGATGTAGCATATACTTTGTAATCTTATTCATTTATTAATAAAAGAATTGATTTTCTTATAAGGCATTTTATATTATCTACATAGTGTTGTTATATTAAATGTGATAAACCCATAGTTTTGAGCACTGCTTTCAGAATCATGATGGTGATCATGCTAATGAGAACTAAATTCTAGATAGCTCACAAACTAAAATCGTTCCTAATCATTGGATTACTAAAAAGGGGATTAGTAAATCCGAATAGATTAGTACATACGTTGCTTGCTCTTAAGAAAAGGATGATTGATCTTATAATCATTTGTGTGGAGACACTAAAGCAAGTATGTAGGTGCTTATTGGAGAATAAGTTCACTGAACGTGGCTCGCTAAGGAATACCTAATGGAGTTTTACTCGCCTGTCAATAGGAATTCCTCTAGTGATAGTAGTACAAGTGATCCTTGGACTTGAGATCATCATAGTATCTTGTGTATAATGAGTTATACTTTGACATGTCCCTTAAGACCTTTAGGGTATATCAAAAGGTATGATTGGGTATAATAAGTTGTGCATGGAGATAGGTGAATGATCAACAAAGAATCTACCACGTCTATTAAAAGATGAAAAATGTCCTATGTGATTCGATAAATGACAACTCAGTAGTCCTTGGCCAAGGCAGAATGAAATTAGAAAGGAGTTTCTAATTTGCATTAATTAGAGTTATGCATTTGGGAATCGAAATACATATAATTTAATAAAATAAGACTTGACAGTAAATCCATGTCTTATATTTAATTGGGACATTGTATGGTAGAAGGATTGAATTGTACAGTAACTATTCACTGAAAGGTTCTTTTGTGATTAATGTTGAAATCTATATTATCTGGAAAGTCGTTGATCGCTAAGGGGGCTTACCCTTATTGTAGAATAAATATTATTTATTTAAATAAATTAAATAGTTTAATTTATTTATTTAAATAAGATTAGAATTGTTCTAATTGATTTATTCACAACCGGTTTAATATGGAGAACCTAAAGGGTCACACCGCAAAAGGAAAATATTTATTTAAGAAGTAAATGGCATAATTGTAATAATAAGTTAAGTATATTTAATTTAATCTATGGAGATAGAATAAATTAAATAGCTTAATATTTATTATTTAATATTTTGGAAATATTAAATATAAATTAATAAGAGGAGTCTTATTATTATTACTATTACTATTATTTAATTCCTAATAGGGATTGGGAATTAATTAATAGAAGTACTCTCCCATGAATTCCTAATTGGATTAGGAGCATAATTAATTAAAGGAGTTTAATTATAATAGAAAATCTAATCCTAAATAGTTTAGGGAAGTGTTATTCCTACATCTATAAATAAGAGGAGTCTTATCATAGATTAGGGTTGCACACTCTTGCATTAGATTGTGGAGAGTACTTGTAATTTCTATAGAGATAGAAACTAGGGTTTTGCCAATACCCAGCTTCTTGAATACCTATTCTTCCTTGGTAGATCACCTCTAGAGGCCAAACACTTGGGTGGCTAACGTTGATCAAAGGAAGGAATCTCACCCGTGGAATTCAAGGAGAACGCGAAGGAATTGGAGTTGAACTTGTACCCGAGGAAGCTTTGATCTACGAGGGTATAATTCTTATTCTCTTTCTCTTTCGTTTAATTGATAATTGAACACAAGGATAGATCATGGTGATGGTTTGTATTAAAATTTTAAAATCTGTTTTATCACGCTTCCGCCCTATTTATGTAATTTGATTGCATACTTGCGTTATATACAAACCTAACAGTGGTATCAGAGACTAATCTTTGTGTTAATTATTGATTTTGATGATTCTATGTATGTATTGATATGCGATACGATCAGATTTTTGGGCTAAATTTTTTTTTCTGAATCTGCGTCGCGGCGCGGTCGTGCCGCTTCCAGTTCATTCTGGAGCGCGGCCGCGCCCTCACCTAGAAAACGTTTCTGGGGGTGCAGCGCGGCCGCGCCGCTCCTAGGTCAATTTGGAGCGCGGTCGCGCCGGTGTGCAGACTTTGAAATTTTTTTATTTTTTCTCAATTAACATAAATGGTTTATTTAATTGATAAAAGTTTAAAATAAAGATGTTTATTTTATCTTGAATAAGATTTCAAATTACTAAAATTAAAGGAGTTTAATTTGGATTTGGTTTTTGATTAAAATAAAAGAGTTTATTTTGTTTCAAAACTAAATATTAGCAAAACTTTTGCCTATTAATTGATATCCATGCATATATGGAATGGTTTTATTATTCATAAGATGAATATTATTTATTGATACATATAGAGATATGTATGATAATAAATAGGGATTGATTATGGACTATTGACCAATGTGTGATTGGATTTATTTTAGAGCATGCTTGAATGTATGGGTTTTTATAAATGGGGTCTGCGTACCTCGTCTTCTCTAATTTTTCTTAATGTAAATTTTATCTCTCTCCTATGTACTTCCCCTTGACTGCTGATCAAGGTTTCTATTTATTGTAAATAGTTTATGTAATAGGACTAGTTGGAATTAATTTTAAAGAATTGGAGACAAAGGAGCAAGGAGCGCTTGAAGACCCGTTTGTATTGGAGCCCGGGTTTAAATATAATAGTTATATTCAAATTTAATTCTTGCACCCTAGGTTTGACCTTTTGGCTCACTTGGTGGCTCTAGTGAACCAAACTAGAATAAAAGTCCATAATCAATCCGGGTAGAATATAGTATTCTATATGTGCATGCTTACTATATATATATTATATATTATCCAACATGCTTCGCATGTAAAATAATATGACGCGTATTTTATATATATATGTGCATGCGCGCTAAACAAGATGAGACTAATAATAATAAACCCCTCAAAGAAATCATATTAAGTCCTAAGTGTTCAAAGATATTTGAAATATCGAACGTCACCTTCTAGCATGGTAAAACAATAGAGTATTAAATGTTTAATATGAGTTTGTTATGTCACCACAAGGCGAGTATTAAATATTTAAGATGTTTCTTTATCATATTTGATGCTTATTAAGGAATTGAACATTACTGTTTTGTTGTGTCACCACAAGGACGGTATTTTTCTCTTCACATATATGGAAGTGCTAGGATGGACTTAACTTGGATAATTTTGATTCGGATGTGTCACCACTTGATCAAAATAATCTAAGAGGCAAAATACAAGGAGTTACATAGTGATGTAATTGACAATAGTTGTCTACCTATTTATTTATATATCGTTTGTTGTGTCACCACAAGGCTATATACATTTGAAATGGGATCCTTAATCTCACTAGCAAATCTTTAATTAGAATTGCCGAACTATATAATGATGGTAATATAGTTTGATGAAAAAGTGAGAGATACCAATTTAAAATAAAGACCTAATTTATTTTGGTAATTAATTAAATGAATGTATGCTAAAATGTTGTCTATTTCACATGCAGAATTTAAAATTGTCAAACTCACTATCACTACGTAGCATACTTGATGCTAACAAACTGACCGGACCGAATTACACGGACTGGTTAAGGAATCTGAGAATTGTTCTCACTGCTGAAAAGATTTCTTATGTCCTAAATTCGTCAGTCCCTGCAAATGTTGCAGAAACAGCCTCTGAGGAAGAGATTGCTACTCTCAGAAAGTGGCAAGATGATGCAATCTTGGCTCAATGCATCATGCTCGCATCCATGAGTAACGAGCTTCAGCGTCATCATGAAACTATAGATGTTCCTACTATATTGCTGCACCTCAAAGAGTTGTATGGTGAGCAAAGTAGGACTGCTAGATATCAGATATCTAAGGAGCTCTTCCGATCTATTATGACCGAGGGCACTGCTGTTGAGACTCATGTCCTTAAGATGATCAATCTGATTGAACAACTTGGACAGCTTGGGTTTGTGATGGATGGGGAGTTAAGTAAAGATTTGATCTTGCAGTCACTCCCGGACACCTTCTCACAATTTGTTGTGAATTTTCACATGAATAAGTTGGACGTCAGCTTGCCTGAGCTACTTAACATGCTGGAAACTACTGAAGGTCACTTCTCATCCAACAAGAACCAAATCTTACTAGTGGATGATTCTTCCAAGAAAAGGAAGAGGCCCAAGGTATCTTTTGAAAAGAAGAAAAACAAGAAGACTAAGGGCAAGGCGAAGAGAAAGGATAAAAAGAAACCTGATCCAGATAGCAAAGGAATTTGCTACCATTGCAATAAGCCAGGACACTGGAAGAGGAACTGCAAGGAGTATCTTGCAGACCAGAAGAAGCTTGGAGAAGCTTCGACTTCCGATCTAGGTTTGTTCATGATTGAAATTAATTTTTCTGAAAATCAAAATTCTACTTGGGTATTGGATACCGGCTGTAGTTCTCACATATGTAATAATGTGCAGGGACTAAGCAGAAGTAGAAAGCTGAACAATGATGAAGTCATCCTACGAGTGGGAAATGGAGCAAAGGTTGCTACATTAGCTGTAGGGACTTATTGTTTAGCATTGCCTTCGAGCAAGTTCATTAGTTTTATACGGTGTTGGAAACCTACTGAATGGACTTTACATACTTGACTTGCATGAAAATATACTTCAAATTGAACAAACTAAGAAAAAAAAAAGAGATGATGTAACGACCGTGAATTTTGCATGGCTTTGTAATATACGCTTATGATCATTATTTAATGAATGAATATTTATTAATATTATTTTGTGTGATGTGCTTAAAGGTTATGTAATAATCTAGATTATGTATTTGCAATGATATTAAGTGTTCTTATTTGGTAGGACTTATTAAAATGATTTCGGAGAAATATCGCTAAAATTCTATTCGCGGGTTACTATTCGCGCGGGCACTATTCGCCCCAAAAAAAATGTCTTTTTCGTTTATTTCGAAACTTCTAATTTTTGTCATGGTGTTAATGTGATGGGTTAATAATCCAAGTGTTGGATTTTATTTGAGCCAAATTGGGATTTAATTAGAAGCCCCAAATTGCTTAAGGCTAGCCCAAACCCATGGAGCGACCCAAGACCCAACCCCATGACCCATAACCCATGACCCATGAGGGAAATGGGTTACAAATCAGCTGAACATTGGAGAAGGAAGGAGTATACGAAATGAAGAATGAGGAGAGAAGGAGCAAAAGGAATAAGAACATTTGGGAGAAGCAAATTCCTGCATTTGGCAAAGGAAAAGTGATGAAGAACAATTGGGGAGAAGGAGAGGGGAGTTACCCACACATTGGAGGAGCCAATTCCATCTTCCCATACATGGGGAGCTGATCATGCTAAGCATGCTCAGCCATTCCTTCCTCAAGCTGAGCTCAATTCATCCTCCTATAAGTACCAACCCTTGTTTGCCTTCTATTCCTTTGTTCATTGCTAAGTTAGAGCTGAAGATTGTGAGAGTTGTGAGAGTTGTGAGTATTGAGCGTACGGGTGAATTGGAGAAGGAGAAGAGAGGAACTTGTAGCTGTAATCAATCCCACTTTCATCCTAGAAAGAGCTTCAAGAGGTTAGTAGTTTAAAGCCTAGCTCATTTCCATTGTTGTTTCAATTTTCAGTTGATATTGCTTGCTTTGTGGGAATATATGTTGCTAAAATTGCTTTGATTGGCTCATAAACATGTATGAATGTTGTTAACTCTTTAAAAGCCTTGTTAATAATCAATGAAAGTGGAACAATGAATGAGAATCAAACCTATGCATAAGGAATCAAGAATGGACATTAATGGACTGTTGGACATTGTGGACTGTTTTGGACAATTTAGGTAGTTTGATGAAAATTTAGTTTATGGTTGGTTGTGTACTTGTTTGTGTATGCTTATAATGTGTTATGAAGTTTTGGGTAATGATTTCATTTGGAAATCTGGACTAGAGCATAATTAAACTCTACTCCAATGTGAGTTTGTAAGCCATGCCCACCAACTATTTGATTTATTGTCAAAGAGAATGATTTCTCTAAAGATCATGAGAATTAGTTTTGATTAATTGTCGAAATGGTGTTATATTGCTTAGTTGGGTATTGAAAGCATGTTTTAAGTCATATTGACTTGTTGCATAATAGCTAAGACACAAGGAGGATTAATGAATTGGCCTAACCCTTAGTTTCGTTGAAAACTAGTGTGAACTGTGGCCTTTGATTTAATTCTGGTAATGTTGTGTTATGTGTGTAATTTTAATCTTTTGGGGTAGTATAATGCCCTGCGTTAGTAAGCCATAGGCTTTGGAACGAACGCATTTCGACCTCGGATGAGGGAGTTATGGCGTTTGGGAGAAAAGGTGTCCAATCTGTCCAAAATAGTGAAAACTTAGCCTTGGAGGGACTTTCGGGCCAATTTTATGGCTAGTAAATGAGTCTGTAAAATTATGAATCCATGGGGGTTTTGTAGTCCATGTTATAAGCTTTCCATAGCTTCCGGAACGGCTTAATTCCGATTTATAACGAAGAAGTTATGAAGGTTTGAAGTTTGTATGTCAAACTGCCAAAACGAGAAGGAAAACCAAGTGTTGGGGCCAGCGGCATGGGTGCGGGCGCACGGGGCATGGTGCGGCCGCACTGGGGGCGCTAGGGGCTGCTAGGCACAGCTGGGCGCGCGCAGGCGCGCGCGCGGGCGCATGGGCTTGACAACTCTGACATCCTTTACTAAAATGGGCGTAACTTTCTCATACGAACTCCAAATTGGATGATTCAAGATGATCCGGAAAGCTAAGAAGTAGGACTACAACTTACAATATTTAGAATTGTAATGTAATGTCTTGAAAAATTTTTAAATTGGCCATTTTTAGGACTATTGTGCATTAGGAAGCAAATAGAGGGCGTCGTACATGCACGAATGTAACGTGTAATGTTTCCAACGCTAAAAGTTATTGTTTTAAGTTCTAGAACTTGTAAATTATGGTTTATAATGACCTTTAGCTTTAATCAATAATGAGCTAGACAAGTGCATGAGCATGCTAAGCTTATGCAAATGAGGCGAATCGAGTGTGCGTTGTGCAAACGCCGAAACATCGTATCATGTGTGTGTAACCTTATTTGATATTATGTTTCTAATTAGAATGAAACCTTATTGAGTAATGTAAACCAATATTTGACATTAATTATGTGGCTAATATGTATGTGGATATGTACTTAAATGTGTAGGACTTTTGAAGGACGATTAACGTCGAGTTATTAGCAAGCGCGTAAGGCAAGTTCTTCTTTAACCCTCGTTTAACCCTTGTGTTGGGCAAGTTCTCTAACTCCATTCATTTACTATATTGAATGCAAGTTCCTTATCTTATACAAAAGACGTATATTGTGCAGATTTCCTAATTCTTGTTTAAGTTGGTATTGCACAAATAATCTACATTTTCCTAAATTACACCAATGCGGTGTATTGAGCAAGTTTCTAATCCCTGTCTAGTCCTCGTTCTAGGCGAGCTTATCAACGTCATTCGATTATATTCTTACGAATGTTATTTAATGTTCAAAGTTCATATTTACGGAATACATACATTATTGTGTGAATTCCATACTTATGCCAATCTTTCATATTTGCACAAGCGTTCAAGATATGTTATTGACATAAACTGTTAAAGCTTTTAAGTTCACATTATGCATGAACTGTTTACGAAGAGTGTCAATGCCATTTGATTCGGCTAGACTAACGTCCATGATTTAGAAAGCTATCCAAACCAATTGTTTTGGTATGGACTCTTTGCAGAGATGAACAACCCTCATAGTAGGGAAAAATATATTTTTAGTCGGGGAACCGACACGCGCGTAAGTAGAACGTTTGAGGCTTATGCATAACGCCGGGTATTTTAGGCTGATCACTTATTGTGCCTGTATTTGTTGTTTGGAGTTAATAGTGTAATACTGTTAATTCTAATAAAAGGTAAGTGCCATGGTGGCCACTCAGTGATTCCTGCAATTGAAACAGATTTGAAATCCTTGAATTCATTTGATATTCATCCAGTCCATAGTGACTCATCAGTAATAGTAAAGATTTGTATTAAAACTTGAGAAGTCTTACTTTTGATCATGCATTATCTTTATTGTTATACTTGTTGGGCAAACTTGTTGCTCACCCTTGCTTTCCTTAAAACATTTCAGTGGTTACCCATAGAGGCGAGAGCTCGGGAAAGGATAAAGGCAAAGGCAAAGCTACAGATTAGCTTTGTCCTACTATGTTATGATTATGCTATGTTTTAAGACTCGTTTAGAGATTATGTATTAAATTATGTCGTGTATTAAGACTTATGTATTAGTCATTGTGTAATTTGTTATGTTAGGTATTTGTATTGGTATCGAGACTTGGGACGAGAGTATTTATGTTATATCAATGTAAATATTTCTATTATTCCGCAATTAGTTGTTAATAGTATGTGTATGAGTTGCACAGTGATGCACCGAATTCGAGGTTAAGGCAACCCGGATTTGGGGACGTCAGAGGTTGGTATCAGAGCTATAGGTTATAAACCTTAGGAAATGGAGAGTCCTTAGACTATAACCTTGGAGAACATAGAGAAATAGAAAGCAATAAAACTCATGTAGAGTTTACGAGATATAGACTTCGATTAGAAAGTTAGTAGTGTCGTGAAATGTATTTTCATTCCATGTAATGGATTTATATTTTGTTAAGAGATACTGATAGGTTTTGTTTGTTTTGTCTTGTGTTTATAGTATGCCAGAGATGGGCGAGCCAAGCAGAATTATGGAGGAAGAGCCACGTGACATCCATGTGGTGTTCGAGTCACCCCTTATAGTTGAGCCTATTACGGCAGTATCCCCAGCCGAAGAGGATTATGTGAGGGAGTCTGATCCGGAGGAAGACCCGGATGAGGACTTCGAGGAAGACCCCATAGGCAGTGATTCCTTAGATGAACCAGGAGAGGTGCCCCATGATGACACCACATATGAAGATGATCTGCTAGGGGAGTATGCTGATCGCATCATCGAGCTAGAGGATACAGTCTGGGAGCTGGAGCAGGAAGCTCAGGAACGACATGAGGTCTCTGTGCAGTTAGGGGCTATGGTCTACCGTCTCATAGCAAGGAATGTAGAACTAGTAGGAAATCTAGAGCAGTCCGAACAGCGGGCGGGAAGCCTACAGGTGGAGAAGGAGGCTTTGCGAGCCCAGCTAGAGGTAGAGGTAACTGACCGAATCCAAATTGAGGAACAGCGGGATGACGCCTTAGAGCGAGCTGATGACTTAGAAGGTGAAGTGAGAAGGAAGAGGAGGAAGATGAACCGGATGGGCTATGCATTCAGCACGGCTATCGGTAGGTGGATAGATGGTGTCTGGCATTATCCGGCCGAGGAGGGGCAGACTCGCCACACTCTGAGCCGAGATCTGATGGTCCGTATGGGACATTTGGAGTATAACCGCGCCGTGGAGCGCGGTATGCTTGGATAGACTAGTCAGTTATGTGTCTAGCAGTACATGATTTTGTTTATGTAAATCCCGATCTTTTGTATTATGTGTGGGATAAGTTTTGTATACCCCAAGCCTTTATGCTTGATAGAGGGTACTATGTTAGTAAATCCCCATCTTTTGTGTATTAGGGGGTGAATGGTGACGGTCATAGCAGTGTGTTATAGGACGATCACGTATGATGTACTGGCTATTGACTTATCAATGAAACGTTCTTATTAAATGTGTTGTTTAATTGTTAAATTACTTGGTAAACATTTGCATGGATTGGTTGTATAACCATGCAGCAATAATTGACTGTCAAAAGAAAAGTGTGAACCTTCGGATCTCAAACCGGTCGAGGGTAGTATTTAATGGTAGCACGTCGCTTAGACGATCGTGTTGTCTTACGATGATGCAGGCCAAGAAGTTACTAAGAAAAGGGTGTGTAGGCTATTTAGCCAATATTGTAGACACAAAGAAGGAGGGAGTAGAAATAACAGACATACCGATAGTGAGGGATTTTCCGGACGTGTTTCCAAGCGAATTACCCGGTCTACCGCCAGATAGGGAAATTGAGTTTGCAATAGATTTAGCACCAGGGACGACACCAATTTCGAAAGCCCCGTATCGCATGGCGCCAGTGGAAATGAAGGAATTGTTGATCCAACTTCAAGAATTGCTGGACAATGGGTATATCCAACCGAGTGTGTCTCCTTGGGGAGCACCGGTCTTGTTTGTCAAAAAGAAGGACGGAACGATGAGGCTTTGTATCGACTACCGAGAGTTGAACAAGGCAACGATCAAGAATAAGTATCCATTGCCAAGAATCGATGATCTTTTCGATCAACTTCAAGGAGCGAGGCATTTCTCGAAAATAGATTTGAGGACCGGATATCACCAGTTGAAGGTGAGGAAGGAGGATGTGCCAAAGACCGCGTTTCGAACGAGGTATGGGCACTATGAATTTTTGGTGATGTCTTTCGGTCTGACGAACGCGCCAGCAGCATTTATGGATTTGATGAATCGAATTCTCAAGCCATACTTAGACAAGTTTGTGGTAGTTTTCATTGACGACATCCTAATCTATTCAAAGACCGAAGAGGAGCACCACGCCGACCATCTGAAGGCGATACTAGAAACGCTGAGGAAAGAGAAGTTGTACGCAAAATTTTCTAAATGTGAATTTTGGATGGAAAGGGTACAATTTCTGGGGCATGTGATAGACAAAGATGGGATCTCAGTGGATCCTGCGAAAGTGGAAACAGTGAGTAACTGGGATCAACCGAGGACGCCAACGGAGGTGCGAAGTTTCTTAGGGTTAGCCGGGTACTATCGACGATTTATCCAGGACTTTTCTAAGATAGCGACCCCGTTAACTAATCTAACGAGGAAGACTGTGAAGTTTGTGTGGACGGAGAAGTGTGAGGAAAGCTTTACGGAGTTGAAGAAGAGATTGAGCGAGGCACCTGTGTTATCCCTACCGGATGATACAGGAGGTTTTGTAGTGTATAGTGATGCGTCACACCGAGGTCTTGGTTGTGTTCTAATGCAGCATGGCAAGGTCATTGCGTATGCGTCACGTCAATTGAAGGACTATGAAAAGCGATACCCTACCCACGACTTGGAGTTAGCCGCGGTAGTTTTTGCCCCTGAAGATTTGGAGGCACTATCTTTATGGGGAGAAATGTGAGATATATACGGACCACAAAAGTCTGAAGTATATCTTCACACAGAAAGAGCTCAATATGCGACAAAGGAGGTGGTTGGAATTAATCAAAGATTATGACTGCGAGATTCTTTATCACCCGGGGAAGGCAAACGTAGTAGCAGATGCGTTGAGTAGAAAGGGAAGGGAGAGCTTGTTCAGGCTGACAACACAGGAGGAGCTAGTGAAGGAAATGACGCGACTAGAGATAGAAGTGAAAAGTCCGAGAAGGGCAGCAGAGCGCTTATTCGTAATGGAAGCTCGTCCGACGTTGCTAGATAAAGTACAGGAGGCACAGAGAAATGATGAGGAATGTGAGAAGATAAAGGAAAGAGTAGCAGAAAACGATGAAGAAAAGTTTAGATTGGATAAAGATGGTATCTTGCGATTTGAAGAACGTGTGTGGGTGCCAGCCGTGACCGAACTAAGAGAGGCAATCTTGCATGAGGCACATAACTCACCATATTCTGTTCACCCAGGAAGCACAAAAATGTACAGGGATCTTCGTCAACATTTTTTGGTGGCCAAATTTGAAGCGAGAGGTGGCAGAGTGCGTCAGTAAGTGTCTTACCTGTCAACGGGTCAAGGCAGAGCATCAGAGACCGAGTGGACTACTTCAACCACTTAAGATACCAGAAATGGAAATGGGAACACATTACGATGGATTTCGTAGTGGGGCTTCCAAGCACACAGAAAGGTTATGATGCAATTTGGGTTATTGTGGACCGATTGACGAAGTCAGCGCACTTTCTACCGATAAGGATACGATTCAATTTAAATCAGTTAGCAAAGTTGTATATAAAGGAAGTTGTTTCAAGACATGGAGTGCCGGTGTCAATCGTTTCTGATCGAGACCCGCGCTTCACGTCAAATTTTTGGAAGAGCTTGCAAGAAAGAATGGGAACACAGCTGAGGCTAAGTACTGCTTATCATCCTCAAACTGACGGACAGAGTGAGCGAACAATACAGACGTTGGAAGACATGCTTAGAGCTTGTGTGATGGATTTCAAGGGAAGCTGGGATGACCACTTACCCCTCGTGGAATTCGCTTATAATAATAGTTATCACGCAAGTATCGGTATGCCGCCGTACGAAGCTCTCTACGGAAGAAAATGCAGAACACCGTTATGTTGGGATGAAGTCGGAGAGAGACGACTGTTGGGACCAGAACTAGTTCAGCAAACGGCAGATATTGTTGGCACAATAAGAGCCAGATTGGTAGCAGCCCAAGATCGGCAGAAGAAATACGCAGATTTGCACCGTCAAAGCCGAGAGTTCGAAAGTGGAAGTTTTGTGTTTTTGAAGGTATCTCCCTGGAAGGGGAAGATCCGATTTGGCAAGAAAGGGAAGCTGAGTCCGAGGTTCGTAGGACCGTTTGAAGTCTTGAGAAGGGTAGGCGAAGTGGCGTACGAGGTAGCTTTACCTCCCGAGCTGGAGCATATCCATAATGTGTTCCATGTCTCAGTGCTACGACCATACAAGCCCGATTACAAGCACGTTATATCCTATGAGCCCGTCCAGATCGAGAAGGATCTCACGTACGAGGAAATTCCTATTCAGATAATTGATAGAAAGGAACAAGTATTAAGGAATAAAGTCATACCTTCTGTGAAGGTAATCTGGCGAAACCATGATGTCGAGGAGGCTACGTGGGAGTTAGAGGATAAAATGAAGAAGAATTATCCCCATCTTTTTGCTTAGTTGTAATTCTGGGGACAGAATTCTTATAAGGATGGGAGGATGTAACGACCGTGAATTTTGCATGGCTTTGTAATATACGCTTATGATCATTATTTAATGAATGAATATTTATTAATATTATTTTGTGTGATGTGCTTAAAGGTTATGTAATAATCTAGATTATGTATTTGCAATGATATTAAGTGTTGTTATTTGGTAGGACTTATTAAAATGATTTCGGAGAAATATCGCTAAAATTCTATTCGCGGGTTACTATTCGCGCGGGCACTATTCGCCCCAAAAAAATGTCTTTTTCGTTTATTTCGAAACTTCTAATTTTTGTCATGGTGTTAATGTGATGGGTTAATAATCCAAGTGTTGGATTTTATTTGAGCCAAATTGGGATTTAATTAGAAGCCCCAAATTGCTTAAGGGTAGCCCAAACCCATGGAGCGACCCAAGACCCAACCCCATGACCCATAACCCATGACCCATGAGGGAAATGGGTTACAAATCAGCTGAACATTGGAGAAGGAAGGAGTATACGAAATGAAGAATGAGGAGAGAAGGAGCAAAAGGAATAAGAACATTTGGGAGAAGCAAATTCCTGCATTTGGCAAAGGAAAAGTGATGAAGAACAATTGGGGAGAAGGAGAGGGGAGTTACCCACACATTGGAGGAGCCAATTCCATCTTCCCATACATGGGGAGTTGATCATGCTAAGCATGCTCAGCCATTCCTTCCTCAAGCTGAGCTCAATTCATCCTCCTATAAGTACCAACCCTTGTTTGCCTTCCATTCCTTTGTTCATTGCTAAGTTAGAGCTGAAGATTGTGAGAGTTGTGAGAGTTGTGAGTATTGAGCGTACGGGTGAATTGGAGAAGGAGAAGAGAGGAACTTGTAGCTGTAATCAATCCCACTTTCATCCTAGAAAGAGCTTCAAGAGGTTAGTAGTTTAAAGCCTAGCTCATTTCCATTGTTGTTTCAATTTTCAGTTGATATTGCTTGCTTTGTGGGAATATATGTTGCTGAAATTGCTTTGATTGGCTCATGAACATGTATGAATGTTGTTAACTCTTTAAAAGCCTTGTTAATAATCAATGAAAGTGGAACAATGAATGAGAATCAAACCTATGCATAAGGAATCAAGAATGGACATTAATGGACTGTTGGACATTGTGGACTGTTTTGGACAATTTAGGTAGTTTGATGAAAATTTAGTTTATGGTTGGTTGTGTACTTGTTTGTGTATGCTTATAATGTGTTATGAAGTTTTGGGTAATGATTTCATTTGGAAATCTGGACTAGAGCATAATTAAACTCTACTCCAATGTGAGTTTGTAAGCCATGCCCACCAACTATTTGATTTATTGTCAAAGAGAATGATTTCTCTAAAGATCATGAGAATTAGTTTTGATTAATTGTCGAAATGGTGTTATATTGCTTAGTTGGGTATTGAAAGCATGTTTTAAGTCATATTGACTTGTTGCATAATAGCTAAGACACAAGGAGGATTAATGAATTGGCCTAACCCTGAGTTTCGTTGAAAACTAGTGTGAACTGTGGCCTTTGATTTAATTCTGGTAACGTTGTGTTATGTGTGTAATTTTAAGCTTTTGGGGTAGTATAATGCCCTGCGTTAGTAAGCCATAGGCTTTGGAACGAACGCATTTCGACCTCAGATGAGGGAGTTATGGCGTTTGGGAGAAAAGGTGTCCAATCTGTCCAAAATAGTGAAAACTTAGCCTTGGAGGGACTTTCGGGCCAATTTTATAGCTAGTAAATGAGTCTGTAAAATTATGATTCCATGGGGGTTTTGTAGTCCATGTTATAAGCTTTCCATAGCTTCCGGAACGGCTTAATTCCGATTTATAACGAAGAAGTTATGAAGGTTTGAAGTTTGTATGTCAAACTGCCAAAACGAGAAGGAAAACCAAGTGTTGGGGCCAGCGGCATGGGTGCGGGCGCATGGGGCATGGTGCGGCCGCACTGGGGGCGCTAGGGGCTGTTAGGCACAGCTGGGCGCGCGCGGGCGCATGGGCTTGACAGCTCTGACATCCTTTACTAAAATGGGCGTAACTTTCTCATACGAACTCCAAATTGGATGATTCAAGATGATCCGGAAAGCTAAGAAGTAGGACTACAACTTCCAATATTTAGAATTGTAATTTAATGTCTTTAAATTGGCCATTTTTAGGACTATTGTGCATTAGGAAGCAAATAGAGGGCGTCGTACATGCACGTATGTAACGTGTAATGTTTCCAACGCTAAAAGTTATTGTTTTAAGTTCTAGAACTTGTAAATTATGGTTTATAATGACCTTTAGCTTTAATCAATAATGAGCTAGACAAGTGCATGAGCATGCTAAGCTTATGCAAATGAGGCGAATCGAGTGTGCGTTGTGCAAACGCCGAAACATCGTATCATGTGTGTGTAACCTTATTTGATATTATGTTTCTAATTAGAATGAAACCTTATTGAGTAATGTAAACCAATATTTGACATTAATTATGTGGCTAATTGGTATGTGGATATGTACTTAAATGTGTAGGACTTTTGAAGGACGATTAACGTCGAGTTATTAGCAAGCGCGTAAGGAAAGTTCTTCTTTAACCCTTGTGTTGGGCAAGTTCTCTAACTCCATTCATTTACTATATTGAATGCAAGTTCCTTATCTTATACAAAAGACGTATATTGTGCAGATTTCCTAATTCTTGTTTAAGTTGGTATTGCACAAATAATCTACATTTTCCTAAATTACACCAATGCGGTGTATTGAGCAAGTTTCTAATCCTTGTCTAGTCCTCGTTCTAGGCGAGCTTATCAACTTCATTCAATTATATTCTTACGAATGCTATTTAATGTTCAAAGTTCATATTTACGCAATACATACATTATTGTGTGAATTCCATACTTATGCCAATCTTTCATATTTGCACAAGCATTCAAGATATGTTATTGACATAAACTGTTAAAGCTTTTAAGTTCACATTATGCATGAACTATTTACGAAGAGTGTCAATGCCATTTGATTCGGCTAGACTAACGTCCATGATTTAGAAAGCTATCCAAACCAATTGTTTTGGTATGGACTCTTTGTAGAGATGAACAATCCTCATAGTAGGGAAAAATATATTTTTAGTCGGGGAACCGACACGCGCGTAAGTAGAACGTTTGAGGCTTATGCATAACGCCGGGTATTTTAGGCTGATCACCTATTGTGCCTGTATTTGTTGTTTGGAGTTAATAGTGTAATACTGTTAATTCTAATAAAAGGTAAGTGCCATGGTGGCCACTCAGTGATTCTTGCAATTGAAACAGATTTGAAATCCTTGAATTCATTTGATATCCATCCAGTCCATAGTGACTCATCAGTGATAATAAAAGATTTGTATTAAAACTTGAGAAGTCTTACTTTTGATCATGCATTATCTTTATTGTTATACTTGTTGGGCAAACTTGTTGCTCACCCTTGCTTTCCTTAAAACATTTCAGTGGTTACCCATAGAGGCGAGAGCTCGGGAAAGGATAAAGGCAAAGGCAAAGCTACGGATTAGCTTTGTCCTACTATGTTATGATTATGCTATGTTTTAAGACTCGTTTAGAGATTATGTATTAAATTATGTCGTGTATTAAGACTTATGTATTAGTCATTGTGTAATTTGTTATGTTAGGTATTTGTATTGGTATCGAGACTTGGGACGAGAGTATTTATGTTATATCAATGTAAATATTTCTATTATTCCGCAATTAGTTGTTAATAGTATGTGTATGAGTTGCACAGTGATGCACCGAATTCGAGGTTAAGGCAACCCGGATTTGGGGGCGTCACAGATGATGTTAAGTATACCTTTTGTGGCATTGTAGACTCGGTCATATCAATGAAACAAGATTATCCAAGTTGCATAAAGATGGGCTTTTAGAGCTATCTGATTACGAATCATATCCAACTTGTGAATCTTGTCTCATGGGTAAAATGACTAAATCTCCTTTTTCTGGAAAAGGAGAAATAGTTACAGAGTTGTTAGCATTGGTACACACAGACGTATGTGGACCTATGACAACGAATGCACGAGGAGGGTATTCTTATTTTATTACTTTCACTGATGATCATTCTAGATTTGGATATATGTATTTAATGAAATACAAATCTGAATCATTTGAAAAGTTCAAAGAATTCAGAAGTGAAGTAGAGAAGCAAACTGGTAAGTGTATTAAGATTTTTTGATCGGATCGAGGAGGGGAATACTTAACCAACGAGTTTCTCAATTGTCTCAAAGAAAATGGTATAATCTCACAATGGACTCCACCAAGGATGCCACAGTTGAATGGTGTATCTGAAAGGAGAAATAGAACATTGTTGGACATGGTTCGTTCCATGATGAGTTTTACCGACCTTCCAGTATCCTTCTGGGCTTATGCCCTAGAATCGGCTGCATACCTACTTAACAAGGTACCTACCAAATCCGTCCCAAAGACCCCATATGAGATATGGACAGGGAGGAAGCCAAATCTTAAGCATGTTAAGACTTGGGGTTGTCCAACTTATGTCAAAAGGTTTGAGCATGATAAGCTGAAGACTAGATCCGACAAATGTAGATTCATGGGATACCCTAAAGAAACATCAGGGTATTATTTCTATCATCCTACTGATCAAAAGGTGTTTGTTGCGAAACACGCTGCCTTCTTGGAAAAGGAGTTTATCCTTGAAGGGGTCAGTGGGAATAAGATATATATCTTGAAGAAGTTCAAGAACCATAAAATACCACGGATTAAAGTCAGGTACCTGACCAAGTAGAAGAATCTACTGTACCACTACCTATTCGTAAATCTGGAAGAGTACCGAAGATACCTGATTGGTATGGATTCATCATAGAGGATGATGATGAGGTATGCATCATAGATGATGATGATCCATTGACTTACGAAGAGGCTATGAGTAGTGAAGACTCAGAGAAATGGCTAGAAGCCATGAAATCCGAGATGGACTCCATGTATGAAAACCAAGTATGGACTTTGGTTTCACCACCTGAGAGCATTAAGCCTATTAGGTGTAAATGGGTCTTTTAGAGAAAGACTGGAGTAGATGGCAAGGTAGAGACCTATAAGGCCAGACTGGTTGCAAAAGGTTTCAAACAAAGACAAGGAGTTGACTATGATGAAACCTTCTCACCAGTAGCTATGCTCAAGTCCATTCGGATTTTGCTTGCAATTGCAGCTTATTATGACTACGAGATCTGGCAAATGGACGTGAAAACGGCCTTCCTCAATGGAGAGCTTGAGGAGAATGTATATATGATACAGTCAGAGGGTTTTGTTTCAACGGTTGGAACAAACCAAGTCTGTAAGCTACAACGATCCATTTATGGATTCAAGCAAGCTTCTCGAAGATGGAACATCCGTTTTGATGAGATAATCAAAAGGTTTGATTTTATCAAAAATGAGGATGAACCTTGTGTGTATAAGAAGGTTAGTGGGAGCATTGTTTCATTCCTTGTATTATATGTTGATGATATATTACTGATAGGGAATAATGTTCCTATGCTACAGTCGATCAAAATT
Organism: Aralia elata; assembly: GCA_034770075.1. Taxonomy (NCBI): domain Eukaryota; kingdom Viridiplantae; phylum Streptophyta; class Magnoliopsida; order Apiales; family Araliaceae; genus Aralia; species Aralia elata. The sequence continues at coordinate 4,283,754 of JAVJAP010000049.1, forward strand.
TGGTTACTAAACACTTCTCCATGAAGGACTTGGGTGAGGCATCCTATATTTTGGGGATAAAGATCTATAGAGATAGATCTAAAAGGATGTTTGGCTTGACCCAAGGAAAGTACATTGACTCGATGCTAAAGAGGTTTAGCATGGAAGATTCCAAAAGAGGTCTCATGCCGATGAGCCATGGAATACATCTCTCTAAGAAACAGGCCCCAAAGACACCTGAGGAGAGAGACCGTATGAGTAAGATTCCTTATGCTTCAGCAATAGGATCTATCATGTACGGTATGATATGTACTAGACCAGATGTCGCTCATGCACTTAGTGTAACAAGCAGATATTAGTCGAATCCAGGAGAAGAGCACTAGAAGGCAGTGAAAAACATCCTAAAGTACTTGAGAAGAACTAAGGATGTATTTCTTGTCTACGGTGGGTCTGAATTGATACTAGAGGGCTATACAGACTCAAGTTTTCAAACAGACCAAGATGATAGTAAATCCGTTTCAGGGTATATGTTTACCTTAAACGGTGGCGCGGTGAGTTGGAAGAGTTCCAAGTAGCAAACAGTTACTGATTCAGTGACAGAGGCAAAGTACATAGCTGCAAGTGAAGCTGCAAAGGAAGCTGTTTGGATGAAGAAGTTCATAACTGAACTTGGAGTGGTTCCTAGCATTAGAGGAGTTGTACCTTTATTCTATGACAACAACGGAGTTGTTGCGCAGGCTAAGGAACCCAGGTCTCATCAGAAATCCAAACATGTGTTGCGGTAGTTTAATTTGATTAGAGAGATCATTCAAAGAGGAGATGTCACCCTGGAGCGTGTGGACTCTCAAGATAACATTACAGATCCATTTACTAAAGCTTTAACTCAACAGCAGTTTGATCGTCACTTAGAGAAGATGGGTATTAGATACCATGGCAATTGGCTTTAGTGCAAGTGGGAGATTGAAAGTAGTATGCACACAAGCCAATCATATTTGATATGATGTAACATATACTTTGTAATCTTATTCATTTATTAATAAAAGAATTGATTTTCTTAGAAGGCATTTTATATTATCTACATAGTGTTGTTATATTAAATGTGATAAACCCATAGTTTTGAGCAATGTTTTTAGAATCATGATGGTGATCATGCTAATGAGATCTAAATTCTAGATAGCTCACAAACTAAAATCGTTCCTAATCGTTGGATTACTAAAAAGGGGATTCGTGAATCCGGATAGATTAGTACATACGTTGCTTGCTCTTAGGAAGAGGATGATTGATCTCATAATTATTTGTGTGGAGACACTAAAGCAAGTATGTAGGTGCTTATTGGAGAATAAGTTCACTGAACGTGGCTCGCTAAGGAATACCTAATGGAGTTTTACTCGCCTGTCAATAGGAATTCCTCTAGTGATCGTAGTACAAGTGATCCTTGGACTTGAGATCATCATAGTATCTTGTGTATGATGAGTTATACTTTGACATGTCCCTTAAGACCTTTAGGGTATATCAAAAGGTATGATTGGGTATAATAAGTTGTGCATGGAGATAGGTGAATGATCAACAAAGAATCTACCACGTCTAGTAAAAGATGAGAAATGTCCTATGTGATTCGATAAATGACAACTCAGTAGTCCTTGGCCAAGGCAGAATGAAATTAGAAAGGAGTTTCTAATTTGCATTAATTAGAGTTGTACATTTGGGAATCGAAATACATATAATTTAATAAAATAAGATTTGATAGTAAATCCATGTCTTATATTTAATTGGGATATTGTATGGTAGAAGGATTGAATTGTACAGTAACTATTCACTAAAAGGTTCTTTTGTGATTAATATTGAAATCTATATTATCTAGAAAGTCGTTGATCGCTAAGGGGGCTTAACCTTATTGTAGAATAAATATTATTTATTTAAATGAATTAAATAGTTTAATTTATTTATTTAAATAAGATTAGAATTGTTCTAATTGATTTATTCACAACCGGTTTAATATGGAGGACCTAAAGGGTCACACCGCAAAAGGAAAATATTTATTTAAGAAGTAAACGGCATAATTGTAATAATAAGTTAAGTATATTTAATTTAATCTATGGAGATAGAATAAATTAAATAGCTTAATATTTATTATTTAATATTTTGGAAATATTAAATATAAATTAATAAGAGGAGTCTTATTATTATTATTATTATTATTATTATTATTATTATTATTATTATTACTATTATTTAATTCCTAATAGGGATTGGGAATTAAATAATAGAAGTACTCTCCCATGAATTCCTAATTGGATTAGGAGCATAATTAATTAAAGGAGTTTAATTATAATAGAAACCCTAATCATAAATAGTTTAGGGAAGGGTTATTCCTACATCTATAAATAAGAGGAGTCTTATCATAGATTAGGGTTACACACTCTTGCATTAGATTGTGGAGAGTACTTGTAATTTCTATAGAGATAGAAACTAGGGTTTTGCCAATACCCAGCTTCTTGAATACCTATTCTTCCTTGGTGGATCATCTCTAGAGGCCAAACACTTGGGTGGCTAACGTTGATCAAAGGAAGGAATCTCATCCGTGGAATTCAAGGAGAATGCGAAGGAATTGGAGTTGAACTTGTACCCGAGGAAGCTTTGATCTACAAGGGTATAATTCTTATTCTTATTCTCTTTCGTTTAATTGATAATTGAACACAAGGATAGATCATGGTGATGGTTTGTATTAAAATTTTAAAATCCGTTTTATCACGCTTCCGCCCTATTTATGTAATTTGATTGCATGCTTGCGTTATATACAAACCTAACAGAAGCTACGTGGGAACTTGAAGAGAAAATGATACAAAACTATCCTCAATTATTTGTTTAATCCTTGTATCGCGATTCTGGGGACAGAATCCTTGTAAGGAGGGGAGAATGTAACGGACGAATTAATTGCATTAATTGCGTTGTGATTCTGGGGACAGTATCCTTTTAAGGAGGGAAGGATGTAACAAATGTGATTTTTGTGAATAAATAAAATATTTATTGAGATAAATAAATATTTTAGTTGATTTATTTATTGAATAAAATAAATAATTGATGAAATTATTGTGAAATAATTTATTTTAGTATAAATATGTTAAATGTGATTTGGTGGTGTTTATTCGAATTTAATTTAATAATTAAATTAGATGAATAATGATTTATTTGAATAAATATTTTATTTGAATAAACTGGTTTCTTTGGTAATATTATTATTGACCAAATAGTAACTATAATTTAGTTAGTAGGGTTTAATTGAATTTATTTATTAGTAAGTTTAAATTAAAGTATGCGTGACAATTGAACCTTATTATAAAAGAATTATATAAATAATGGAATAATGGATTTTGTGTTTTACCAAACAAACCTTATGGACTTTTGAATTCTATTTTTAATTTAGTTTTGCCAAACAATCCTTATGGCTTTTGAATTTTGTTCTGATGAATGTATTAAAATGCCTATTGATAAGTATCATCAGGTTATATTTTAAAAGTCTGCAGTTTTATTTCTTTACGTTATTTTGCTAAGCTTAAGAGAGAACATAGGGTTTGAAAGAAAAATAGAGAGTTTAGAGTTTAGAGAGAAATTAAGTCTTGAAAAAAAACTCTGCTAAATTTAAAAGGGAAAAGGAGAATTTCTAGGTAAGAATTAAGATGTATAATCTGATTATAATTCTTTAATTTTATTACATTGAGTTTTTCACTGAAAGTTGGGTTTTATTTCTCTGTAAGTGAATTTTGATGGCGAAATGCATGAAGAAATTGTTTATATGTGTTAGTTGTATGCATAATTTACTGAATGATGTCTGTAAATGAATTTGGTTGTATTAATCCATAAAATTATGCTTTAAATAGAGTTTTGTATTTTTAGTGAAAAGTTTCACGTTAATAGCTTGAATATGTATAAAATTTGATATTCAATTTGGGTATTAATATGTAAATTGATGGAGTAATATTATAATTCAATAAGAAACGTTGATAATGCAACTTAAACGGATCAAAATGGTTTAGAAACGAGTTCACGGTGTTTGATTTCACTAATATGTCAAAAATATGAAATAGAACATGAATTGTAATGTTTGAATCCTTAATTTGGTTAATAGAAGATTCTGAGATGTTGAATTGATTCTGTCGTTGTATGCTACTGAGTCTTTTAAGTTTATAGCATCAGTGAATAACTATTTTGGTGTTTAAGAGAGTAAGTTGTGAAATTGGTTGGAAACAGAGTCTGTTCGTGTTGTAGCAACTGAGTCTGTGTCGCAGCGCGACCGCGCTGGTTTCCAGTGCAAAAGTAGCGCGGCCGGGCCGACAGCAGATCAGTCCCTGTATAAGTGCAGCGCGGCCGCGCAGGTTCCAAGAGTAATAGGGGCGCGACCGCGCCGGTACCAGGGCAGACCCAGTGATGAGTTTTTACATGCATTGCTTGGGTAACGCTAAGTTAACCTATTCTAATGTATGTGGAGAATTGTAAAGCATATTATAAGACTTAATAACATAATGTTGTTGCTCATATGATGATTATAAGTTATGAATCAATAAGTTATAAAAACTTTGTAACTCGATGTCCGTAAGGATTGGAGATGTTAATTATATGTTATGTCTTATATTATGTGATGGTATAGATTTCTGATTTTGTGCTATGTGGTTAGTTAGGGAGTTCAGATCATGAATTAAGTTTGTATCTTGTACTAAAGTGGAAAGTGAAATTGTTAATTATAGTTGTAACTAATTTACATTGTGATCCTAATGGAATGTAGGACGTTTGGTGAACGTAAGTTGTGATTGTGTAGATTAATCACGAGCCAAGTTCCCTAAAACTTTACTTTTCATTAAGAAAGTTGCTAAACTCTACTTTTCGTTTAGCAAGTTCCCTAACCTTGGCTATTATTATTATTATTCAAGCAAGGTTTTTCCATAATATTCAACGCTTATATGTTGATTGAGTTTTCTAGACTTTCAAACGCGTTACTCCAATATATTTGTTTGAAATCCTTGTATTCAACTATTATTGTAGTTCCATTTTACAAAGATTGTATTGATATTGTAATCAAATCGTTATATGGCTAGTGAACCCTTTTGTGTCGACTGGTCCATAGTTGATGATCGTTCTTAAATCTGAAATTTATATCAAAGCTATTCCAAACCAAACTTCATTTGGTACGGACTCTAATGGTAAAGCTGAGTTGAACAACCCTAATATAGGGGATTATACAACGCAATAGCGTTAAAATTTTTGTGCACAATACATTGTACAAAGGGCTGATTCCCCGGAGTACGAGATGGATGGTCCATATAGTCTATAAGACTATTCAAGGTTACGGTAGAGATACTTACTAACCTAGGACATAGTTCGAGGTCTTATGACCCTCAGATATACTCTTAATCTTGAAATCTATATCCAACTCTTGAACCAAGCTATCTGTTGAGCTTTCAGACCTTTGATTATTATTGATTAATTTTAGAAAAGCTATTAGACCTCATTTTGAATCTACTTTAGTGATTTCTCTATTGTTATTGTTATTATACTTGTTGTGACAACCCCAAATCCGGGTACTTAATTCCCACTGATTTGGTGATCACTATATCAATCATTCACAACTATTTACCCATAATAAGAACAATTAAAATAAACTTAAAGAAATATTTTCCCTCAAACGGGGTTACATCACCAATCTCTAAATGAAACAAATCCCAAGTTATCTAACATTAATTACATCCGTGCGGAATAAAACATAATATTAAATAAGTCTTTGATACAAATAAACATCAAGTGGATAATAAATCTCTTGCTACTTTGGCATCTTGCCCTTGCCTTTACTTGTGGACGGTTCGTCCGACTTTCCTGTCTTAGCTGCAAAGTTTAATGCAAGAGTGAGCAAACAATTGCCCACAAGTGTAATAACAATAATATTTGAATGAATTAATTATCAACTGAGATATAATAGGTTTCTAAATTCAATCAACAAGGAATCAAGATTTGAAAGCTCGTTTGAATGCTTAAATCAAGAACAGTAGATTTCAAGATTTTAAGTTATATCTGAGGGTCACAAGACCTCGAACTATGTCCTAGGTTATCAAGTATTTCTACCGTAACCTTTAACAGTCTTATAGACTATGGACCATCCATCTCGTACTCAGGGGGATCAGCCCTTTGTACAATGTATTGTGCACAAACATTTTAACGCTGTCGTGTAAGTAATCCCCTATATTAGGGTTGTTCATCTCAGTTTATCGTCTGAATCCGTACCAAAAGAAACTTGGCTTGGAACAAGTATAGAAAATATTCTAAGTCTTTGAAATCGCTCATCAACTAAGGACTAGCTGAATCAATAAGGGTTTGCTAGTCTAATTCATCAATAAAGTCAAACAACCAAGTGTATATTTGGAATTTAAATGACAATCAATGATCGAATATATAATAACTGAAAAAAAAATATAAGTACTCAACATGGTATCAACCTTGCTTGAATAACAATAAGCTAAGGTTAATTAACTTGCTGAAATAAAAGTCACAAGTTTAAGGAAGAAATATCTTGCTATAAATAATTTTCAAGTTTAAGGGAAGAAAACTTGCCTGAAGCGTAGATTATAAATTTAAGTAATTCACGATCCTTAAACAACCTATACATTTAATTATAAAATGATAACATAATTAGTCACAAGATTAAAAGCATTTTAGGCTTGCTCTTTATCTCATTTTATTATAATATCTCATTTAGCATACCATAATCAACAAGTATCAACCATCTTGGAATTTTATTAATTACTTAATACTTTATTATAGGTCTTAACACATAGCAAAAACCATAAAATAAATTAATAAAAATATATTGTTTTTTATTTTTTTTTATACCGTTCCACCGCCGGGGCGGGAAAATACTTAACAAAAATCTCGTCGGGGCGAAGATTTTCTTAACAAAACTCTCGCCGGGGCAAGAGGTTCGCCGGGGCGAAGAAAGTCAGTGCATTTCTCTCGCCGGGGCGAGAGACTCGGCAGACTTCTTCTTCTTCCTCGGCTAATTCGTGAACAGTGAAGGTTTAGGCCTAAATTTCACGAATTCTACCATCCAACTCATAAATTAAACATACCCAGACATCATATATGATACAAAACATTTACCTAAAAAGTTTTCTAAACATTTTAATCATTCTAACCCATAAACAACCAATTTAAACCCAAGAATTTCACTGTTAAACAATTTATTCAAGTTTTGGCCATTTTCATGAAATTAAGCTCTGTAAATTCATTTTTTAACCAATTAAAACCAGTCTTCTTGCATTATTCTTGTTTTTCATCTTATAATCATAAACAATTATCAATTAACCAATTAATAACCAAATTAAACATCAATTTTATATATATATATATACCATACATGAAATAAAACTCTGTGAAAACCAAAACTCAATTCTAAACATACATTCATAAATTAACACCTTCAATTTAACTTATAATCATCATATAATCATCATATAATCATCTAAAACATATTTACTACCAAGAAATTCATATTTTAAATCAATAGATTTTATACAGAGAACTAAAATACAGTGAAAAATTATACCTTCTATTACTAAAGAAAACTTGGTTAATACTCCTTTGGTTTTAGAATTCTCCTCTCCAATCTCCAAGTTCTTCTCCTCAACTTCTCTCTTTTCTCTCAACTCTCAAAGCTCTGCTCTCTCTTTTCTAATTCACAGAGCTCTCAATTCCATCTCTCTCAATACTCTGTTCTTCTTCTCTTTTTTTTAAGTGATAAAGCTTTAGCAAACAAATACAAATTGATAACTTAAAAAAAATAATAACGTATTCCTTATTAACTCATCAGTTACAAAATTCAAAAAGCCATAAGGCTTGTTTGGCAAATACTAATTAAAATAATCTATTATTCTAACTAAAGGTCTTAAGGCCTTGTTTGGTAAAACAAAATTAAAATAACCCATTATTTCCAAAAAAGGTCATAGGGCCTTGTTTGGTAAAACAAAATTAAAATAACCCATTATTTTCAAACAAAGGTCATACGGCCTTGTTTGGTAAAACTGAATTAAACACTTTTTCATTTATTTTAATAAATCATTATAACATATAGCTTTAAATGTCACACTTTCTAATTTAATTAAAATTATTATTAAATAAATTCAATTAAACCTTACTAATTAATTAATAATTCTATTTAACCACTAACAATATCACCAAATAAATTATCTTACTCAAATAAATCCTTTATTCAAATAAATCATTTAATCATCTAATTTAATTATAAATTAGAATAATCACATTTAAAAAAAACATTTAACATAAATTCTTTCACCATAACTTTATAAATTATTTATTTTACTCAATAAACAAATTAATAAAAATATTTATATAACTCAATAAATATTTTTATTTAATCACAAAAATTGCATTCGTCACACTTGTGGGCAATTGTTCGCTCACCCTTGCATAAAACATTGCAGCTAAGACTGATAAGCCAGATGAGCTATCCATTAGTAAGGGCAAGGGCAAGGGCAAGATGCAGAAGTAGCTCGCAAACTATTATTGTTATGAAATTATGTGATCAGGCTTATTTAATGTTATGTTTTAATTTCGCATTGTTGTAATAAAGGTTAGATGACCTGAAATTTATTTGTTTAAGAGATTTAAGTTGTAACCCTTTTTGTGGGAAGATGATTTATTGAGTTTAATGTTATTTATTATCTTTTATTATGGGTAGTTAAACATAAGGAAATGAATAGTGAACACCAAATCTTTGGGATTGAAGTACCCGGATTTGGAGGTGTCACATTGAACCTAGAGGATCACACCATAAAAGAGAGAAATATGATTTTAGAAGTGATTGGCTTAATAATAATAATAAATTAAGTGTATTTAATTTATTAGTAGAATAAATTAAATAGCTTAATATTTATAATTAATTATTTAAAGAAATACTAAATTATAAATTAATAAGAGTAGTCATCTTCTTATTATTATTATTATTATTATTATTATTATTATTATTATTATTATTATTATTATTATTATTATTATTATTATTATTATTATTATTATTATTATTTGGCTAAATAATAATAATATAGTATTTGGAGAAATACTAAATTATAAATAAATAAGAGGAGTCTTATTATTATTATTATTATTATTATTATTATTATTGTTATAATTTCTAATTAGATTGATAATTAAATAAAATCCTACTTGCTAAAAGGTTTAGAAAAGGGTTAGTCTATAAATAGGAGAAGTCTTATTGTGGGATAGACTAATGCTAATGCAATTTTACAAGTATTCTCAAAACTCTAAATAGTTAGGAGAGAAAACTAGGGGTTAGCCACCCAAGGTCTAGTAGAACCTAAATTCTTCTTCTTCAATCAATATACTCTTGGTGGATCACCTCTTGGTCTTTGCACACTATTGTAACGAACGTTTGATTCGAGGAATTGGAGAAGAATGCGAAGGAGTAAGGGAGGTGAACTTGTAGGTGTTCAAAGGTTGAATCTGCAAAGGTATAATTCCTTCTTCTTCGTTGTTATTTAATTAATAATATTGCTTATGGTGATTCCTGGGATTGCAGAAAAATTTAAATTGCTTTTATTGCATGTTTTCGCTGCGTTTTCAATTAGATTGTATGCTTTGATCTTGTTTCTGCAAAAAAATAGTGGCATCAGAGCCATCCTTATGCGAATTATTAATTGTTTTGATTCGATATATATGTTGATATGTGTTTAGAACAATTTAATTGGGTGTAATTGTTAGCATAAAATTATGTTTTATGAAAGGAAGAAGCAAAATCGCGATATACAAAAAACAAAAACGGAATGAAGAGAAGCTTTAGGCTGTGACGCGCTCCTTGTGAGCTACGACGCTGGACTAGAGCCGCGACACTCCATTACTTGAGCCATGGTGCTTGATGCCCTCCTTGAGGGCCGTGGCTCTCTATTTGTTGAGCCGCGACACTCTCTTTCATGAGCCGCGACGCATGAAGGGCTGTAAGTCCAGTTTTTGTGTTTTTTCAAAAATTCTAAATTAGAAATAAATGAGTTATTTTTTGATTTAGAATTGGACTAAAATAAAGATGTTTATTATAGTTTGAATTGGATTCCATGTTAAATTAAAATAAATAGTTTATTTTGATTTAATTTGGATTAAAATAAAGGAGTTTATTTTGATTCAAAATTGGATTTTATGCTAACTAACATTACCCATTAAATGCTATCAATATATATATTGAATGTTTATTTTCATTAGATGAATATGTTATGATACATGTGATGACATGTATGATTAATCTTTTATTAATACATGTGATGACATGTATGATAATAAAGGGGATGATTATAGACCATTGACCAATATGATTGGATTTAATTTTAATAGATGCTTGAATGAATGTGATTTTTTATAAATGGGGTCTGCGTATCTCGCCTATCTAATTTTCTGATGTAAATTCTAGCTCCCTCCTATGTACTTCCCCTTGGCTACTGATCAAGGTTTCTGTTTTATGAAAAATAGTTTGTAATAGGATTTTATAGAATTATTCAAGAAATTGGAGCTGAAGAGCAGGGGCATCGAAGACCTGTTTGTAATGAAGCCCGGGGTGAATGTAATAGTTATATTCAAATTTTATTTTTGCACCCTAAGTTTGACCTTTTGGTTCATGATCGCTCCAATGAACTAAATTAGAATTAAGTCCATAATCATCCCAGATAGAATATAGTATTCTATAAATTTATGCTAATTATATGCAAGTTGATTACGTTCAAAGACATTGGAGAATGTTAAACGTAGCCTTCTATCATGATAAAGCGATAGAGTATTGAATATTTAATATGAGTTTGTTGTGCACACACAAGATAAGTATTAACTATTTGAGATGTTGCTTTATTACATTGGATGCTTATAAGGAATTGAACAATACCGTTTTGTTGTGCACACACAAGGACTGTATTTTTCTCTTCACTTATATAGAAATGCTGGGTTTGACTTAACTTAGATTATATTAGTTCGGATGTGCACACACTTGACTATTATAATCTAAGAGGCAAAATATAAAGGAGTTACATGGAGATGTAATCGACAAAAGTTGTCTACCTTTTGAATAAATATATAGCTTGGTGTGCACACACAAGGCTATATATTTATTGCAATTGGATCCTTTCTCACTAAGCAGATTTTACAAAGTCACAAATATAACATCTGTCGAACTATATACAAAGAGGGTTATATAGGTTTAAGAAAATAGTGGGAGACACCATTTTAATAAAGACCTAAATTAATCTGGTGATTAATAAAAGAATGCATGCTAATGTTCTTTATTAAATTTTACCTGCAAAATTTTACAAATAGCTAATTCACTATCACTGCGAAGCATACTTGATGCTAACAAATTAACTGGACCAAATTACACGGATTGGTTAAGGAATCTGAGAATAGTTCTCACAGCTGAAAAGCTGGCGTATGTCCTAAACTCGCTTGTTCCTGCAACAGTTGCAGAAGATGCCTCTGAGGAAGAGCTGGCTACTTTTAGAAAGTGACAAGATGATGTACAGGTGGCTCAGTGCATAATGTTAGCATCCATGAGTAACGAGTTATAGCGTCAACATGAGAAAATGGATGCTCCTACTATATTGCTGCACCTTCAGGATTTGTATGGTGAGCTGTAATGTCCAGAAAACTTTTAAACATTGTATCGAATTTATTTTAATAAATAAAATTCATTTTATTTAATTTTACGTATTTAATTGGATCCATGGAGGTATTATTATTATTATTATTATTATTATTATTATTATTATTATCATCATTATTATTATTATTATTATTTAAATAAATAATTACATGATCCAAAAATTTTCTGTGCATTAAGGGGACTCATTAGTAGTTTTATTTAAATTAGTGGGCTAACCCTGAGAATTTAAATTTGCAAGGAAATTGGAAAAGAAGATGAATAAATAAATTCTTGTAAATAAAGAATTATGGTTGAAAATAAATATTCTAGGTAAATAATTAATTGGGTTCGTTAATTAATTTAAGTGCGATGTGGTTGGATTAAATCGGGTCATTTTATTTGACTGGCCCAAATTCCCATCTTAAATTTCATTTGGGCCGCCTCTTTAATTTATTTAGCTGGCCCAACCCTATTAAGCTGAGCCCATTCCAATTCTTTTCAAGCGGGTCGATCCATTCCTTTCTTTCCAGTCGGGTTACCTCAGTTGGAATGAGGAACCAGTAGCTCAAATGGGTATAACCGGCAAAATCAATTGGAAGGAAGCTCGGACCAGTGAAATCAATTGAGAGAGAGAGACCCAAGCCCTAACTCAATCAATCAAGCAAAAACCTTCAATCGAGCGGAGCAAAGGAGACGGGACAAGGGCGGGTCGCCAGGCGTGCGCCGGCGACGAAGGAAGCAACCAGCGGGGAAAGGAGGAGAACCACGAGCGACCAAGCAACGAATGACAAGGACCGGAGGTCCCAGAAATCCGGCGAAAACGACCGGCGAGATGCGCGGCTCGAGGAACTGACGGCAAAAAAAAAAAAAAACACAGCTGGGTTTGATGTGAAGCGACCGACAGCCCTCTCCCTTCCTACCGACGGTCCTTAACCGGCCAACAGAGGTAATACCCAGCCAATTGGGGTAAAGATTTGCCTATAAATTGACCCCAAGGCTGCCGAACCCTTTGCTGTGAGTCTAAAATTTAGGGTTCCAAATTTAGGAAAAAAAAAAAAAAAAAAAAAGGAGAGAGAAGTCGCAGCAAGGAGGGGGAAACAGGGGAGATCAATAGGGTATGTCCAACACGATCAACTATTTCGGAAGGAGGAGAAGAACAGCTACTAGGAGCTCAGTCGTGGTCACCCCAGCCTTAAGGTATAAATGGACTTTATTAAGTTTTGACCCACTGCCGTGTAATCGTGTTTAGATTGTACTCCTCTTTTCTTCTTCTGTTATTGATTGTGTTGTTCCGGAATTGGGAAATTTTGTGTAAAAAGGGAACCTTAAGGTTCTGGCATGCCGGTTGTATACTGTAATTAGGCTGGTGATGTGCTGTAAAACGCACACCAGGTGTTTGTGGTAATGCCAAGCCAAAATTGTTGCTTCCTTTTAGTGTTTAGCATTCTGTCAATACCTTGTTGATTTATTTGGTTTAGGAAGCTACTATTGTGTTGGGTTGTAGCAGCCGATGGTAGTGGTTATGATGTACATTATTTGGGATTGTATGATATTGCTTAGTTTTCAACAGTTGACATTGTATTGTGTGGTGTCTGTTTGGACAATCTGATATTGTAGGAACATTAAGGTCCATTGCAGGTAGCTATTTTCATTGATGATGGTCATGTAGTCAACACCTAGTACATACAGGGAAGCATTTAAAAAGGGTTGTGAAGTTCATTGGGGTTTAATGTCTGTTAAACCACTAGTGCCTAACAAAGATAATAACTAGGGTCTAATTAGTATTAAAAAAAAAAAAAAAAAAAAAAAATAGGTATGAATATACATTACAAATAATAATTATTTATTATTTAGCAACAAATAATAAGTAAGGATAATGAAGATTTAATCTGAATTTTGTTACTTGAACAATAGATAAATAATTGAGAATGATTAAATATGAATAAAGTTAATAAAATAATTATTTATTATTTATCATTAAATAATAAATAAAGATAATAAATATTTAATTATTATTTAATAATAATAATAATTAAATATGAATAAAGTTAATAAAATAACTATTTATTATTTATCAATAAATAATAAATAAAGATAATAAATATTTAATTATTATTTAATAATAATAATAATTAAATATGAATAAAATTAATAAAATAATTATTTGTTATAAATAAAGATAATAAACATTTAATTCTTATTTAATAATAATAATTAAGTATAAATAAAGTTACTTAATAATAAGGGTGGTAATTACTTAATCATTAATGAAATAATGATTAAGTATAAGGGAAATTATTAAATTAATTAATAATTTTTGAGTCCTTAATAAATAAGGTTAATGAACACTTAAGGACTGCTTAATTAAGTGTGAGTAGGATTTATACTGTAAGTATTTAGTTAATAAAGAACAAGGGTCATAATTACTAAATTACCCCTAAGGTAAATAGTAATTAAGAGTAAACTAAATAAATGATCAAGGGTTTTCTGTTATCTTTAAACCAAAATGAATTTATTTTATAAATGATAAATAAGGATTGTTAGACCATACTTGGAAACAATTAAAGGTAATAATTGGAGTATTCAAATGATAGTGACCCTGATTAATTATTATCTGTTTAAATAATAAATAGAGGTCATTAAATTTTTGTTAGCTGATGGCTAGGTAGTAATTAAGTTCGGTGAATTATTTATCTGCTAAATGGATAGCATAAGTGGGTATAATTACGCAATGCTAATGGATAAACCAATTCTACCAACTGATAGGTTATCCACGGTCAAGTAATTAAAGCTAGAATTTAAATTGTAGCTGAGCAAACAGGCAAGTTCCTAACCCTAAACTTCTTACATTATTGCAAGTTCTTCCTTACTCAACTTTTTACCTTGAGCAATACTTCTAAAAACTTTATGCAATATTTTTATTTCATGCAAAAGGTATATATTCTTGCAAGTATTCTTTAAGCTTGAATTTTATCTCCAAGCATGCTTTAAGTGGTCCAATTACTTTCAGAATTATTCCACATCTGTATAATTATTGACATTCGTGCATTCGAATTCGTATACTTAAATTCAGAAATCTATAAACCATTCATGGTTGAGTCTGAACCCTTGTTCGGTCAGACAATTTTGTGAAAATTTATAAAAGCTATCCGAACCAATCAATGGTAAGGATCCTTAGGCTGTATGGACACCCCTTTATTTATAGGGGAGTACCCCACGTACCGTAAATAAGGTACAAATAGCAGAATTAAATGTTATGCATATACATAGGGTACGCGAGGCTGATCCCCTCAAGTACGTTATTCTATAGCCAGTAACCAGAGGGTCAACCAGCTATTGACTCCTCTGGAAGTTATCGTTCAACGTCTATCTGATTATCAATTGTTCTAAAAGCATTCATTGTCATTGCTTCTGATTATTTTATTGTTGAAATCCCTTTTTATCATCCCTTCATCATGATATATCTTTATTGTTGTACTTTAAACTTGCTGGGCAAACTCGTTGCTCATTCTTGCTATATCATGACTTTATTGCAGCAAAACCCGAGACTTCAGGGAAGAACAAAGGAAAAGAAAAGATGAAACAATAGATTCCTTGTAGCAGACTTTATAATCATGTGTAATTTAATTACTGTTCATGTAATTTAAACCCTAATAGTTATTTAGGGTATGGGTTGATGTACTTGATTAAGGTTAATTGTATTCTGGGACTAGTAACACCTTGTAATGAACAACGTATGTTTATATATTCCGCACTTTTAGATATCATATGTTGTTAGAGGTGGATGTTTATGTTGAATCGTGATGACCGGATCCGGGTATTTGGAGACCCGAATTTGGGGGCGTCACAGGTTGGTATCAAAGCTGTAGGTTATAAACTTTAGGATTGCGAAACCTAGGTTATAACCTTCATAGTAAACTCGTATCGAGTGTTAGGAGATAAATCGAGGAGATTTATCATATGTGGTTTTGATGAATTGGGGAATTCATCGAGTCGAGTAGTACCCAATGAAATATACTTTCATTTCTTCAATGAATATATTTTATTGTTGTACTAATGCTAGTTTTGTGTGTTTGTAGGATGGCTGCTGTAGGGGAGACTAGTGGAGCCCGTGAGGAGGAAGTATTTATAGACATACCGGTAGTGGCGGAGCAGCTGGTGGGCTATGCTCCTATTGCCCCGGGACTGTTACAGGAGGAGTCCGAGCCGGAGGAGGATTACCAGAGGGAGCTACCGGAGCCCGTTGTGGGTAGAGTGATGAGGTCCGGTAGTCAGGACCCTGATACTGAGGAGGTGGATCCCGAGGCTGAGGGGGAGGAGCCACCTGCTGGTATCGACGGCATGGGATCCACTGCTGATGATATTATTGAGGGATTGACGGACAGAAACGAGGAGTTGGAGGCTCGGATTGCTCATCTGGAGGAGCAGAACCAGACCCATCAGTATACGGGGGACCAGTACAGAGACCTGGCCTACCAGCTCGACCATGACTTGGGAGTGGCCAAGGTACAGCTGCAGGGCTACGAGTCCTCGGCACAGCAGGTCGGACCACTGCTACATCAGCTAGTGGCCCGAAACGCTGAGTTGAGGGAGAGACTGGAGCAGCGGGATCTGCAGATCGCCCACCTGAGGGCGAAACAGGAGGCCATGAGGTTTGAGGCCGGACTGGAGGTGGCTGCGAGGATGCGCGTCAGGGAGGCCTGGGCCAGGGAGGCCAGGAGGGTTGATCAGCTGGAGGACCAGCTAGAGGCCAGGGCAGTGAGGATAGAGACCCTGGGGCATGCCTTGGATGCAGCCTACCGTAGACCCCGGACTGAGGTAGGGAAGTCCAGCCGCTCGGTTCGCCGCAGGATCGGGGACGGAGCAGTCTCTTCTGGTCAGCAGGCTCGGCTCCGTCATGATGTATAGTGATGGGATAGGATGGTTGTTTAGTTGTTAGTACAGTCAGTCCCACTTTTGTTTACGTTAGGGACATATTCATGCTTGTTTGTGAAACTTTATGTTTGTTGTTATGATTGGGGTAGCAGTTAAACCCCAACTTTTGTGGTCTTGAAGGAGGAAAGGTTAGGATTCCCCACTTTTGTCTAGGGGGAAGGGTTATTGATGAATAGGACACAGTGGCGCATTTATAGCAGTATGCCATAGGTTTCGTATTGTAACAAACGGTGGTATATGAATATAAATGCAGATGTTTCACTTAAATCAAATGTGTTGATAAATATTTTACCTTTAATTGTTTATTTCAATAACATATGATGTAAAATGTGAATCTATAGGTAAAAGTCATCAGTTCCTTATTCTAAACCATGCCAAGGGGAAGGCCACGTAACCGACGGGTCGAAGAGTCCAGAAAGTGAGGTTGGAGACCAAACCAACCCCATGAGAATGTTCGCGGAGATGCTGGCCGAGGCTATGCAATCCAGACCACCACCTGTAGTGACTCAAGCAGCAGCTGAACCAGCGCATCATCTTGCAAACTTTAAAGATTTCAAATTGGTCGGACCACCTGAGTTCAAGGGAACTCTTAACCCAATCGAGGCGCAGACCTGGATAGAAGAGATAGAGAAGGTCTTTGAAGTAGCAAGGGTGGCAGAGGAGCAGAAAACAAGTTTTGCCACTTTCATGCTAAAAGGAGAAGCCAACTATTGGTGGAAGGCCAATCGGGGCCGAGTTGAAGAAGGCACTGTCGCTTGGGATCGTTTTAAGGAGATGTTTCTTGGAAAATTACTTTCCAGAGAGCATGAAGCAGGAGATGGAGATCAAGTTCCTGGAGCTGAAACAAGGAAACATGTCTGTGGCTGAGTACGCGGCTAAGTTTAATGAGTTGGCACGGTTTGCAGCTCACCAAGTCAGCACCGAGGAAAGGAAAGCTCGCAGGTTTGAGCAGGGGTTGAAACCATGGTTATACCGTTCTGTGGCGGTATTGAAAATCAGAACATTTGCAGAGTTGATGGAGAGGGCAATCATTGCAGAAGGTGGCAGTGAGGCCCTGGCCAAATACAATCACGAGAAGAAGAAGGGACATGAGGGCCCTAAGGCAGGAAGCAGCGGGGGCAGCAACCCCAATAAACGGAAATGGAGTGAGAGCCAATCTTTCGGGAGCAATAAGCCCGGAGGGAACCAGTCTGGAGGGGAGGCAAGGAAACCAGGCAGGTGCAGTAATTGTGGTAAGAACCACACGGGGGAGTGTATGAAAGGAAAAAGCGTTTGCTACAAATGCGGGCAACCGGGGCACATGGCTCCCCAATGTCAGAACAAACCAAAGGGGGGATGTTATTCATGTGGAGCACCCGACCACCAAATCAAGGACTGCCCGAAGAGGAAAGGTGACCTCGGGAGTGGCAACAGAAACAACAACAGCAACAGCGGGAACAATAACCGGCTGAGCTATGGGGCACCAGCCAGTCAAGCCAACAGGCCAACAGCCCGCACATTCAACATGACAGTCCAGGATGCAATGGAATCCAAGGACGTGGTGTCAGGTATCATCCCAATCAATGATATAAATGCATATGTGTTATTTGATTCGGGTGCTACTTGTTCTTTTGTTTCTGAAGAATTTGCTAGTCAGATAAATGTACCTTGTGAAAAGTTAGAACACCCTATGAACATAGAAGTAGCAAACAAAGAAATTGTCCCCGTAGAATACATTCATAGGAATTGTTGTGCTGAGTTGCGAGGATTTAAGCTCAACGTGGATTTGATACCCATTCGGCTGGGAGAGTTTGATGTAATCCTGGGAATGGATTGGCTATCGACCCACGGGGCAGTTATTGACTGTAAAGAAAAGTGTGTACACCTGAAGACTCCTAACAAGTCGAAGGTGGTCTTTTACGGTAGTAAGTCACCAAGGAAGTCTTGCTGTTATTACTATGATGCAAACGAGGAGATTACTTAAGAAAGGTTGCGTGTGCTATTTGGCCCATGTGATCGATACTCGCCAGGTCGGGGGTGAGATAAGCCAAATACCAGTCGTGAGGGATTTCCCCGATGTTTTTCCCGAAGAGCTTCCGGGACTGCCGCCGGACAGGGAAACTGAGTTCGTTATCGATTTGGCACCGGGAACCGCGCCAATATCGAAGCCGCCATATCGAATGGCACCTGTAGAGATGAAAGAATTGATGGTGCAACTGCAGGAGCTGTTAGATAAAGGTTATATCAGGCCGACGAGCGTGTCACCGTGGGGAGCGCCCGTTCTGTTTGTAAAGAAGAAAGACGGTTCTATGCGACTTTGTATCGACTACCGGGAGTTGAACAAAGTTACGATTAAGAATAGGTATCCACTTCCTAGAATTGACGATCTGTTTGATCAACTCAAGGGAGCGAAGTACTTTTCAAAAATCGACCTGAGAACCGGCTATCATCAACTGAAAGTGAGACAGGAAGATATCCCGAAGACTGCATTCAGGACTCGTTATGGACACTTCGAGTTCCTGGTAATGTCTTTTGGATTGACAAATGCACCAGCAGCATTTATGGATATGATGAACAGAGTGTTCAAGCAGTAGTACTTGGATAAATTCGTAGTCGTATTCATCGATGATATCTTGGTGTATTCAGAAACAGAGGAGGAGCATGCTGAACACTTGAAGATGGTATTAGCAGCTCTCAGGAGGGAGAAATTGTATGCGAAATTTTCTAAGTGTGAGTTTTGGTTGCAAAGAGTGCAATTTCTGGGTCATGTCATCGACAAGAATGGTGTTTCGGTTAGACCCAGCCAAGGTAGAAGCAGTTATTAACTGGGAACAACCGAAGTCGCCAACGGAGATCCGAAGTTTCTTGGGATTAGCGGGATACTATCGGAGATTCATCCAGGATTTTTCAAAGATAGCATCGCCGTTGACCAACCTCACCAGGAAAACAGTCAAGTTTGTTTGGTCGGAGAAGTGTGAGGAGAGTTTCATGGAGTTGAAGAAGAGACTCAGCCAAGCACCAGTGTTGACCTTACCGGACAACACTGGAGGTTTTGTAGTGTATAGCGACGCGTCACACAAGGGTCTTGGTTGTGTGTTAATGCAGCACGGCAAGGTGGTGGCGTACGCATCACGTCAACTGAAAGATTATGAGAAGGGTTACCCGACTCATGACTTGGAGTTAGCAGCGGTGGTGTTCGCTTTGAAGATCTGGAGGCACTACTTATATGGGGAGAAGTGCGAGATATATACAGATCACAAAAGTCTAAAGTATATCTTCACTCAGAAGGAACTAAATATGAGGCAGCGCCGATGGTTGGAACTGATCAAGGACTACGACTGTGAAATTCTGTACCATCCGGGCAAAGCAAATGTAGTGGCTGATGCCTTAAGTAGGAAAGGCAAGGTGAAATTGATGCAACTGACAGTCCAGGAGGAATTGATACGGGACTTTGAACGTTTGGAGCTGGAAGTTAGGTATCCAATGGAGGTGGACGAAAAGGTGTTCGCCGTGACGGTAGGTCCAACTCTACTGGATAAGATACAGGAGGCTCAAGAATTTGACGAGGAATGTATTGACATTAGGAGACAGTTATCAGAGGGAAAAGCCTCGAGGTATAAGGTTGACAACGCAGGATTGCTGAGATTTGAGGGGAGGATCTGGATACCCTACGTACCAGACTTAAGGGAAGAGATTTTGCAAGAGGCCCATAATACGAGATTTTCGGTACATCCGGGTAGCACCAAAATGTATCAGGATCTTCGTCAGCATTATTGGTGGCCGCACTTGAAGGGGGAAGTTGCAGAATTCGTCAGTCGGTGTTTAACTTGTCAGAGGATCAAGGCTGAACACCAACGGCCGAGCGGATTATTGCAACCCTTAGAGATTCCCGAATGGAAGTGGGAACATATCACAATGGATTTTGTGGTGGGACTGCCAACAACGCAAAAGGGTCTAGACGCCATCTGGGTGATCGTAGATCGTTTGACCAAATCTGCCCACTTTCTACCAATCAAGATCAGGTACAAATTGGAACAGCTGGCGAAACTTTATGTGAAAGAGATAGTATCACGACATGGAGTGCCAGTATCTATTGTGTCTGACAGGGATCCGCGCTTCACGTCAAATTTCTGGAGAAGTCTACAGGAGAGACTGGGAACACAGTTAAGAATGAGTACGGCGTATCATCCTCAGACCGATGGTCAGAGTGAGCGAACAATTCAGACTCTAGAGGATATGCTCCGGGCAGTTGTGATGGACTTAAGTGGCAGCTGGGACGATCATTTGCCACTAGTAGAGTTCGCCTACAACAATAGTTACCATGCTAGTATTGGAATGCCACCGTACGAAGCATTATACGGAAGAAAGTGTCGAACACCGTTGTGCTGGGATGAAGTTGGTGAACGGAGGTTGTTGGGACCAGAAATGGTACAACAAACCGTGGAGATCATTAAAGTAATAAGACAACGGTTAGTAGCAGCCCAGGATCGCCAAAAGAAGTACGCCGACTTACATCGCCAGAAACGAGACTTTGAAGTTGGTAGTTTTGTGTTTCTGAAAGTATCTCCCTGGAAAGGAAAGATCCGTTTTGGGAGAAAGGGCAAGCTAAGCCCCAGGTTCATAGGACCGTTCGAAATTTTGAGACGGATCGGCGAAGTGGCGTATGAGGTAGCATTACCTCCTGAACTTGAGCACATTCACAACGTGTTTCACGTATCAGTGTTGCGTCCGTATAAGCCAGACTACAAACATGTCATCTCCTATGAACCAATTCAAGTCGAAAGGGATTTATCGTACGAGGAGGTTCCTGTTCAAATACTGGATAGAAAAGAGCAGAAGTTGAGGAATAAAATCATTCACTCGGTGAAAGTTCTCTGGAGAAATCACGCGGTGGAAGAAGCCACGTGGGAACTCGAAGAGAAAATGAGAGCGAATTACCCCCAATTATTCGAGTAACCTTAGGTAGAAATTCCGAGGACGGAATTTTTATAAGGGGGAGAGGATGTAATGTCCAGAAAACTTTTAAACATTGTATCGAATTTATTTTAATAAATAAAATTCATTTTATTTAATTTTACGTATTTAATTGGATCCATGGGGGTATTATTATTATTATTATTATTATTATTATTATTATTATTATTATTATTATTATCATCATTATTATTATTATTATTATTTAAATAAATAATTACATGATCCAAAAATTTTCTGTGCATTAAGGGGACTCATTAGTAGTTTTATTTAAATTAGTGGGCTAACCCTGAGAATTTAAATTTGCAAGGAAATTGGAAAAGAAGATGAATAAATAAATTCTTGTAAATAAAGAATTATGGTTGAAAATAAATATTCTAGGTAAATAATTAATTGGGTTCGTTAATTAATTTAAGTGCGATGTGGTTGGATTAAATCGGGTCATTTTATTTGACTGGCCCAAATTCCCATCTTAAATTTCATTTGGGCCGCCTCTTTAATTTATTTAGCTGGCACAACCCTATTAAGCTGAGCCCATTCCAATTCTTTTCAAGCGGGTCGACCCATTCCTTTCTTTCCAGTCGGGTTGCCTCAGTTGGAATGAGGAACCAGTAGCTCAAATGGGTATAACCGGCAAAATCAATTGGAAGGAAGCTCGGACCAGTGAAATCAATTGAGAGAGAGAGACCCAAGCCCTAACTCAATCAATCAAGCAAAAACCTTCAATCGAGCGGAGCAAAGGAGACGGGACAAGGGCGGGTCGCCAGGCGTGCGCCGGCGACGAAGGAAGCAATCAGCGGGGAAAGGAGGAGAACCACGAGCGACCAAGCAACGAATGACAAGGACCGGAGGTCCCAGAAATCCGGCGAAAACGACCGGCGAGATGCGCGGCTCGAGGAACTGACGGCAAAAAAAAAAAAAAAACACAGCTGGGTTTGATGTGAAGCGACCGACAGCCCTCTCCCTTCCTACCGACGGTCCTTAACCGGCCAACGGAGGTAATACCCAGCCAATTGGGGTAAAGATTTGCCTATAAATTGACCCCAAGGCTGCCGAACCCTTTGCTGTGAGTCTAAAATTTAGGGTTCCAAATTTAGGAAAAAAAAAAAAAAAAAAAGGAGAGAGAAGTCGCAGCAAGGAGGGGGAAACAGGGGAGATCAATAGGGTATGTCCAACACGATCAACTATTTCGGAAGGAGGAGAAGAACAGCTACTAGGAGCTCAGTCGTGGTCACCCCAGCCTTAAGGTATAAATGGACTTTATTAAGTTTTGACCCACTGCCGTGTAATCGTGTTTAGATTGTACTCCTCTTTTCTTCTTCTGTTATTGATTGTGTTGTTCCGGAATTGGGAAATTTTGTGTAAAAAGGGAACCTTAAGGTTCTGGCATGCCGGTTGTATACTGTAATTAGGCTGGTGATGTGCTGTAAAACGCACACCAGGTGTTTGTGGTAATGCCAAGCCAAAATTGTTGCTTCCTTTTAGTGTTTAGCATTCTGTCAATACCTTGTTGATTTATTTGGTTTAGGAAGCTACTATTGTGTTGGGTTGTAGCAGCCGATGGTAGTGGTTATGATGTACATTATTTGGGATTGTATGATATTGCTTAGTTTTCAACAGTTGACATTGTATTGTGTGGTGTCTGTTTGGACAATCTGATATTGTAGGAACATTAAGGTCCATTGCAGGTAGCTGTTTTCATTGATGATGGTCATGTAGTCAACACCTAGTACATACAAGGAAGCATTTAAAAAGGGTTGTGAAGTTCATTGGGGTTTAATGTCTGTTAAACCACTAGTGCCTAACAAAGATAATAACTAGGGTCTAATTAGTATTAAAAAAAAAAAAAAAAAAAAAATAGGTATGAATATACATTACAAATAATAATTATTTATTATTTAGCAACAAATAATAAGTAAGGATAATGAAGATTTAATCTGAATTTTGTTACTTGAACAATAGATAAATAATTGAGAATGATTAAATATGAATAAAGTTAATAAAATAATTATTTATTATTTATCATTAAATAATAAATAAAGATAATAAATATTTAATTATTATTTAATAATAATAATAATAATTAAATATGAATAAAGTTAATAAAATAACTATTTATTATTTAATCAATAAATAATAAATAAAGATAATAAATATTTAATTATTATTTAATAATAATAATAATAATTAAATATGAATAAAATTAATAAAATAATTATTTGTTATAAATAAAGATAATAAACATTTAATTCTTATTTAATAATAATAATTAAGTATAAATAAAGTTAGTTAATAATAAGGGTGGTAATTACTTAATCATTAATGAAATAATGATTAAGTATAAGGGAAATTATTAAATTAATTAATAATTTTTGAGTCCTTAATAAATAAGGTTAATGAACACTTAAGGACTGCTTAATTAAGTGTGAGTAGGATTTATACTGTAAGTATTTAGTTAATAAAGAACAAGGGTCATAATTACTAAATTACCCCTAAGGTAAATAGTAATTAAGAGTAAACTAAATAAATGATCAAGGGTTTTCTGTTATCTTTAAACCAAAATGAATTTATTTTATAAATGATAAATAAGGATTGTTAGACCATACCTGGAAACAATTAAAGGTAATAATTGGAGTATTCAAATGATAGTGACCCTGATTAATTATTATCTGTTTAAATAATAAATAGAGGTCATTAAATTTTTGTTAGCTGATGGCTAGGTAATAATTAAGTTCGGTGAATTATTTATCTGCTAAATGGATAGCATAAGTGGGTATAATTACGCAATGCTAATGGATAAACCAATTCTACCAACTGATAGGTTATCCACGGTCAAGTAATTAAAGCTAGAATTTAAATTGTAGCTGAGCAAACAGGCAAGTTCCTAACCCTAAACTTCTTACATTATTGCAAGTTCTTCCTTACTCAACTTTTTACCTTGAGCAATACTTCTAAAAAACTTTATGCAATATTTTATTTCATGCAAAAGGTATATATTCTTGCAAGTATTCTTTAAGCTTGAATTTTATCTCCAAGCATGCTTTAAGTGGTCCAATTACTTTCAGAATTATTCCACATCTGTATAATTATTGACATTCGTGCATTCGAATTCGTATACTTAAATTCAGAAATCTATAAACCATTCATGGTTGAGTCTGAACCCTTGTTCGGTCAGACAATTTTGTGAAAATTTATAAAAGCTATCCGAACCAATCAATGGTAAGGATCCTTAGGCTGTATGGACACCCCTTTATTTATAGGGGAGTACCCCACGTACCGTAAATAAGGTACAAATAGCAGAATTAAATGTTATGCATATACATAGGGTACGCGAGGCTGATCCCCTCAAAGTACGTTATTCTGTAGCCAGTAACCAGAGGGTCAACCAGCTATTGACTCCTCTGGAAGTTATCGTTCAACGTCTATCTGATTATCAATTGTTCTAAAAGCATTCATTGTCATTGCTTCTGATTATTTTATTGTTGAAATCCCTTTTTATCATCCCTTCATCATGATATATCTTTATTGTTGTACTTTAAACTTGCTGGGCAAACTCGTTGCTCATTCTTGCTATATCATGACTTTATTGCAGCAAAACCCGAGACTTCAGGGAAGAACAAAGGAAAAGAAAAGATGAAACAATAGATTCCTTGTAGCAGACTTTATAATCATGTGTAATTTAATTACTGTTCATGTAATTTAAACCCTAATAGTTATTTAGGGTATGGGTTGATGTACTTGATTAAGGTTAATTGTATTCTGGGACTAGTAACACCTTGTAATGAACAACGTATGTTTATATATTCCGCACTTTTAGATATCATATGTTGTTAGAGGTGGATGTTTATGTTGAATCGTGATGACCGGATCCGGGTATTTGGAGACCCGAATTTGGGGGCGTCACATGAGCAAAGTAGGCCGGCTAGATATGAAATATCTAAAGAGCTCTTCCAATCTAGGATGACCGATGGCAGTACAGTGCAAACACATGTCCTAAAGATGATCAATCTAATTGAACAGTTGGGATAACTGGGTTTTATCATGGATGGTGAGTTGAGCCAAGATCTAATCTTGTAGTCACTCCCAACTCCTTTTCACAATTTGTGCTGAACTTTCACATGAATAAGCTTGATGTCAGCTTGCCTGAATTACTTAACATGTTGAAAACTACTGAGAGTCACTTTCCAATGAAGAAAGACCAAGTCTTGCTTGTAGATAATTCTTCCAAGAAGCAGAAGAAGGCCAAAGGATATTCTGAAAAGAAAAAAAATCCTAAGAAGGCAAAAGGAAAGGCAAAACCTAAGGACAAGAAAAAGGCTGATGCTGATAACAAAGGAGTTTGCTTCCACTACAACAAACCTGAACATTGGAAGAGAAATTGTAAGGAGTATCTTGCAAAGTAGAAGCAAAATAAGCTTGGAGAAGCTTCAGCTTTAGCTACAGATACAGGTTTGTTCATGATTGAAATAAATCTTTCTGTAAGTTAAAGTTCTACTTGGGTATTGGATACCGGTTGTGCGTCTCACACATGTAATTCTTTACAGGGACTAAGCAGAAGTAGAAAGCTGAACAAAGGAAAAGTCACCGTGCGCGTGGGGAATGGAGCAAAGGTTGCTGCATTAGCCGTAGGAACTTATTGTTTAGCACTGCCTTCTGACAAATCAATTAATTTAATAAGTTGTTATTATGTTCCAATTCTTATTAGAAACATTATTTCAATTCCATTGTTAGACAAGGAAGGTTTTAATACGATAATAAAGAACAATAGTTGTTCTATTTATAATGACAATGTTTTGTATGGAACTGGTAGATTAATTGATGGTCTTTACGTACTTGACTTACATGAAAATATTTTGCAAATTGAACAAATTAATAGAAGGAAAAGAGATAATGTGAATCATACCTTCGTATGGCATTGCTGACTCGGTCATATTAATGAAACAAGACTAAACAAGTTACATAAAGATAGGCTTTTAGAGCTATTTGATTTTGAATCATATCCAACTTCTGAGTCTTGTCTCATGAGAAACATGACTAAATCTCCATTTAGTGGACATGGAGAAAGAGTTGTAGGATTGTTAGAGTTGGTACACACAGATGTATGTGAACCTATGACAATAGATGCACGAGGAGGATATTCTCATTTCATTACTTGCACTGATGATCATTCGAGATTCGGATATGTATATTTGATGAAATACAAATCTGAATCATTTGAAAGGTTCAAAGAATTCAGAAGTGAAGTGGAGAAACAAACTGGCAAGAGTATTAAGATTATTCGATCATATCGATGAGGTGAATACTTAAGCAATGAGTTTCTTAATCATCTCAAAGATAATGGTATTCTCTCACAATGGACGCCTAATGGTACACCATAGTTTAACGGTGTCTCTGAAAGGAGAAATCGTACTTTATTGGACATGGTGCGGTCCATGATGAGTTTTACCGATCTTCCAATATCCTTCTTGGGTTATTCCCTAGAGACAGTTACGTATCTATTAAATAAGATCCCCTCGAAATTCGTCCCTAAGACTCCATATGAGTTATGGACAAGGAGGAAACCAAGTCTTAAGTATGTTAAGATATGGGGATGTCCAGCTTATGTGAAAAGGTTTCAGAATGATAAGCTTGGGACAAGATCTGATAAGTGCAGAATTGTGGGATATCCTAAAGAAAGTTTAGGATACTATTTCTATAATCCTAGTGAGCAAAAGGTGTTTGTTGCAAATACGCTACCTTCTTGGAAAAGGAGTTTATCCTTAAAGGGACTAGTGGGAGGAAAATAGATCTTGAAGAAATTCAAGAACCACAAACCATTACAGGTCAAGTGGATGAACCTGTCCAAGTAGAGATACATTCTGTACCACAACCAAGTCATAAATCTGGAAGAGTACCGAAGATACCTAAAAGGTATGGATTCATCATAGATGATGATGATGAGGTACGCATTATAGGGGATGATGATCCAGTAACATACGATGAGATAATGAGTAGTAAAGACTCAGAGAAATGGCAAACTGCCATGAAATCCGAAATGGACTCCATATATAAGAACCAAGTATGAACTTTGGTTACTCCACCAGAAGGCATAGTGCCTATAGGGTGCAAATGGGTCTTTCAAAGAAAGACTGGAGCAAATGGCAAGGTAGAGACCTATAAGGCCAGATTGGTGGCAAAAGATTTGAAACAAAGGCAAGGAGTTGACTATGACGAAACTTTCTCACTAGTTGCAATGCTCAAGTTCATTCGGATTTTGCTTGCGATTGCAGCTTACTATGACTACGAGATCTGGCAAATGGACGTGAAAACGGCCTTTCTTAATGGGAAACTAGAAAAGGATATATACATGATACAACCAGAGGGATTTATTTTAAAAGTTAGAACAAATCAAGTTTGTAAACTACAACGATCCATTTATAGATTGAAGCAAGCTTCTCGCAGAAGGAACATCCGTTTTGATGAGACAATCAAAGAGTTCGATTTTAATCAAAAACGAGGATGAACCTTGTGTGTACAAGAAGGTTAGTGGGAGCGTTGTGACATTCCTGGTACTATATGTTAATGATATATTACTTATAGGGAATGACATTCCAATGCTACAATTAGTAAAGATATAGTTGTCTAAACACTTCCCCATGAAAGACTTGGGAGAAGCATCCTACATTTTGGGAATAAAAATCTATAGAGATAAATCTAAAAGGATGCTTGGCTTGACCCAAGGAACGTACATTGATTCAATGTTAAAGAAGTTTAACATGGAAAACTCCAAAAGAGGACTCATACCGATGAGTTTTGGAGTGAATCTCTCCAAGAAAATGCCCCTAAAGACACCTGAAGAGAGAGATCGCATGAGTAAAATACCTTATGCTTCACTAATAGGATTTATCATGTATGGGATGATATGTATGAGACCTGATGTTGCTTATGCACTTGGTATGACAAGCAGATATCAGTCTAATCCTGGAGAAGAACACTAGAAAGTGGTGAAAAAGATCCTAAAGTACTGAAGAAGAACTAAGGATGTGTTTCTGGTGTATGGTGGATCTGATTTGAAACTAGATGGCTATACAGACTCAAGTTTTCAGACTAACCAAGACGACAACAAATCCACCTCAGGTTATATCTTTATCCTAAATGGTGGTGCAGTGAGTTAGAAAGGTTCCAAGCAGTAAATAGTTGCTGATTCAGTGACAGAAGCAGAGTACATAGCTGCAAGTGAAGCTGCAATGGAAGTTGTTTGGATGAAGAAGTTCATTACTGAACTTGGAGTTGTTCCTAGCATACAAGGACCAGTGCCTGTATATTGTGATAACACTGGAGCTGTTGCACAAGCTAAGGAACCCAGGTCTCATCAGAAATCCAAGCATGTGTTGCAGCTCTTTCATCTGATTAGAGAAATTATTGAAAGAGGAGATGTCACCTTAGAGAGAGTGGACTCTCTGAACAACATCGCAGATCCATTTACTAAAGCGTTAACTCAGTAGCAGTTTGATCGTCAGTTAGAGAAGATGGGTATTAGATACCAGGGCGATTGGCTTTAGCGCAAGTGGGAGATTGAAAGTAGTATGCCCTCAAGCCAATCACATTTAATGTGATGAGTATTTACTTTGTGATCTTATTCATTTATTAATAAAAGAATTTATTTAATAAAAGGCATTCTTTATCCATGTTAATTAGTTGAATTAATAAATGTGATAAACCCATAGTTTTCGTGTGACGCCCCCAAATTCTCTACACCTCCTGTAGCAGATTTGGTGCTTACGTGATACTATTTAACTATAAATATTCAATAAAATATGACTTCTATCTATTCAAGGTTCACAGTATCCCATAACAGGTACTAGTTCTCGTCAGAACGTTATCTATATTTGGATACCCTCACGTGGATGCATAGATTCATATCTTGTGGATATCTCTTTCATATCGATATTCTCTATCTATCTGACATTCACAGTATCAATGATAAGATTGTCCCTAGAACTGGGGGGCGCATTCCGGTAAAGATGGCACCTTATCAGCGCTCATTAAGTGTAATCCCAGAGCTTATAGAACTCTCAATATCATTCAAATACCCTCATTCAGATGTATAGTTCATATAGATACTGTACTAACTTAGTACAACTATGCTAAAGAAAGTAAAGATCAGAGTATAACGCAATCGATATCATAAGGGATGATAATATATTTTATATCATTAAGTTCAGTTACATCGTTCTCAATACTAATTTATTACAACAAAGCCTTTAAAAGACTTAAATTATCCACAACCGTAACATGTCATCTTCCTTGGTCTGTCCAGAAGTGCTGGATTATTATTTAAAACTGCAAAGAAGATATGCGCAAGAATGAGCTACAAATGCTCAGCAAGTTCATTTGAAAAATGTAAACACAGTGTGTTTGATTTGAAAGATGTTAGATGATGTATAACTGATACTGAGGGTTCTGTACCGGAACCATATATTTCAATTTGTTCTGTCAGTCTTCAATGACTTAGAACCATTTGAGTTTGGATATCTGGTAGGTGATCAGCCTCACCAATATCCTAGGAGTATGCATATCATCCTGCCACATTTTGGTCAATTTAAGTTAATTGCCAATTTTGGTCAATTCATTTAATTGCCAATTTAAACCTTATTTGAAGGTTTGTCGGACCACCTTCCATCCATAGTGTCCCTTTTACTCAGTATAGATGTCATACCAAAATAATTTGGCTTGACACAATAAATTTAAGCTCAAACAATCAATAAATGATTTCATTTCTTAAGTTATGCTGAACAAGTAGCAATAATTTCACAATAATTGATAGCAAGACATAAATGAATTGCTTAATATAAGTTGAGAAAAGTTAGGACACTTGCCTATGCGTAGCACGTTAAGTTTACGCTGTTTATCAACGTTAGGTAGTCTATTTATGTCTATTCATATCAATAATAAACATTAAAATCTATAATAATACTTATCTAATTAAACTAGACAAGTTACACGAAGGTTCGACGTCGATTCGGTGTCTCAATCGCGTCATTAGACAGCTAAACACATAGGTAATTCGATAAAACTTCATTTGGAAGCTTAAATATTAACTTAGATAATTTAATTATCATTTATAATATTTTGAGAAGCTTAATATTATTTTTAAATAATATTTATAAGCTTAGAAATATTTTTACATAATTTTACAAGCTTGGGAATATTTTTAAATGATTTAGTTATCATTTAGAATATTTTTTTAAACATTAATATGTTATTTAAATAATTTATTTGTCACTTAGAATATTTTTAGATACCTAAAATATTATTTAAATGATTTATTTATCATTTATAATATTTTTAAAAATATAGAATATCATTTAAATGATTTATTTTATCATTAATAATATTTTTAGAATTTATTTTATCATTTAAATGATGTAAATATTATTTATAATAATTTTTAAAACTTAGTTTAATATTTAAATGATTTATTTATCATTTATAATATTATTAAATATTTAATATTTTATTTTAAATAATTTATTTATTATTCAAAATAATTTTGGAAAGTTGGTAATATTTTTAAATGAATTAATTATCATTTAAAATATTTTAAATACATTAATATCACTTTTAAATCATTTATTTAAAATATTTATTAAATAATTTAATATTTAATTAAATTAAATAATTATATAAAAATATTTATCAGAATATATAAAAATATTAAATATAATTAAAAATGAATTTTTTTAATATTTCTTATTAATTAATATGAATTTTTAATATTTATTTATAATTTTATATAATTTATTTAATTATTTTTATTAATTTTTATTAAAAATCGTCGCAAAAGTCCTTTAGCGACGGACTGCATATAAACTTAGTCTTCTGGGTTTGGGAAGGAGAGTGTCGCTAAAGGTGTTCTTCATTGAAGAACAGCCGGTCATGGTCGAGTAGGAACTTTTGACCGCAAATTAATTCCAGTTGGTTAATGTTTTGGGTTGGATTTTTGTTTGTTGTTATAGTAGGCATGGCAAGGTATAACGAGATATGAAATTTAAGCATAAACAACATCAATTGATGCTAGATAATTCATGGTCAAACTACCTAGTTCATGCTGTTCTTGAGGTTTCTGGGTTGCCGAGAAACATGCTGGTCATGGTCGGTCAACCATGTTTGACCGTTAATAACTTTCATGGTCGTTATTTGTTATGTGGTTTACTGATTCAGGGCTGTAGTATACATGGCATAGAACATGTTTAAGCCAAAAAATAACATTTACAAACATCATATAAGCAACATTAAAGGTGGTCAAACCTTGTCAGACGACTGTCAGTTATACTTAGAATTTTCTGGGTTGCCCAGAATCAGCCATCCGTGAGCGGTCAACGGGGTTTGACCATTAATAACTTCCATCCTAGACTTTTTGTTACTATTCTACTAATTGGATATTATAGTTAACATGGCATACTACATATACAAACTTTAAAACAGATCAAACGACCAATTTAAGCCAATCAAAATGTCTGACAAAATAGCCTGTCAGACCATTCTGGGCTGCCAAAGTCAGTTCATGTTTTTCATCAATTTTGACCATTTAAATATTATGGATCATTGTTTAACCAACCCAGATCACTCAATAATATGTTATTACATATCCTTAAACATTTAAACATAACATCTAACAAAGTTTTAAAGATCTAGTATAAAATTAGGGTTTTTGCACCTTTTTGAGCTTCTTTTGATTTGTGATCTTTGATTCTGTTCTTGTAATTGTAGAATCTTATTTTGGCTTGATAAATAAGTGTTTAAGCTTCAAAAATTTCGTGGCCTAATGATCAGAATGATGTTCTATTTATAGGAACTTCAAATTAGGGTTTTTAGGGTTTCTTTTCCAAATTTGGCCTCCACAAATATCTAGCCTTGATACTTGTGCTACTCTCATCTGATCCTAACCACCTACTTGTGCTGGAGTGTGTTGAGCACAAGCTTGCACACTCCTAGCTCAATTTCTATTGGTTTAAATTTTATTTTTTATTTATTTCCTTACTAATTAAAATTAGATTTTTGCTAATCATGTTTAGGATGTTTAATTATGTTTAGTAATACCTTAATTAAGGTTATATATCATAATTAAGGTTTTACATTTCATAAATTAGCATTTAGATAACATAATTAGAATTAGGATTTCATAATTAAGGTTTAGGGTTTCCTAATTAGGGTTAGGGTTTCTTAATTCATGAATTAGAGTTTAAATCTTTCAATTAGGGTTTTAATCTAAGTTAAATGATTCCTAATTAATAGTATAATTTATTACTTAGAATGTAATTATCTCAATTAGGATTCTTGTGTAATAATTAGGGTTTTGATTTAACAATTTGGATAAATTTTATTAATTAGGGTTTTCTTTT
Organism: Aralia elata; assembly: GCA_034770075.1. Taxonomy (NCBI): domain Eukaryota; kingdom Viridiplantae; phylum Streptophyta; class Magnoliopsida; order Apiales; family Araliaceae; genus Aralia; species Aralia elata. The sequence continues at coordinate 4,316,697 of JAVJAP010000049.1, forward strand.
TATTTTAATTAAAACCCTTTAATTAATTAAACTCCTAATCTAATTAGGAATTTATGAGAGAGTACTTCTATTAATTAATTCTCAATCCCTATTAGGAATTAAATAATAGTAATTGTAATAATAATAATAAGACTCCTCTTATTAATTTATATTTAATATTTTCAAAATATTAAATAATAAATATTAAGTTATTTAATTTATTCTATCTCCATAGATTAAATTAAATACACTTAACTTATTATTATAATTATGTCATTTACTTCTTAAACAAATATTTTCTTTTTGCAGTGTGACCCTTTAGATTCTCCATATTAAATCGGTTGTGAATAAATCAATTAGAACAATTCTAATCTTATTTAAATAAATAAATTAAACTATTTAATTTATTTAAATAAATAATATTTATTCTACAATAAGGGTAAGCCCCTTTAGCGATCAACGACTTTTCAAATAATATAGATTTCAACATTAATCACAAAAGAACCTTTCAGTAAATAGTTATCGTACAATTCAATCCTTCTACCATACAATGTCCCAATGAAATATAAGACATAGAATTACTGTCAAGTCTTATTTTATTTAATTATATGTATTTCGATTCTCAAATGCACAACTCTGATTAATGCAAATTAGAAACTCCTTTTCTAATTTCATTCTGCTTTGGCCAAAGACTTCTGAGTCGTCATTTATCGAATCACATAGGACATTCTCTCCTTTTACTAGAAGTGGTAGATTCTTTGTTGGCCATTCACCTATCTCCATGTGCAACTTATTATACCAAATCATACCCTAAGGGTCTTAAGAGACATGTCAAAGTATAACTTATCACACACAAGATACTATGATGATCTCAAGTCCAAGGATCACTTGTACTACTATCACTAGAGGAATTATTATTGACAGACGAGTAAAACTCCATTAGGTATTCCTTAGCGAGCCACGTTCAGTGAACTTATTCTCTAATAAGCACCTACATACTTGCTTTAGTGTCTCCACACAAATGATTATGAGATCAATCATCCTCTTCATAATAGCAAGCAACGTATGTACTAATCTATCCGGATTTACTAATCCCTTTTTTAGTAATCCATCGATTATGAACGATTTTAGTTTGTGAGCTATCTAGAATTTAGATCTCATTAGCATGATCACCATCATGATTCTAAAAGCATTGCTCAAAACTATGGATTTATCACATTTAATATAAAAACATTGTAGACACCCAATTTTTGCGTTCCCTATACTAACCATGACAGGAGGGCAAAATCGTCAATTGAACCGGCTTGCGGGAGCGAAGGAATGGGCACAAGTGCGAACGTCCAACACCAGCGAAATGATTGGCGACCCAAAGCTGACGTGACAATAAGGCCATCCGAAACGGGCATTCCCGAATAAGGTGGCACGTCTCCTGGAAATTCCCGGACTGTAGAATACAAGCCTGTCAGCGAAAACCGACGTTACGGCACAAAAATCAAGGTGTGGCATGAAAATCGAGAAAGTCAAACCGTCCAGCCGCGGATTGATCTGCGGCCAAATAGTGCACCTTTTGAAAACACGGAGCTCGAAACACGGAACTCGAAACCAGGTGAGTGGAAGGCAGGCGGCTGGCTTTGGCCAGCCTATTTCAGCTCATTTCCGTTTCAGCATACAGGGAGTTGGACAGATTTGAAAGAAGGAGAATTCAGCAGCAGCAAAGCACGGAAATTGAGAGGAAAATAGCTAAGTTTTGCAACAAAATAGGAAGAAAAGAGAGAAAAAAAGAGAAGATTTATACTCTTTTGAATTTGAGTGTATCAAATATATTTCTTATCCTATTCAAGTACACAAGTTTACATCCGTTTGAGATCATTTGCAAGGTGAAAATTCCCTTTGTTATAGCAATTTATATCATATTATTTGGTTAAATTAAATGTAATTTTCATGCATATTGTTGAACAATCATGGATTAGGGATTATTAGTGAGGGTTCCATCGGAACAAAATTCTTCCTAATAACCCGAGGATATCCAATTGGTGAAAGTTCTATCTTGTTTAGGGTGATTTATTGGGTGTAATCTATTTAGATTATCATTTTCGGATATCATGGTGTATTAGGCGAATCCGTGTTGGTTAGTTTCGTAATATTCATTTTGTGGGCATGTAGTAATCTCGGATGTGAGCCTAGGAACGCGACCCCGTGGTCCAAAAGACATCCCGAAGCGTTCTCAAATTAAAGCACGAAAAGAGGCAAAATACATCCCGAAGCGTTCTCGTGTATGCCGAAAAGACATCCCGAAGCGTTCTCAAATTAAAGCACGACTTTCCCTAAAAATCCAAATGATTCTTTCATACAAATTTACCACAACATTCACATAAGCAGACACACACGCACACGCCCGTATACACATTTTATGAATCAAAGGATATGAAAATATCAAGATTGCGGTAATCGTGTTTCACGGAAGTCGAGGGGTGCCTAACACCTTCCCCTCACTTAAGCAAGCCCCCGAACTCTATGAATCTCGGTTTGCAGACCAATTAATTCGGAGTCACATATGAGCCACCGATTTATAAAAAACGAAAACTCGGATGAGTTGGTACATCCATTGCAAATATACCAACTGGCGACTCTGGTTAATTGGCTCATCATAAAAAAACCGATCTTTCAAAACCCCGTCGACATCAATGCCGACCTTTTCCCAAACTCCTCTAATAAAAAAGGACAAATATCGCGAAGAAAGATGAGAAACCGGCGTCGACAGCTGGCGACTCTGCTAGGGACATTAGAGGGCTTAAGCCGCGTTCAAATCTTGATGCTATCCTATCCTTTAAAAATTCATAAAATGTATATGTGTGCGATATTTTGATTTTTACTCTTGTTGTGTGAATGTGTGTTCTGCCCAATAAATAAATGATTGAATGGATTTGCTTTACTTTTAATCATTTGCATACGGTGAGGACGATGAATATGAATGTATGTTGAGAGAGTACCTCCTCCTGAGGCGAACCTGTCGGTTGCTTATTACTGGACTCAAAGGGGCTGCTCCCCGGAGATGGCTCAGGAAACGCAGCACCCAAATCCGCTCCAATCGAAAGGGCTCAGACGAGTAGATTGCGAAAATTTAGGGACCTTCATGCCGAAAAGCCCGTGAGAGTAACCCTAGGATAGGTCAGCCTCAGATTAACCCAACGCAGGAAAAGTCTCTTCATGCCCTTTTACGTTCACGCGTATAAAATGTCATGATCCCATTCATATATGCCTCCCTTGTTGACAAAAGAAAGTACTGACCTCCATGTTTTGCAGGGAATAGCTGGGAAGGCATAATAAGTCATGTCTATCAATTATTATTGCAATAAGGGACTACTAACATGCTGTTTTGCAGAAAAAGATTAAAAAACCCAAAACACAAAAGTTACAGCTTTAGCATGCATTCATATCCTTTCATTTGCCCAGGATCTAAACTTCGAACCGTTGTTTCTGTAGGATTGCTCCTCAAACCCGTTCGCAGTCTAAAAGGGCCCAAAACTCTACATCTGAAATGGCTGAGCTCCCACCTACTAATCCTGGCTCCATATCTAGGGAGGAATTTGATGATTTCAAGAAGCAGATGTTAGAAATGGCCATAATGCTGAGGGAACAATTGATACCTCGACAGGATCCACCTAAAGAGGATCCACCCCAACCTAAGGTCGAGCCAGTCGTCCCAAAGGCCATTCCCGTACCTAACAAAACAATGATTACTATCCCGGAAGAGGGAGATACAGATGACCTGCGAAAGAAAATGAAACAAATGGAGGAAACTATCCAATCTATGAAGGGCATAGGGTCCCTAGGCAGGGTGAACTACTCAGATCTTTGTGTCTTCCCCGGAACCAGATATCCGGAGAAATTTAAAATTCCCGAATTTGAGAAATACAATGGAAAGGGGGATCCTTATACACATCTGAAAATCTACATTGGGGAGTTGGGATCTTATGCAGAAGACGAGGGTCTAAGAATGCAACTTTTCCAAAAGAGCCTGACAGGAGAAGCGAGAATCTGGTATGCCCGTCTTGACAATGTTCGGATTCACAATTGGGAGGAATTGGCCCACACCTTCTTAACACAGTATAGCTTCCAGGCACAAATGGCCCCTGATAGATACCAAATGACAAAAGTTAAGAAGCAACCCAGGGAATCCTTCAGGGATTATGCACAACGATGGAGGGGTATGGCCGCACAGGTAAATCCCCCGATGAGCGAGTCAGAGATGGTGATGACTTTCGTAGATATTCAGGAGGCCCCGTATTATGAGCGGGTTATTTCAGGGATTGGTAGGCCTTCGCCGAGATGATTAAACACGGAGAAATGGTGGATATGGGTCTGAAGTCTGGTAAGATTCGGGATTTCAAGGCTTTGGAAACGGCTGCAGAACAAATACAGAGTCGAAATTATGGCAGCACTTCCCGTAGGGTGCAAAAGAAAAAAGAGGAAGATGTTTCCCTCATCCTTCAAGGCTCATCTAGAAAGGCAGAAAACCATCTCCCAGTACAGGTGCAGAGAGTATGGCCATCCCGACAGCCTAACTTCGCTGATCAGAGGGCAGAAGGGCAAAGGAGATTTGAGGCCTCGCAAAATCGAGTATTCACCCCGCTCGGGGAGCCTCTTGAACGGGTCTTGGCGGTATTGATAGCCCAAAACAAAATAGTTGGTTTGGCACCCCCGAGTGACCCAAAGGGAAGAAGGTTTGACCCAAGCAAGCGATGCGCATACGACTCAGGTTCCCCTGGTCATGATACACAGGACTGTTGGACGTTGAAGCACAGAATCCAGAACCTGATTGATAGTGGGGAAATTGTGGTGGAACAGCCAGACTCCCCAAATGTTAAGGCCAATCCCCTGCCAAGGCATGATGGAGGGGGGGTCAATGTGGCGGAGGCCAATGAAGCCGAGGGGCCGTCAAGGTTGAACTATGTGCAGAAAATTGAGGAAATGATCAACATGATAAATGATCACGGAAGTGCACGGGGAGAGCCCATTAGGTTGATGGGCGTAAGTAGAAATACCACGGAGGGACCTGTCAAGTTGACAGCTCCGAAACCCCTCATCCTTGCGGCAAGGCCGCAAATCCCTGTCAGTAGTCTAAAGACGGTACCCTGGAATTATGGGGGGGTGTCAAAGGAAGCGGCCAGTTGTGCTTCTGTGACGAAAAAAGGGAATCCCTTGTATCTTCCTGGGCGAGTCCTTGAGAACAAAACAAAGAAGAATGAAGAGATCTCCGAGGAGAAAGCCATAGAATTCTTGAGGAGGATGGATCATCCGGAAGCAAGAGGGATCCAGATTTTAAATGAGGAGTCGACCCTAACATCAATCATGGACCTGGTGTTATCGTCCAATGATCACTGCAAAACCCTGGCGAAAATCCTAGAGGAGGCATACGTGCCCAAAGAAATTAGTGAGGAAGGTTTCGGCCATCTGGTGGGCCATCTATTGGAGAGTGATGTAATATCCTTTGTAGATGAGGACATCCCCAAGGAGGGAAGGGGGCACCGAAAACCGCTACATATCGCGGTAATCTCCTCGGGTTATATCTTGAATGGGGTGCTGATTGATGTGGGATCGGCATTGAATATCTGTCCCCTCAGTACATTGCAGAAGATGAACATCAATCCCAAGCGCCTACGGGCCAGTCATGTAGTGGTGCGAGCCTTCGATGGTTCCCGGAGGGATACAATTGGAGAGATAGAATTGCCGGTGGAAATCGGACCTTGTACTTTTGATATCTCTTTCCAAGTCCTAGACATTGCAGCCAGTTATAACCTGTTATTGGGGAGGCCGTGGATACACATGGCCGGGGCAGTTCCTTCCACGCTACACCAACAAATCAAACTAATCATCGACGGGAATCTGATAACGATCTCGGTAGAATGTGATGACCCTTCTCCTCCCAGGAATGGCCTGCCAGTGATTAACGTGGACGAGTCGGCGGCACCTGCCAGTTTTCAGGCACTGGAAATCAGCACTCCCCACTACAGATGCCTGGGAGCCCCAGCCGTGAAACCTAAAGTATCTCCAGAACTTACCTTCGTTGCAAAAGAAATGATGAGAATGAAATTCCAGCCTGGACAAGGGTTAGGAAAGAGTAGCCAAGGAATCACCGAGCCCATTCAACTACCCCATCAGATAGGTAAAGCAGGGTTGAGATATCATGGAAACATCACACGGAGATACCGTCAAGGTGCGGCCCCAATTCGATTGGCCGGAAATCCAATGACCAAGATTGACAATGAACAAGGGACTAGCGAGCCTGTGATTAGGGCAGGGGATGAGGAATTAATCCTCTCAAGTGACGAATCGGCCAAAAGGGAAAGTTTCCTACAAGAGGTCGCGAAAGAGTTTGAAACCAAGTGCTATATCCCCGGACAATTAACAAGCAGTAGAGAGGGGACGAATGTTGTCACGCCACTGGGAGCCCAACAAGTTGTGCCTGTCATCGATTGGGTAGGGCTAATTATTCCCGAAGAAGGTAAGAGGGGGGACTCAGGCGATGTGGCCGTAGTCATCAGGGAAGTGTCCGATATGAAGCCACCTTTCATACAACGCATTTCATCTGACCTGACCGTCGACAACTGGACCGTGAAACCAGTGATATCCAAACAAGGGTAAAACCCGACATCAGGGTGGTAGACCCCAGAGGTTGGATGGATGAAGAAGTTTATTTTTGTTGTTTTGTATTTTGCATAATTATGTCGTTTCTTCATGTTATCTGAAAATGTGATCGTTGTGGGAAATAACTTATATATGACGAGTATTTTGTTTCATGTCAGGTGTACCAATTTGAGTAATCCTTGCCTAACAAACGGTCTTTCAAATTTGAATGATGATTATGATTTTGACATTGAGCTGGATTTCGATTTAATGGGCATTGAGCAAGACGAGACAGATTACGACGACGCGCCTGACGAGATCAAAGGATGGGTAGAGGATAAACCCAAACCCAACTTAGACCAAACTATCACCATAGATATCGGAACCCCGGACAAGCCAAAAGAACTCAAGATAGGGACGGACCTTACCCCCAACCAAAAGGCTAAAATGACTGAGTTGTTAAACCAATATGAGGATGTCTTTGCCTGGTCTCATGAGGATATGATCGGATTGTCCACCGACATTGTGGTACACCGATTGCCCATCAAGGAGGGTTTCAGGCCTGTCAAGCAAAAATTAAGAAAGTTGAAACCGGAATGGAGCTTAAAAGTGAAGGAAGAGATCATCAAGCAGTTCAGGGCGGGAATCATTATGGTGTCCACTTACCCAAAGTGGCTGTTCAATGTAGTCCCAGTGGCTAAACCTGGAGGGAAGGTGAGGGTATGTGTAGATTATAGAGATCTAAATAAGGCCAGTCTCAAGGATAACTTCCCGGTGCCTTTCATACACATCCTGGTGGATAACACAGCCCAGTACGAGATGTACTCTTTTGTGGATTACTTTGCCGGGTATCATCAGATAATGGTGGCGGAAGAAGATCGGGAAAAGACCGCTTTCATCACCCCTTGGGGCACCTTCTGCTATAGACGATTGGCTTTTGGTCTCACAAACGCGGGGGCTACTTATCAGAGAGCCATGATGGCCCTGTTCCACGACATGATGCATAAAGAGATAGAGGTCTACGTGGATGACATTATCGTGAAGTTAAGGGTAGAATCTGACCATATAATCCATCTTAAAAAGCTATTCGATCGGCTCAAAAAGTATAATCTGAAGCTCAATCCAGCAAAGTGTGATTTCGGAGTGCAGTCGGGTAAGCTTTTGGGATTCCTGGTTAGTGATCGGGGCATTGAGTTGGATCCGGCAAAGATTAATGCCATTGTGGATATGCCGGCACCTCACACAGAGAAGGAGATAAGAGGATTCCTGGGAAGAATAAACTTCATCAGCCGTTTTATATCTCATTTGACGACTACATGCGAGCCAATTTTCAAATTGTTAAGGAAGGGTGCTTCCCAAGAATGGAATGAGCAATGTCAGAAGGCTTTTCAGACCATTAAAAAGCAACTGACAGAGGCACCAGTGCTGGTACCCCCGAAGGACGGGATCCCTCTGTTTATGTATATATTGGTCAATGCCATCGTGATGGGATGTATGCTGGGACAAAAAAATGAGGCAGGTAAAGAGCAGGCCATCTATTACCTCAGCAAGAGATTTAGCCAATGTGAACAAAATTACACTCCCATCGAGAAGACCTGTTGCGCTCTGGCCTGGGCTGCAGGGAGATTACAGCACTACCTCCATGGGCATACTACATACCTGATATCAAGAATGGATCCCTTGAAATATATTTTTGAAAGGCCCATGCTGAACTGTCGGTTGTCAAGATGGCAGTTAATCTTACAACAGTTCGACATGGTGTACGTAACTCAAAAAGCCATGAAAGGGTAAGGAATTGCAGATCAGTTGGCAGAAACCCCGTCAGGAGGGTTGGAGCCATTAGAAACTCCTCTACCGGGCGAAGATATATTTTTGGTATCACACACGAAATGTGATGACGAGGGGCAGTTCTGGAAGCTGTATTTTGATGGTGCCATGAATGCAGAGGGGGTAGGAGCCGGAGCGGTCCTGGTCTCTATCACCGGAGAACAATACCCTGTGGCCACTAAACTGAAATTCAGCAATTCGAACAACACCGCTGAATACGAGGGATGTATCTTGGGACTCCGCTTTGCCCGCGACATGGGAGTGAAGAGACTAGCGGTGTTCGGGGATTCAGAATTGGTAATCAGACAGGCAATCGGGGTGTACAACACTAAAGAGCTTCGGTTACTTCCATACCATCGTTGTGTTACCCAGTTGATGCAAGAGTTCGAAGATATCGCTTTCCGCCATATTCCCCGGGGACGGAATGACTTTGCCTATGCATTGGCAACTCTGGCTTCCTTAATCCGCGTAATCAAGAGTAGGGACGTTCCACAGATTGAGATAGCAGTACAGAATGCCCCGGCATATGAGGAACATGTTGCAGTATTATCAGACGAGGTGGTTCTGCCAAAGCAGCCTTGGTATCACGACATAAGGGAATATCTGAGGGATAGATCCATTCCCGACCAGGCAAGCCGAGCTGAGAGGATGAGAATTCAAAAGATGGCAATGAAATTTTACCTGAGTGGGGATTCACTCTACAAGAGGGATGCTGGGTTGGGACTGTTACAATGCGTAGATGAGACACAGGCCCAAAGAATTATGAACGAAATACGTGGTGGAGTGTGTGGGCCACACATGAGTGGACCAATGCTGGCCAAAGAGATCTTAAGAATGGGGCATTATTGGTTAACACTGAAAGCCGACTGCGATGATCATGTCAAACGGTGCTACCAATGTCAGGCGCACGGTAATGTGATCCATACGCCTCCCAATGAACTGCATTGTATGACTTCCCCGTGGCCATTTTCAATGTGGGGAACGGATGTAATCGGACCGATAGAGCCCAAAGCGAGCAACGGGCACCGATTCATTTTCGTCATGATCGATTACTTCACCAAGTGGGTAGAAACAGCTTCTTTCCCCAGGGTAACTCAGGAGGTCATCGTCAGTTTCATCAGGAATAATATCATTTGTCGATACGGGCAACCTGAGGTTTTGGTCTCCGACAATGCCAAGAATTTGAACAACGCCCTCATGAAGGGATTGTGCGACCAGTTTAAGATCAAGCACCTCAATTCCGTCATTTACCGTCCTAAGATGAATGGGGCAGTGGAGGCTGCAAATAAGAACATCAAGAAGATCATGGCGAAAATGTCTGCTAATCATCGAGGATGGCCGGATCTGCTACCCCTCACCCTGCTGGCATACCGAACGTCAACGCGTACTTTTACAGGGGCAACCCCTTACGCTTTGGTGTATGGAATGGAGGCCGTTCTGCTAGTTGAGGTTGAAATGGCGTCCCTCAGAATAGTGATCGATGCTCAGATAAGCGAGGAGGATTGGATGCAAAGTCGATACGACCAATTGGCCCTAATTAATGAAAGAAGGGTGGCTGCTGTTTGGCACGGTCAGTTATATCAACAAAGGATATCTCGATCATACGACAAAAGGATAAGACCTCGGAAGTTCAAGGAAAATGATTTGGTGCTAAAAAGAGTCATGCCTTGTCAAGACGAAGCCAAGGGGAAGTTCGCCCCGAACTGGGAAGGACCATTTGTGATTAAGAAAGTGCTATCCGGAGGAGCCCTCATGTTGCAAGAAATGGATGGGGAGGTATTTCCACAACCTCTCAATTCCGACTCGGTGAAGCGGTTCTACGCTTGGATCATCAATTCTTCCTTTTCTTTGAGGAGCGAACTACGTAGGACCTGATCTCCCAACTTGTGGGGGTACGTAGGAAGCTATCACGGCACGGTCCGATCCATAAAAAATAATAATAATCCTTTCCTTAAACAGAACCATTTCCCGACAGCCAGATAAACCTTCCTACACCCTCAAAACCTTCCCGAAACCAGCCCCCTAACCAGCTTCACCCCAGATGGCATAACCCTGATCTAACCAAAACAGTTGGCCAAAAATCTAAGACCCAATCCGATGAAATCGACAGGGGTACGGCAATATCTGTCAGATCTCCATCAAGACTTGAGAAGAGAAAGAAGGCGAAATGTCAAAATCGTGGTCAACTGGATAAAATGAGGATCCAATGAAAGGGAATGATACAACGAAAAGGGAAAATGACTAAATTTAAATGCATTTCTATATATATAAGTCATTTTATTACAAGATTTCTCTTTCAATAACCGATGAAACTAACATAGTCTATGCAGGAAATAAAGCGATCTACAAATCTGAAACTAATTGAAGCAGGATGGATAAAGTGGTGGATAGATCTGAAGTATCAGCATTCCCTGCAATCTGTTGCCCCATCATGTCAATGCGATCCAGTAAAGCCGTGGCTCGGCTGACAGTCCCGGAATGAGCATCTATAATTGCCCTGGTCTGAAATACAATGGCGTCTCTGTCAGTAATAGCAGCGTCTCTAGCCAGAATGGCGTCATCTCTCTCAACAAGAGCGGCATCCCTCTCAGCTTCAGTAATAACCAAGGCCAGGCGGAGTCGGGTATCCTCAGTGACCCGACTAGGGGCAGAATCAGCTGAGATGGAGTGATCTGCGGTACCATCTGGGAAAATCAATCCAGAATCACCAAAGGCCCCAGTCTGACTCAAACCAACTGGATCCGAGTCCCCGTGCAACCACTGCACGTAAGCAAATGTCTGGATGTGGCAGCTCTCACAATATTCGGCGAAGATCCGGCGAGACCAAAGATCGTATACCCGCAGTAGGTCCCTCTCTGTCTGGGATGATATAAGGAATCGATAGGCGGCTGCACCCGTGAAAGGGTGAAAATCTTGTGTCTGATCAAACTGCCCTGTAACCGCCAAGGGATGATAAGTCGTCACGCCCCTCAAGCCAGCAATGGGAATGAAGTCCAGGTCAGGCACGTGAGTCAAGAAGCTCATAAAGGAGCAATAACCCGAATAGACCAGTAGATGAAATGGGTCCTCAATGACCGACAAAAATGATGTCCAGGAGGCCACATCAGTACAGCTCACGGGTCGAAACGAAAACTGCGTGGCTATGTCATGGCTGAAGCAAAACCCTTGGCGACGGAAATGGCCGATGTGACTGAGATGACTCATGAACCACACGTATAACAAAGTCGAGCTCCCTCTGAATACTCTACCTCGGAAAGACTGGCAATATGAGGCGGACATGTAGGTATCCGCCAATATCATGGGAAGAATGGTGTGATCCTCCTGAAGGGCTCGAACGGCCGCGACAACCCGCATGTCCAACTGATCAGGTCCTGCGGGCAAGTACAAAATTGAGACGACACAGGCCATCAGAACGTCTACTCTCAAGGTACCCCAGCGCTCCTCGGACACGGAAAAATCGCCGAAGAAAAGACAAAAACTATCGGGTGAGCCAAATCGGTCAATCAAGAACTGAAGGGGAACCAGATGGTCTGATTTGATCACCGGTAATAAGACAGCCCTCCGCAAACCGGTGAAAGTCAAGAATTGACGGCGCATGGAACCAACTGTAACCCTAGCACAAGGATCATCCAAAGACAAGCCGGTGAAGCGAGCATACTCGTCGAGAGTGGGGGTCAGCTCTACTGTCCCCAACCTGAACACTTGACGGGCAGGGGCCCAATGGCTCAGAATACCATCCACAAAGCCCGCTGGCACCTGAAAGGTTAATAAGGACCAAGAATGGCCCAAAAGACCATCTGCGATAACCCTGTTGGCCGGCAATAAACTGTCCAACCAGCGGAGGAGACTGCCAACCAACCCTGTGGGAGGAATGAAATCCAAACGCACCACGGCATCTGAGGACGACATCTGTGGAAAAATAGTATCAAAAAGACTGTACAGGGGTCATTTTCTATCCATAAATAAAAAGCATGCATCGTACAAATAATAATAAGACAATTGAATTTCATAAAAATAAAAAAAAACTGTGCATAAATAAATAAATGAGTTCAGTACATAGTGCATAAAATGGAAAATAAATCTAAACAGGTGCAGGTACAAAAGCCCTATCCTATCCTGATCTAAATAAAATCAATGTCATCTATGAAAGCGGGATCCTCGAACTGATCCCCTGGGGTCGTCGAAGTCGGAGGACCAAAATTCATGTCAGGAATGTATGGCTGCGCTGTGGCATCAGATGAGCTCGGGCCTGCATCATAACCCGCACTGTCAGGATCGTAGGCATAACCGTCCTCCGGAGTCCGGCCTAACACCCGAAGATATAGGGACAACTGGTCTACCTGACGGGTCAGTGTGGCAATCTGCTCAGCATGGGTAGGACTCCGAACGCAGGCCATCCAGTCAGTCATCATCACCGAGCCGGGGACCATATCCCCGAGGAAGAATGTGGCCCGGGTCTGAGGACCGATAGTGCGGGGCACCCACCAGGTACAGAAAGCATCACTCGTACTGGGACCCGTAGAAAGCATCCGGCCGTCCTCCCCTGCGAGCATGATCTCCGAAGGCTGAGAATCCAGCGGCCAGGAGGTAGTGAAAGGAAGGGAATGCGGGATGCGGATCTCTCCAGTAACGCATCTGAATCGCGCTCCCCCAGGTACATCACCCATCCTCCAACACTCTGCAAAGTGAGGCGACGGGTGGAAAGCTCGAACTCCGGGCCAGAAGGATGCCCATCAGCAAACCCCACAGTCAGATGCTCGGAGAGGTAGGGAACCCAGACAACATCGGCAGCCCTGATCAGCTCCAGCTGAATACGACAATGTGCAAAGCTACCCGACACCGGGACCTCCTCCAGAGTGCTATGATGCCATCGCCGACCCCGGGGATAGGTATCCAAACCGAGGGTAGTGACGGGCCTCAGGCATGGAAGACGCTCGTAGGCCCAGAACTGCGAACAGAAACACTGAAAAGCATGAGTAACCGACAAATGTAGAAAAGGGAAATAAATAAAGGAAAGTCCAGTAAGAAGAGAGGAAGAGAAGCCTCACCAGCAAGAAATGATAGAATCCGAGCCAAGCATCTGTCTGTCCCTCCGAACGTAGACGCAGACCGTGGAGGAAATAAGCAAAGGTGAACGACCCCCAATCGTAGTCACCGATCCGGTCAACGTCTCTGACAGCCCCTACGACGCTGAAATGGATGGTAGAGGAGTTGTTCCCTAGGAAACAACCCCTCATGATGGTCAGGAACAAGTGTCGTAGCAGGATGTCACGAGTGCCCTGATCCGCTGGAGTAGGCACTGCGTATATACCCCCAACAGCATTGACAGCCAAAGCGCCGGATCGAATACTACGGGACTTAAAGACCCGGTCCTCAGCAGCGAAGCCCAATAAAGCCCGGACCTCCGCTGGAGTGATGTCAAGATCTAGAGGGACACGGGATCCGGTAAACTCGATACCCATGATGTACCTCCAGTCCCAGGGAGTCAGTACGACCTCACAATCCAAGAGGTGAAAGGACTGAGTCTGGTGGAACAATCGCTCGGATAAGGCCCTCATGTAACCCCAGGGGCACTGACGGGGGATGAGAGTGAAAAAGTGACGGAAGCCCCAGGAATCCACCACCGCCCGGTAGTCGTTATGCAAAGCGGTATAGAGGGAATAAATGTTGAACCAGTTACCCCTCGGCTAGGTAAACTCGGGCACCTGTGAAAAAATGATGAATGGATCAGTCCAGACCTAAACAAAATTTGGGAATAAGTTCAGAGAAGTACTTTAAGCATACCTCATTAGCTACAAGAGATGCCGAGGGGTGACGACTGAGATCCCGACCCAATAAATCGGGTATCTGCACAGAGGCGCCAGAAGGGGCGCGGTGAGGAGATGGGGCCGGTGTGCTGGAGGATGGCCCCTCTGTCACAACCCCCGGAAGAATAGCCTCCTCAGCGTCCGGGTGATCGGGACGGATGACAGCCTCCGCCAAGCGACGAGCCTGATGGGTCCGAGGAAGAGCAGGGGCAGGTGCAGCCCTACGACGGCGAACACCCGAGGTCCGAGACGCAGAAGAGCTACTAGGAGCGTCGGGATCCATAGCTGGAATAGGACAGACAAGGAGGAAGGTAAGTTCCCTTTTTTAATTATGTCACAAATATTCCAATATTTATCGTAGAATTAACGCAACATGATGCATGGTTATTGTATGTGCATGAAAAAAAAATCGGCAGAGTTTCGTCTGTAAAATGGACATCCCATGCATAACCAAGCATGTTTTTCAAAGAACCCAAGCCACAACAGATCAAGGTTGCATTCATATGTGTAATTAAAGCATGTAAAGGGCCACAATGCATGATTTTCTTTCAAAAAGGGAACAAACAGATATGTGGGACCGCATCATGAGCATGAAATAGGACTTACACCGTTGATACATAGCATGTATATATGATAATACATAACATAGCATTGTAAAGCATACATTTTATCTCTAAACATGCAAATAGCCAAATGTATAGCAAAACATTGACGAAATTGAAAAGTGAACAGTCAAAGTGTCACCTGTAGCGCGTAGATCGATCCTACCGGAGCAGTTTTTGCAGAAAGGTTGGAGAACTCGGCAAAGGGCGTGCAAAGGTCTGAAAATCACGTGGGGTACGAATGAAAGTGACAGATCTGGGAAGCGGCTGGCCGCTCTTATGCCCGATCTTGGCCGCAGATTAATCTGCGGCTGGCCGCAGATCCATCTGATTCTGGGCCCAGTGCTCACCCCTTGGTCCAATGCAAGCTTAGTCGATCCTAAAGCCCATTTGACTCATAATCTGATAATAAAATACGAGATTTTGATGAATCGGATGTCGAACAGGGCTTCTCAATTCGACCGAGTGACCGGATACGAGGCCCGACACTCGCAGACGATCGACCAGCGACGATAACCGGCGATTACGAGATGGATGACCGGCGACGAAAACCGGCTCCGACAAGATAACCAACCGGCGACGATACCCGGGGGTTACAAGATGGGTGACCGGCGACGATACCTGGCCCCGACGAGATGATCGACCGGCGACGATAACCGGCGATTACGAGATGGGTGACCAGCGACGATACCCGGTCCCGACGAGATAATCGACCGACGACGATAACCGGCGATTACGAGATGGATGACCGGCGACGAAAACCGGCTCCGACAAGATAACCAACCGGCGACGATACCCGGGGGTTACAAGATGGGTGACCGGCAAGGATACCCGGCCCCGACGAGACGATCGACCGGCGACGATAACCGGCGATTACGAGATGGGTGACCGGCGACGATACCCGGCCCCGATGAGACGATCGACCGGCGACGATAACCGGCGAATACGAGATGGGTGACCGGCGACGATACCCGGCCCCGACGAGACGATCGACCGGCGACGATAATCGGCGAATACGAGATGGGTGACCGGCGACCATACCCGGCCCCGACAAGACAATCGACCGACGACGATAACCGGCGATTACAAGATGGATGACCTGCGACGAAAACCGGCTCCGACAAGATAACCAACCGGCGACGATACCCGGGGGTTACAAGATGGGTGATCGGCGACGATACCCGGCCCCGACGAGACAATCGACCGGCGACGATAACCGGCGATTACGAAATGGGTGACCGGCGACGATACCCGGCCCCGACGAGACGATCGACCGGCGACGATAACCGGCGATTACGAGATGGGTGACCGGCGACGATACCCGGCCCCGACGAGACAATCGACCGGCGACAATAACCGGCGATTACAAGATGGATGACCGGTGACGAAAACCGGCTCCGACAAGATAACCAACCGGCGACGATACCCGGGGATTACGAGATGGATGACCGGCGACGATACCCGGCCCCGACGAGACGATCGACTGGCGATGATAACCGGCGATTACGAGATGGGTGACCGGCGACGATACCCGGCCCCGACGAGACTACCGACCGGCGACGATAACCGGTGATTACGAGATTGATGATCGGCGACGAAAACCGGCTCCGACAAGATAACCAATCGGCGACGATACCTGGGGGTTGCGAGATGGGTGACCGGCGACGAAACCCAGCCCCGACGAGACAATCGACCGGTGACGATAACCGGCGATTACGAGATGGGTGACTGGCGACGAAACCCGGCCCCGACAAGACGATCATCCGCATTGACACCCTTTTACGGACATTTTGCATCCATTGCATCTTACGTTGCATCATAAGGCATATGTGTTGCATCACGTATGTATTGTCATCCTTGTGCACTGTCATTCATGCATCGAGTGTCTATTCTTTATCCTATTCATTTCATTAAACATTGCATAAACATGATAAAGAGGGGCAGCTGTAGACACCCAATTTTTGCGTTCTCTATACTAACCATGACAGGAGGGCAAAATTGTCAATTGAACCGGCTTGCGGGAGCGAAGGAATGGGTACAAGTGCGAACGTCCAACACCACCGAAATGATTGGCGACCCAAAGCTGACGTGACAATAAGGCCATCCGAAACGGGCATTCCCGAATAAGGTGGCACGTCTCCCGAAAATTCTCGGACTGCAGAATACAAGCCTATCAGCGAAAACTGACGTTACGGCACGAAAATCGAGGCGTGGCACGAAAATCGAGAAAGTCAAACCGTCCAGCCGCGGATTGATCTATGGCCAAATAGTGCGCCTTTTGAAAAACGGAGCTCGAAACACGGAACTCGAAACCAGGTGAGTGGAAGGCAGGCGGCTGGCTTTGGCCAGCCTATTTCAGCTCATTTCCGTTTCAGCATACAGGGAGTTGGACAAATTTGAAAGAAGGAGAATTCAGCAGCAGCAAAGCACGAAAATTAAGAGGAAAATAGCTAAGTTTTGCAACAAAATAGGAAGAAAAGAGAGAAAAAAAGAGAAGATTTATACTCTTTTGAATTTGAGTGTATCAAATATATTTCTTATCCTATTCAAGTACACAAGTTTACATCCGTTTGAGATCATTTGCAAGGTGAAAATTCCCTTTGTTATAGCAATTTATATCATATTATTTGGTTAAATTAAATGTAATTTTTATGCATATTGTTGAACAATCATGGATTAGGGATTATTAGTGAGGGTTCTATCGGAACAAAATTCTTCCTAATAACCCGAGGATATCCAATTGGTGAAAGTTCTATCTTGTTTAGGGTGATTTATTGGGTGTAATCTATTTAGATTATCATTTTCGGATATCATGGTGTATTAGGCGAATCCGTGTTGGTTAGTTTCGTAATATTCATTTTGTGGGCATGTAGTAATCTCGGATGTGAGCCTAGGAACGCGACCCCGTGGTCCAAATCCGATGATGGACGTTTTGATGTATGTAATAGATTCAAGGTGCTCGTTTTTGTAACATGTAATCGTCGGGCCTTAAAACGACGTCAAGGCGAGAATCGGGTTTAAGGCCCCGTAATAGTGGAGTATATGATTGTGGGCATTGAGGTTATTTGGATGGCTTACATGCCCATGAATAGCCCCAATGCATTTTAATGCTTGATTTGATTTACGACCTAAAATTGATTTCAAAGCTAAAACAATGAAGACTTTCATAAAATCAATCAAATTAGGTCATTAGCTTCACGAGGATAAGAAATTAAAAGTGCTGACGAATGTCGATTCTTATTTAACGAGAAAGCTAAAGAAAATCGTTTTCAAACATCACAAGAAATGGTTTTGTGAAATAAATGACGTTTTATTAAACCGTTGTGCATAGGGTTAAAGAGAGTCTATAAGTTGCCCATCATTTGAGTTACAAAGGCAACGTATAGATCTCGATTCCTATTTTGACGAAGGTTTAGAAAACTCTTGTTTTTGCCAAAACGACACCTAATGAAAATCTCATAGTTTTTGACAATTAAAATCAAACCTTTCTCATAAAACTTTCTCGTGTATGCCGAAAAGACATCCCGAAGCGTTCTCAAATTAAAGCACGACTTTCCCTAAAAATCCAAATGATTCTTTCATACAAATTTACCACAACATTCACATAAGCACACACACACGCACACGCCCGTATACATATTTTATGAATCAAAGGATAGGAAAATATCAAGATTGCGGTAATCGTGTTTCACGGAAGTCGAGGGGTGCCTAACACCTTCCCCTCACTTAAGCAAGCCCCCGAACTCTATGAATCTCGGTTTGCAGACCAATTAATTCAGAGTCACATATGAGCTACCGATTTATAAAAAACAAAAACTCGGATAAGTTGGTACATCCATTGCAAATATACCAACTAGCGACTCTGGTTAATTGGCTCATCATAAAAAAACCGATCTTTCAAAACCCCGTCGACATCAATGCCGACCTTTTCCCAAACTCCTCTAATAAAAAAGGACAAATATCGCGAAGAAAGACGAGAAACCGGCGTCGACAAACACCATCTAGATAAAGTAAAATGCCTTTAACAAACGAATAAGATTACAAAGTATATGCTACATCATATCAAATATGATCGACTTGTGTGCATACTACTTTCAATCTCCCACTTGCACTAAAGCCAATCGTCATAGTATCTAATACCTTTTCTTCTCTAAGTGACGATCATCCTGCTGTTGGATAAAGCTTCAGTAGATGGATATACAATGTTGTTCTCGAGAGTCCACTATCTCTTTAGTGACTTTTCCCCTTTCAATGATTCCACTAATCAAATGAAAGTGCCGCACCACTTGTTTGAATCCAAGATGAGACTTAGGAACTATTCCTAGTTCTGTAATGAACTTTTCATCCAAACAATCAACTTGCAGCTTCATTTACAGCTATATACTTTGTCTTTGTCACTAAACCAACAACTCTTTGCTGTTTGAAACTTTTCCAATTCACTGCACCACCTTTCAAGGTAACGATTTACCTTAAAGTGGATTTGTTATCGTCTTGGTCAGTCTGAAAAACCTGAGTCTGTTTAGCCCTCTAGTTTTAATTCAGACCTACCATGAATTATGATCATATCTTCAGTACCGGTTAAGTACCTAAAGATGTTTATCACTGTCTTACAATGATCATCTCCAGAATATGACTGATCAACATCAAGCCTTGTATATTCATTGCATACATGATAGTAACTCATGCGATCTCTCTTTCAATTAGGGATAATTTTTGAGAGATACACTCCATGGCTCATCATCATGAGGTCTCTCTTGGAGTTTGCCATGCTAAACGCCTTTAGCATCAAATGAATATACGTTCCTTGGGTCAAGCCGAACATCCTTTTAAATCTATCTATATAGATTTATATCCCCAATTTATAGGATGCTCCTCCCAAGTTATTCATAGAAGAATGTTTAGACAATTTTATCTTTACTGATTGTAGCATTGGTATGTCATTCCTTATCAGTAGTATATCAACATATAATACTAGGAATGTCACAGTGCTCCCACTGACCCTTTTGTACACACTATGTTCATTCTCGTCTTTGATAAAATCAAACTCTTTTGATTGTCTCATCAAAACGAATGTTCCATCTTTGAGAAGCTTGCTTCAATCCATAAATGGATCATTGTAGCTTAAAACACGATTTGCTTCAACCTTTGAAACAAATTCCTCTGGCTGTATCATACATACATTCTCCTCAAGTCTTCATTGAGGAAGGGCATCTCCACATCCATTTTTCTAGATTTCGTAATAAGCTACAATTACAAGCAAAATCCAAATGGACTTGAGCATTACCCGATAATAAGGGTTTATCACAATCAACTCCTTGACTTGAAAAACCTTTTAAATAGGTCTGGTCTTATAGGTCTCCACCTTGCCATTTGCCCCAGTCTTTCTCTTAAAGACCCATATTCACCCTCTAGGCACTATGCCCTTTTGTGGAGTAACCAGAGTCTATACTTGGTTCTCATACATGGAGTCCATTTCGGATTTCATGGTCATCTGCCATTTCTCTGAGTGTCTACTACTCATCGCATCATCGTATAAAACTAGATCATCATTCTCTATGATGTGTACCTCATCATCATCCTCTATGATGAATCCATACCTCCCAAATATCTTCGGTACTCTTCCAGATTTATGATTTGGTTGTGGTACAATAGGTCTATCTATAGGTTCCTCGGTTCGACTTAAATTGCTTTGTGGTTCTTGAACTCCTTCAAGATCTATTACCCTCCCACTAGCTCCTTCAATGATAAACACCTTTATCTAAGAAGGCAGCATGTAGGATTATAGTAATAATACCCTAAACTTTCTTTAGGATATCCCACAAGTCTGCACTTGTTAGATTTTGTCCCAAACTTATCTTTGAAACCTTTTCACATAAGCTGCACAACCTCTTATCTTAACATACTTAAGAGTAGGAATCCTTTCCTATCCATAACCTTTATGGAGTCTCGGGCTCAGATTTTTGAGGTTACCTTATTTTGTAGATATGCAGCCGTTTCTGGGGCATAACCCCAGATGGATACTAGAATGTCGATAAAAATCATTATGGACTGCACCATGTCCAACAAGGTATAATTTCTCCTTTTAGATACACCAATCAATTATTGCGTATCAGGAGGTGTCCATTATGAGAAAATACCATTTTGAGATGATCTAGAAACTCATTGCACAAGTATTCTTTCCTCGATCTGATCAAAGAATCTTAATACTTTGTCAATATGTTTCACTTCTGAATTCTTTGAACATTTCAAATGATTCGAACTTGTATTTTATCAAATACACACATTCAACTCTTTGAATGACCATCTCCTTTTCTTTTATTAGTTTATTCAATTTGCAAAATGTTTTTCATGTAAGTCAAGTATACAAAGTCTATCAAGTATTTTTTCAATTTCAAACAAAACATTATCATTATAAATAGAACAACAATTGTTCTTAAATATAATACCAGAACATTCCTTGTCCAACAACAAAAGTTCTAATGTTTCTAATGAGAACTGGAACATAATAACAACTTATTAACTTAATAGACTTGCCCGTAGGTAATGCAAAACTATAAGTTCCTATGGTTAATACAGCAACCTTTGCTCCATTCCCACACATAAGATTACTTACTCTTTGTTTAGCTCTCTACTTCTGCTTAGTTTCTGCATTGGATTGCATACGTGAGAACTACAGCCGGTATCCAATACCCAAGTAGAACTTTGACTTACAAAAAGATTTATTTTTAATCATGAACAAACCTGTATTTGTAACCGAAGCTTCACTAAGCTTCTTCTGGTTAGCCTCTGTAAGATTCTCCTTACAGTTTCCTTTCTAGTATCTAGGCTTATTGCAGTGGAAGCAAACTCCTTTGCTATCTGCATTAGTCTTGTTCTTATTATCCTTTGTTTTTGCCTTTCCATTTACCTTCTTTGAATTGTTCTTCTTTTTAAGAAGATCCTTTGGCCCTCTTCCGCTTCCTGAAAGAATCATCTACCAGTAAGACTTGTGTCGACGCCGGTTTCTCGCCTCTTCCGATTTTCTCCTTTTGATTAAATGATTTTTTTTGGAAAAGGTCGGCATTGATGTCGACGGGGTTTTGATGGATCATTTTTTTATGATGAGCCAATTAACCAGAGTCACCAGTTGGTATATTTGAAATGGATGTACCAACTCATCCGAGTTTTCGTTTTTTATAAATCGCTGGCTCATATGTGACTCCGAATTAATTGGTCTGCGAACCGAGATTCATAGAGTTCGGGGGCTTGCTTAAGCGAGGGGAAGATGTTAGGCACCCCCCGACTTCCGTGAAACACGGTTACCGCAATCTTGATGTGTTCCTATCCTTTAATTCATGAAATGTGTGTGTTTGCGCGCATGTGTGTGTGTGCCTATGTGAATGTTGTGATGAGTTCTTTCATGAGAGATGAAACATTTGGCCTTTGATTGAGAAATCGTGTTTTATTTTTGGGAATGTTTTAGAACGTCGTTTCCGCTTGTACGAGAGAGTTCCTTTATTTATGAGAAAGGTTTGATTTTACTTGTCAAAACTATGAGATCTTTATTAAGCGTTGTTTTGGCAAAACAAGAATCTTTTAAACCTTTGTCAAAATAGGAATCGAAATCTATACATTGCTTTCATAAAATGATGGGCAATTTCTAGGATATCTTTAACCCTATGCACAAAGGTTTAATAAAACGTTTCGTTCATTCATGAAAGCCATTTTTTGGTGATGGTTGAAAATGATTTCCTTTGGCCTTCTCGTTTAATAGGAATAGACGTTTATTAACACTTCCAATTTTTTAGCCTCGTGATTCTAATAACCTAGCTTGTTTGATTTTAATAAAAAAAAAACCTTCATCATTTAATCTTTGAAATCATTTTTTCGTGTCACAAAATCTAATCAAGCATAAACACGCGTCGGGGCTATTCATGGGCATGTAAGCCATCAAAACATCCCCGAACGCCAACAATCACATATTCCACTAATACGGGGCCTTAAACCCGATTCTCGCCTTAGCGTCGTTTTAAGGCCCGACGATTACATGTTACAAAAACGAGCACCTTGAATTTATTACATACATCAAAACGTCCATCATCGGATTTGGACCACGGGGTCGCGTTCTTAGGCTCACACCCGATATTGCTACATGCCCACAAAATGAATACTACAAAACTAACCAACACGGATTTGCCTAATACACCATGATATCCGAAAATGATAATCTAAATAAATTACACCCAATAAATCACCATAAACAAGCTAGAAATTTCACCAATTGGATATCCTCGGGTTATTATGAAGAATTTTGTTCCGATAGAACCCTCACTAATAATCCCTAATCCATGATTGTTCGACAATATATATATATAAACTACATTTGATTTAATCAAATGATATGATAGAAATTGCAAAAATAAGGAGATTTTCACCTTGCAAATGGGATCAAAATGGATGTAAACTTGTGTAGTTTGAATAGAAGAAAACTTATATTGGTTACAATCAAATCAAAAGAGTATTATTCCTCTCTTTTTTCTCTCTTTCTCTCCTATTTTTGTTGCAAAAATTAGCTATTTTCCTCTCAAATTCCGTGCTTTGCTGCTGCTGAATCCTTCTTCTTCCAAAACTGCTCAACTTCTGCTAACTCCCTGTATGCTGAAACGGAAATGAGCTGAAATAGGCTGGCCAAAGCCAGCCACCTGCCTTCCACTCACCTGGTTTCGAGTTCCGTGTTTTCAAAAGGCGCATTATTTGGCCGCAGATCAATCCGCGGCTGGACGGTTTGAGTTTCTCGATTTTCGTGCCACGCCTCGATTTTTGTGCCGTAACGTCGGTTTTCGCTGACATGCTCGTATTCTGCAGTCCGGGAATTTTCGGGAGACGTGCCACCTTATTCGGGAATGCCCGTTTCGAATGGCCTTATTGTCACGTTAGCTTTGGTCGCCAATCATTGCGGTGGTGCTGGACGTTCGCACTTGTGCCCATTCCTTCGCTCCCGCAAGCCGGTTCAATTGACGATTTTGCCCTCCTGTCATGGTTAGTACAGGGAACGCAAAAATTGGGTGTCTACAGCTGCCCCTCTTTATCATGTTTATGCAATGTTTAAATGAAATGAACAGGATAAAGAATAGACACTCGATGCATGAATGACAATGCACAATGATGACAATACATACGTGATGCAACCCACATGACTGTAAGATGCAATGGATGCAAAATGTCCGTAAAAGGGTGTCAATGCGGATGATCGTCTTGTCGGGGCCGGGTATCGTCGCCTGTCACCCATCTCGCAACCCCCGGGCATCGTCGCCGGTTGGTTATCTTGTCGGAGCCGATTTTCATCGCCGGTCATCCATCTCGTAATCGCCGGTTATCGTCGCCGGTCGATTGTTTCCTCGGGGCCGGGTATCGTCGCCGGTCACCCACCTCGTAACCCCCGGGTATCGTCGCCGGTTGGTTATCTTGTCGGAGCCGGTTTTCGTCGTCGGC
The DNA here is from genome assembly GCA_034770075.1 of Aralia elata. Taxonomy (NCBI): domain Eukaryota; kingdom Viridiplantae; phylum Streptophyta; class Magnoliopsida; order Apiales; family Araliaceae; genus Aralia; species Aralia elata. The sequence continues at coordinate 4,341,010 of JAVJAP010000049.1, forward strand.
CATCCATCTCGTAATCGCCGGTTATCGTCGCCGATCGATTGTCTCGTCGGGGCCGGGTATCGTCGCCGGTCACCCATCTCGTAACCCCCGGATATCGTCGCTGGTTGGTTATCTTGTCGGAGCCGGTTTTCGTCGCCGGTCATCCATCTCGTAATCGCCGGTTTTCGTCGCCGGTCGATTGTCTCGTTGGGGCTGGCTATCGTCGGCGGTCACCCATCTCGTAACCCCCGGGTATCGTCGCCGGTTGGTTATCTTTGTCGAAGCCGGTTTTCGTCGCCGGTCATCCATCTCGTAATCGCCGGTTATCGTCGCCGGTCGATTGTCTCGTCTGGGCCGGGTATCGTCGCCGGTCACCCATCTCGTAACCCCCGGGTATCGTCGCCGGTTGGTTATCTTGTCGGAGTCGGTTTTTGTCGCCGGTCATCCATCTCGTAATCGCCGGTTATCGTCGCCGGTCAATTGTCTCGTCTGGCCGGGTATCGTCGCCGGTCACCAATCTCGTAATCGCCGGTTATCGTCGCCGGTCGATTGTTTCGTCGGGGCCGGGTATCGTCGCCGGTTACCCATCTCGTAACCCCCGGGTATCGTCGCCGGTTGGTTATCTTGTCGGAGCTAGTTTTCATCGCCGGTCATCCATCTCGTAATCGCCGGTTATCGTCGCCGGTCGATTGTCTCGTCGGGGCCGGGTATCATCGCCGGTCACCCATCTCGTAACCCCCGGGTATCGTCGCCGGTTGGTTATCTTGTCGGAGCCGGTTTTCGTTGCCGGTCATCCATCTCGTAATCGCCGGTTATCGTCGCTGGTCGATTGTCTCGTCGGGGCCGGGTATCGTCGCCGGTCACCCATCTCGTAACCCCCGGGTATCGTCGCTGGTTGGTTATCTTGTCGGAGCCGGTTTTCGTCGCCGGTCATCCATCTCGTAATTTATTTTCACTAAACACATCGAACGGCTGCAAGGGAACCAGGGGGACCCACCAGGGCCAGCCGCAGATGGATCTGCGGCCAAGATCGGGTTTCTTAAGCGGCTCGCCACTTCCAGATCTGTCACTTTCAACTTCGTACCCCACATAGATTCTTGCGATTTTGCTCGTTTGCAAGGGCCTTTTGCCGAGTTTTCCAACCTTTCTGCAAAAACTGCTCCGGTAGGATCGATCTACGCGCTACAGGTAACACTTTGACCGTTCACTTTTCAATTTCGTCAATGTTTTGCTATACATTTGGCTATTCACGTGCTATAGATAGAAATGTATGCTTTACAATGATATGCTATGTATTATCATATATACATGCTACGTATCAACTGTGTGAGTCCTATTTTATGCTCATGATGCGGTCCCACATATCTGTAGTTTCTTTTTCGAAGAAAATCATGCATTAGGGTCTTTTCATGCTGCAATTATGCAATTTTGATCTGTTGTGGCTTGGATTAATGGAAAACATGTTTGGCTTATGCCTGGGATGTCCATTTTACAGACGAAACTCTGCCGATCTTTTTTTTTTATGTACATATAATAAACATGCACCATATTGCATTAATTCTACGATAAATATTGGAATTTTTGTGACATAATTAAAAAAGGGAACTTACCTTCCTCCTTGCCTGTCCTATTCCAGCTATGGATCCCGACGCTCCTAGTAGCTCTTCTGCGTCTCGGACCTCGGGTGTTCGCCGTCGTAGGGCTGCACCTGCCCCTGTTCTTCCTCGGACCCGTCAGGCTCGCCGCTTGGCAGAGGCTGTCATCCGTCCCGATCATCCGGACGTTGAGGAGGCTGTCCTTCCGGAGGTTGCGGCAGAGGGGCCATCTTCCAGCGCACCAGCCCCATCTTCTCACTGCGCCCCTTCTGGTGCACCTGTGCAGATACCCGATCTATTGGGTCGGGATCTCAGTTGTCACCCCTCGACATCTCTTGTAGCTAATGAGGTATGCTTAAAGTAATTCTCTGAACTTATTCCCAAATTTTGCTTAGATCTGGACTGATCCATTCATCCTTTTTTCCACATGTGCCCGAGTTTACCCAGCCGAGGGGTAACTGGTTTAACATTTACTCCCTCTATATAGCTCTGCACAGCGATTACTGGGAGATGGTGGACTCTTGGGGATTTCGGCATTTCTTCACTATCATCCCCCGTCAGTGCCCCTGGGGTTATATGAGGGCTTTATCTGAGCGATGGTTCCACCAAACTCAGTCCCTTCACCTCTTGGATTGTGAGGTCGTGCTGACTCCCTGGGATTGGAGGTACATCACGGGTATCGAGTTTACTAGATCCCGTGTCCCTCTGGATCTTGACATCACTCCAGCAGAGGTCCGAGCCTTACTGGGTTTTACCGCCGATGACCGGGTCTTCAAGGCCCGCAGCATTCGGTCTAGAGCTTTGCCCGTGGACGCTGTGGGAGGCATATATGCGGCGCCATTCCCCGCAGATCGGGCTACGCGGGATATTCTGCTCCGACGCCTGTTCCTGACCATTATGAGGGGTTGTTTCCTAGGGAACAACTCCTCCACCATTCATTTCAGCGTTGTAGGAGCTGTCAGAGACGTGGACCGGATCAGTGACTATGATTGGGGGTCGTTCACCTTTGTTTATTTCCTCCACGGTCTGCGTCTACGTTCGGAGGGCCAGACAGATGCTTGGCTCGGATTCTATCACTTCTTGCTGGTGAGGCTTCTTTTCCTCTTTTCTTACTGGCCTTTCCTTCATTTATTTCTCTTTTTTGCATTCCTCGGTTACTCATGCTTTTCACTGTTTCTGTTCGCAGTTCTGGGCCTACGAGCGTCTTCCATGCCTGAGGCCCGTCACTACTCTTGGCCTGGACACTTATCCCCGGGGCCGGCGATGGCATCATAGCACCTTGGAGGAGGTCCCGGTATCTAGCAGCTTTGCACACTGCCGTATCCAGCTGGAGCTGATCACGGCTGCTGATGTCGTCTGGGTTTCGTTCCACTCCGAGCATCTGACTGTGGGGTTTGCTGATGGGCATCCTTCTGGCCCGGAGTTCAAGCTTTCCACCCTTCGCCTCACTTTGCAGAGTGTTGGAGGATGGGTGATGTACCTGGGGGAGCGCGCATTCAGATGCGTCACTGGAGAGATCCGCATCCCGCATTCCCTTCCTTTCACTACCTCCTGGCCACTAGATTCTCAGCCTTCGGAGATCATGCTCGTAGGGGAGGACGGTCGGATGCTTTCCACGGGTCCCAGTACGAGTGATGTGACGCCCCCAAATCTCTACACTCCCTGTAGCAGATCTGGTGCTCACGTGGAACTATACAACTATAAATATTCAATAAAATATGACTTCTAGTTATCCAAGGTTCACAGTATCCCATAACAGGTACTAGTTCCGGCCAGAACGTTGTCTGTGTTTGGATACCCTCACTTAGATATCTATTCATATCTTATGAATATCTCTTTCATATCAATATTCCCTATCTATCTGACATTCACAGTATTAATGATAAGATTGTCCATATAGGACTCTCAACATCATTTAGATACCCTCATTCAGATGTATAGTTCATATAGACACTGTATTTAACTTAGTACAACTATTCTAAAGAATTTAAAGATCAGAGTATAACGCATTCTATAACATAAAGGATCATAATATATTACATAATATTTTGTTTGGTTACATCATTCGTTATACTAAGTTATTACAACAATAAGTCTTTAAAAGACTTAAAGTATTCAACAACAGAAATTTAAAGCTAATAAGCATGGCTTTTCCCCTTGTTAGTCCCAGACGTGCCAGGGATATCATTTATAGCTGCAAAGAAGATATGCGCAAGAATGAGCTACAAATGCTCAGCAAGTTCATTTAAATATTTAAACACCATGTGTTTGATTTGAAAGATGTCAATGATGTATACTGAGGGTTCTGTACATGAACTATATATTTCATTTAGTTCTATCAGTCTTTAATGACTTAGAACCATTTGAGTTTTGGATATCTGGTAGGTGATCAGCCTCACCAATATCCTAAGAGTATGCATATCATCCTACCATTTTATGTTGATATATTATCAACTGTTCGTCACCTTATATTAAGGGAATTTCGTCACCTTATTTTAAGAGAAAATTTCTAGTTCACCTTACATCAAGGTGTTCCATTTCTCAGTGTAAGATGTCGTACCAAACAATTTGGCTTGACACAACAATTTAAGCTCGAACAAGCAATATATGAATAATAATTCATTTCTTAAGTTATGCTGAACAAGAAGCAATAACTTCACAATAACTGATAGCAAGATGTATAATACTTGCTTAAATATAACAAAGTTGGGAGACTTGCCTTAGCGTAGCTCACTATAATTTTAGTACAATCGGTCAACGCACGTAGTCTACGTATACCAATAATAAGCGTTAGCACGTATATAAACATGTACCATGCTAAACTAAACAAGTTTCATTAAGGTTCGACGTTGATTCGATATCTCGGTCGCATCCTTAATGGCTAAACACATAGATTTTCGATAAAATTTCATTTGGAAGTCGAATTATTAGTCTAAATAATTTAATTATTATTTCTAACATTTTTAGAAGCTTGGTATTATTTTTAAATAATTTTTCAGAAGCTTGGAAGTATTTTTAAATAATTTTACAAGCTTAGGAATATTTTTAAATGATTTAATTATCATTTAGAATAATTTTAAAACATTTAATATGTTATTTAAATGATTTATTTATCATTTAGAATATTTTTAGATATGTAAAATATTATTTAAATGATTTATTAATCATTTATAATATTTTTAGAAAGATAAAATATTATTTAAATGATTTATTTTATCATTAACAATATTTTTAGACTTTATTTTATCATTAAAATAATTTATTTATTACTTATAATAATTTTCAAAACTTAATTTGATATTTAAATGATTTAATTATCATTTAAAGTAATTTTTAAATACTTAATATATTATTTAAATGATTTATTTATCATTAATAATATTTAAATATTTAATATTTTATTTAGTTATTATATATAATAATTTTATTTACCTTAATATCATTTTTAAATAATTAATATAATTATTTAATAATTTAATATCATTTTTAAATAATTACAACAATTATTAAATAATTTATCATAATTATTATTTAATATTTAATTAAATTAAATAATAATTCAGAATATATAAAAATATTAAAAATAATTTTTTTATAATTAAAAAATGAATTTTCGGATTTATTTATTAATTATTAATAATAATTTATTATTTATTTATTATTTTATAATTTATTTAATAAATTTTTTATTTATTTTTATTAAAAATCCGTCGCTAAAGGGCTTTAGCGACGGGCTGCATAGAATTTTAGTTTTCTGGGTTTGTGCATGCATTTCGTCGCTAAAGGTGTTCTTCATGAAGAACACCTGGTCAACGTCCAACAGTGACTTTTGACCTCAATTTAATTCCAACTGGTTTGATGTTTGTGTTTGATTTTTGTTTGTTGTTATAGCCAACATGGTAGGGTACAACGACATATCAATTTCTATCTCAAAATATATCATAACATGCTAGAAATTTATGGTCAAACTACCCCGTTCATGACTGTTCTTGAGTTTCTGGGTAACCCAGAAACTCATCCAGTCATAACGGTCAACGTGGTTTGACTGCTAATTCCGTTTGATTGATTGTTTGTTTATGAGTTTTAATGGTTCAAGATTAAAGTCTATATAGCATACAACAAGTTTAAACCAACAAACTACACAAAATATGTTATCTAGGTCATTTCTGGGTTGATCAAAAGTCTTGTCAGACTCTGTCAGAATGTTCTTCATGTTTCTGGGTTACCCAGAAACAGTCTATCTGGGTCGGTCAATGGGTTTTGACCATTAATAACTTTCACTGTAGGGATAATTTATCCATTCTACAAGTCGGGTCTTAAAGCTAACATGGCATAGTACTGATTCAAACTTTAAAACACATCAAACAAACATTTTATGCCGATCAAAAGCTCTGACAAAGTAGCTTGTCAGACTGTTCTTGACTGCCAAGAACAGTTTGCTATTTTGGCTTGATTTTCATATCTAGATGTTATGTAAACATGTTTTAACCGCCCAGATCACTAAATAACATCTTAATAAGGATTCCTAAACATCTAAAACACAAAAATTTTCCAGGCTTGAAGATCAAACATAAATTAGGGTTTTGTGCACCTTTCTCTTTAAATTCTGATTTCTGGCTTCTGGTTCTGAGCTTGTGATTGCTAGGGTTTGTTTAGGCTGGATATGTGAGTGTATAAGCTTTAAAATTTCGTAGGCTTGCATGATCAGATCTCATTCTATTTATAGTGTCTTGAATTAGGGTTTCCTAGGCTTAATTTCCAAATCTTGCCACCAAAAATATCTTCCCACTTAACTTGTGCTGCTTATAAGCTGGTATGATTCACCTACTTGTGCTGGAGTGTGTCAAGCACAAGCTTGCACACTCCTAGCTTAATTTCCATTGGCTAGAATTTATTTTTCATTTATTTTACTTACTAATTAAAAGTAGATTTTTGTTAATCATGATTAGGATGTTAATTTAGGTTTAGTAATACCCTAATTATGATATTATATCACAATTAAGATTTATAACTCCATAATTTAGTGTTCTTGAATCAAATTAGGGTCTTAGGGTTTCTAATTAGGGTTTAGGGTTTTCAATTCCACAATTAGGGTTTTCAATCTTCCGTTTAGGGTTTAATTTAATCTTAATAATTCATAATTAATATTATGATTCATCATTTAAATCTTAATTACATCAATTAAGATTATTGTACAATAATTAAGGTTTTAATTGATCAATTCGGACAATTATTATCAATTAGGGTTTTCAATTTAAGGTTTCTATTTCTGCGTAACATTTTAAACCCTATTTAACTTATTTTAAAATTTTATAATTTAATATAATATTATATTAATGTCGAAGCACGACAAAGCACTTCGTCAATTCCAAGTACGACACAACAGCTTACAAAAATAATTTGCCGAAACGCTTCTCGGTGAATTCGCCGGAAGCACGACAAATCATTTTGTCCGATTAAGCACGACACAGCTACTTGGCGAAAATTTTTTATTTGACCTAATTGTTTAATAAAATACACAATCACATAATACCAAGTCAGAACAAGAAATTTCATTTATTAAACACATAATTTACATATACAGATCTTATTAGGGTTCGGAATATTACATTCACCCCCACTAATAAGAATTTCGTCCTCGAAATTTACAGTACAGTCTATGAAAATAAATGTGGGTAGTTATCTCGCATTTTACTCTCGAGCTCCCACGTAGCTTCCTCGATATTCTGATTTCTCCAAATAACCTTAACTGAAGGTATCTTTTTATTTCGCAAATTTTGTTCTTTCCTATCCACAATTTCAATAGGAACTTCCTCATAAGATAAATCTTTCTCGATTTGAATGGGCTCATAATCGATAACGTGTTTATAATCAGGTTTGTACGGTCGTAACACGGACACATGAAACACGTTATTAATATGTTCTAGTTCAGGAGGTAGGGCTACCTCATAGGCTACCTCACCTATTCTCCTCAATATTTGAAATGGCCCAATAAATCTCGGACTCAATTTGCCTTTCTTGTCGAAACGTATTTTTCCCTTCCACGGAGATACTTTTAAGAATACATGACTACCGACTTCGAAATCTTGTAACTTCCTGTGTTGATCAGCATATTTCTTCTGTCGATCTTGTGACGCTTGTAATCTTCCCCGTATAATTCGAACTACCTCCGTGGTTTGTTGCACTATTTCGGGTCCTAGCATTTGCCGTTCCCCAACCTCGTCCCAACATAAAGGCGTCCTACATTTTCTTCCATATGGGGCTTCAAATGGTGGCATTCCTATGCTGGCATGGTAGCTATTGTTGTATGCAAATTCTATCAAAGGTAAATGATCTTCCCAACTTCCCTTGAAATCCATGATGCAAGAGCGCAACATGTCTTCCAATGTCTGGATGGTTCTCTCACTCTGACCGTTAGTTTGTGGATCGTATGCTGTACTTAGTCTCAACTGAGTTCCTAAATTTTTCTGGAGACTTATCCAAAAATTTGAAGTAAATCGTGGATCTCTGTCTGATACTATAGAAACAGGGACTCCATGTCTAGAAATGATTTCATTGATGTAAAGTCTGGCTAATTGGTCTAGACTGAAGTTGATTTTGATGGGTAGGAAATGAGCTGATTTGGTAAGACGATCTACAATTACCCAAATGGCATTGTGACCCTTTTGTATGGTTGGAAGGCCAACTACGAAATCCATGGTAATATGCTCCCATTTCCACTCAGGAATTTCTAAGGGTTGTAATAATCCACTTGGTTTCTGATGTTCAGCTTTAACCCTTTGACATGTTAAACACTTACTTACCCACTTCGCTATCTCTCTCTTCATGTTAGACCACCAAAAATGTTGGCTCAGGTCTTTATACATTTTTGTACTCCCTGGATGTACAGCGAATTTAGAATTATGGGCTTCATTCAGTATTTCGTCTTTTAATTCTTGTACTGAAGGTACCCAAATTCTATTTTCGTATCTCAGTACTCCATCCTTATCCATTCTAAACTTAACATGCTTTTTATGAGTCATTTCTGCCTTATACTTCTGACATTCTGCATCAGTCTCCTGTAATTCTTTGACTCTGTCCAATAAAGTCGAACTACCTTCGATGACAAATAACTTCTGGGTAGAGATAACTGGAACTCTTACCTCAATCTCAAGTTTGTCAAACTCTTTTATCAGTATCTCGTTATTAGTCATCACGTTCAATTTCTCCTGGTTCTTCCTACTTAATACGTCTGCTACGACGTTGGCTTTTCCTGGATGATATAAGATTTCACAATCAAAATCTTTTATCAACTCTAGCCATCTCCTTTGTCTCATATTTAACTCCTTTTGTGTGAAAATATATTTCAGACTCTTGTGGTCTGTGTATATCTCACACTTCTCCCCGTACAAATAATGCCTCCAAATTTTCAAGGCAAATACTACGGCGGCTAACTCAAGATCATGCGTAGGTTACCTCTTCTCATAATCTTTGAGTTGTCTTGATGCATATGCAATCACCTTTCCGTGTTGCATTAACACACACCCTAGCCCCTTGTGTGATGCATCACTATAAACAACGAGACCTCCTGTATCATCTGGTAAAGATAACACTGGTGCCATACTTAACCGCTTCTTCAACTCTTGGAAGCTTTCTTCACATTTGTCTGTCCAGACGTACTTTACCGTCTTTCGAGTCAAATTGGTTAGCGGGGTCGCTATCTTTGAAAAATCTTGTATAAAACGCCGATAATACCTTGCTAAACCGAGAAAACTTCTTACTTCTGTTGGAGTTGTTGGTTGTTCCCAATTCACAACCGCTTCTATCTTGGCTGGATCTACCGCTATTCCATTCTTGTCAATTACATGACCCAAGAACTGGACTCGTTCCAACCAGAATTCACACTTGGAAAACTTTGCATAAAGTTGTTCCTTGCGTAATATCTCCAATACGCTTCTTAAGTGTTCAGCATGCTCCTCTTTTGTTCTCGAGTATACTAAAATATCATCGATGAACACTAACGACAAATTTGTCCAAGCATGGTTTAAACACTCTGTTCATTAAGTCCATGAATGCTGCCGGCGCATTTGTTAATCCAAAAGACATCACAAGAAACTCATAATGTCCGTAGCGTGTCCTAAACGCTGTCTTCGGCACATCTTCTTTTTTTACCTTTAATTGATGATAACCCGATCGTAGGTCGATCTTCGAAAAGTATTCGGCCCCTTTCAACTGGTCAAACAGATCATCAATTCGTGGTAAAGGATATTTGTTCTTTATTGTTAACTTATTTAATTCTCTACAATCAATACACAACCTTAATGTTCCATCCTTCTTCTTTACAAACAACACCGGTGCTCCCCAAGGCGAAACACTGGGTTGTATGTACTTTTTGTCTAAGAGTTCTTGTAGCTGCACAAGTAACTCTTTCAACTCTACAGGTGCCATTCTGTACGGTGCCTTGGAAACTGGTGCCGTACCCGGTGCAAGATCAATAACAAATTCGATCTCCTTGTCCGGAGGTAAACCGGGTAAGTCATCTGGAAACACATCCGGAAATTCTCTAACTACAGATATTTGTTCTAGCTTTACTCCTTCTTTTCGAGTATCTACTATATATGCCAAATAGCCTGTACAACCCTTCCTAAGCAATCTCTCTGCCTGCATTACTGTCAGATAGTGAGATCGTTTAGGAGAACAACCACCTTTGAACACTACTTTTGACTCTGAACCAGTCACTAAATTCACCCGCTTCTGCTGGCAGTCAATTATTGCATTATAATTCCCTAGCCAGTCCATTCCTAAAATTATATCAAATTCCCCTAATTGTATGGGAATGAGGTTCACAAGAAACTTGTGTCCCTTAATCTCTATAGCACAATTCTTATAGATGGTTTTGACGGGAATTATCTCATTGTTTGCGATTTCCACATTAAAAGGTATGTCTAAATCTTCGCATGGTATTGACAATTTCTTAGCAAAGCTATTAGACACAAATGAACAAGTAGCACCAGAGTCGAACAACACATATGCATTTAAAGTGTCGATAGGGATGATACCTGTTACCACGTCTGGTGCAGCAACAGCATCCCTTGTCGCCATATTAAACGTTCTTGCGGTTGGACGACCTGGACCCCCAGCTCCTGCTACTGTTGGTTTGGGGTTATTGTTTGGGATTTGGTTTCCTCCCCCAAATTGTTTTCTGTTCCTCGGGCAATTCCTAGACACATGCCCCGTTGCACCACAAAGATAGCAAGTAACATTCGGATTACTCTGACGATTATTATCATTACTCTTTTTAGGACAATAAGAGGAATAATGTCCCTCTTGCCCACAATGGTAACAAGTAACCACCTTCTGGCGACATAACCCTAGGTGATTCTTTCCGCATATGGTACAACGACCCACCTTATTCTTATTGTTCTGGTTTCTATTATTGTTATTATTATTGTAATTGTTACCCTTCCTCACAAAGTTTGTAGGAACAGTGGCATCCCACTTCCTTTTGTTATTATTAGTACCCCCTGTACTAACTTCTCCTTTCAACTTTCCTCCTTCACTCAAACTTCTCTTTTCCTTATGAAATTTTATTAAAGCTTCATTCTCGTTTTCAGCTATAATAGCTTTCTCGAGAATTTCTGGAAAAGTTCTCACTTGAAATACTGACAATTTGCTACGAATTTGGGGTTTTAATCCCTCTTCGTATCTCCTAGTCTTCCTTGCCTCTATATCAACCTGATGTGGGGCAAACCTGGCTAATTCATTGAACTTAGCCGTATACTGGGATACGGTAAGCTCTCCTTGTTTCAATTCTAAGAATCGTACCTCCATACGATCCTTCATTGATTGGGGAAAATAATTTTCGAAGAATAATTCCTTAAACCTGGTCCAAGGAATTATATCCTCACCTACACGAATTTTTGTATTTTCCCACCAATGGTTTGCCTCACCCTTGAGGAAAAAGGTGGCAAAGATCGTCTTTTGATCTTCACCAACATTAGTTACCCTGAAAAACTTCTCTATCTCGGTAACCCATGTTTGCGCCTCAATTGGTTCTGCAGCTCCCTTAAATTCCGGTGGTCCTACAAGTTTAAAGTCCTTGAATATTGTACCCTGTGGATTAACTGGGGTGGGTTGAGGTGGTGGACGATTTTGTAAGGTTTCTAAAAGGATATTTACTAATTGTTGTGTGGGATTTGGCTCGGTGGTCTCAGTTCGGGCTTGGGCTCTTCGTCCTGATGCCATGGTTCTAAAATAAAGAAAAGCAAGTATAAATACAAAGATATGCTTACATAGAACTAACAATTTGATTATATAAATACAACTTATATATAACATGCAACAACGATTACATAACCGACTAGTAGTTATACTACTACTAGTTATTATAAGGATTTCCTATTTTACAACTCAAAATTTTGATATCGTACTAAGTACAACACATAAACTTAACGCTACTAAACTGCGCTATCACGCATCCCCTTATCAGCATCTCGTATCATGTGACCGACTACTGCTCTATCAATCATATAATCCTCCTTCTCTTCTTCCACCGGATACCTAAACAATCGTCGCTCTAGGCCATCAAATGTCGCCTTACTCTTCCTATCGGCTCTGTATGCCTGCATCTGTGCCTCCTGTTTCTCCCTTTGTGTGTCCTGAAGGAGTATCCTCAAACGCCGAGTTGTATCTCGCTCACTCTCCAATAATCCTGCCGCTATGTTTGCCCGAGAGTTAGCAGCTTCTAACTCTGCTGTCGACTGCTGTACCAACTCAATGACAATCTCTTCGTGTCTTTCGACACTCATTATCTGGCCTGCTCCAATATCCTCCTCAGAATCAGGGTCTACTAACTGCCCATCTACAGGGTTCTCTGCCTCCTCTGCCTCTAAGATCTCCTCATCATGAATAAGCTCCTCCTCCTCTGGGTCTTCATCCTCTAAATCTAGTTCAGGGGTAGCCGGCTCGTAATCAGGCACCTCATCGGGCTCACTGTCGGATAACCATCCTATGTGTTGGTTTACTCCTGCCATCCTACAAAAGAATTTTAATTTATTTAGTATTTATGGGGAAACAAATTTACACATAAGATAAAGCTTTTAAGATTATTTTATGTATGATTAAGTATTTTACGAACTCGAAGATCATATCCTAAGGTATTTCCTAACTACCTTAGAGCTATAATCTACATCTCTGATACCAACCTGTGACGCACCAAATCTCTACACCCCCCTGTAGCAGATCTGGTGACTGTAGCAGATCTGGTGCTCACGTGGAACTATACAACTATAAATATTCAATAAAATATGACTTCTAGTTATCCAAGGTTCACAGTATCCCATAACAGGTACTAGTTCCGGCCAGAACGTTGTCTGTGTTTGGATACCCTCACTTAGATATATAGATTCATATCTTATGAATATCTCTTTCATATCAATATTCCCTATCTATCTGACATTCACAGTATTAATGATAAGATTGTCCATATAGGACTCTCAACATCATTTAGATACCCTCATTCAGATGTATAGTTCATATAGACACTGTATTTAACTTAGTACAACTATTCTAAAGAATTTAAAGATCAGAGTATAACGCATTCTATAACATAAAGGATCATAATATATTACATAACATTTTGTTTGGTTACATCATTCGTTATACTAAGTTATTACAACAACAAGTCTTTAAAAGACTTAAAGTATTCAACAACAGAAATTTAAAGCTAATAAGCATGGCTTTTCCCCTTGTTAGTCCCAGACGTGCCAGGGATATCATTTATAGCTGCAAAAGAAGATATGCGCAAGAATGAGCTACAAATGCTCAGCAAGTTCATTTAAATATTTAAACACCATGTGTTTGATTTGAAAGATGTCAATGATGTATACTGAGGGTTCTGTACATGAACCATATATTTCATTTAGTTCTATTAGTCTTTAATGACTTAGAACCATTTGAGTTTTGGATATCTGGTAGGTGATCAGCCTGACCAATATCCTAGGAGTATGCATATCATCCTACCATTTTATGTTGATATATTATCAACTGTTCGTCACCTTATATTAAGGGAATTTCGTCACCTTATTTTAAGGGAAAATTTCTAGTTCACCTTACATCAAGGTGTTCCATTTCTCAGTGTAAGATGTCGTACCAAACAATTTGGCTTGACACAACAATTTAAGCTCGAACAAGCAATATATGAATAATAATTCATTTCTTAAGTTATGTTGAACAAGAAGCAATAACTTCACAATAACTGATAGCAAGATGTATAATAATTGCTTAAATATAACAAAGTTGGGAGACTTGCCTTAGCGTAGTTCACTATAATTTTAGTACAATCGGTCAACGCACGTAGTCTACGTATACCAATAATAAGCGTTAGCACGTATATAAACATGTACCATGCTAAACTAAACAAGTTTCATTAAGGTTCGACGTTGATTCGCTATCTCGGTCGCATCCTTAATGGCTAAACACATAGATTGTTGGATAAAATTTCATTTGGAAGTCGAATTATTAGTCTAAATAATTTAATTATTATTTCTAACATTTTTAGAAGCTTGGTATTATTTTTAAATAATTTTTCAGAAGCTTGGAAGTATTTTTAAATAATTTTACAAGCTTAAGAATATTTTTAAATGATTTAATTATCATTTAGAATAATTTTAAAACATTTAATATGTTATTTAAATGATTTATTTATCATTTAGAATATTTTTAGATATGTAAAATATTATTTAAATGATTTATTAATCATTTATAATATTTTTAGAAAGATAGAATATTATTTAAATGATTTATTTTATCATTAACAATATTTTTAGACTTTATTTTATCATTAAAATAATTTATTTATTACTTATAATAATTTTTAAAACTTAATTTGATATTTAAATGATTTAATTATCATTTAAAGTAATTTTTAAATACTTAATATATTATTTAAATGATTTATTTATCATTAATAATATTTAAATATTTAATATTTTATTTAATTATTATATATAATAATTTTATTTACCTTAATATCATTTTTAAATAATTAATATAATTATTTAATAATTTAATATCATTTTTAAATAATTACAACAATTATTAAATGATTTATCATAATTATTATTTTAATATTTAATTAAATTAAATAATAATTCAGAATATATAAAAATATTAAAAATAATTTTTTTATAATTAAAAATGAATTTTTGGATTTATTTATTAATTATTAATAATTATTTAATATTTATTTATTATTTTATAATTTATTTAATAAATTTTTTATTTATTTTTATTAAAAATCCGTCGCTAAAGGGCTTTAGCGACGGGCTGCATAGAATTTTAGTTTTCTGGGTTTGTGCATGCATTTCATCGCTAAAGGTGTTCTTCATGAAGAACACCTGGTCAACGTCCAACAGTGACTTTTGACCTCAATTTAATTCCAACTGGTTTGATGTTTGTGTTTGATTTTTGTTTGTTGTTATAGCCAACATGGTAGGGTACAATGACATATCAATTTCTATCTCAAAATATATCATAACATGCTAGAAATTTATGGACAAACTACCCCGTTCATGACTGTTCTTGAGTTTCTGGGTAACCCAGAAACTCATCCAGTCATAACGGTCAACGTGGTTTGCCTGCTAATTCCGTTTGATTGATTGTTTGTTTATGAGTTTTAATGGTTCAAGATTAAAGTCTATATAGCATACAACAATTTTAAACCAACAAACTACACAAAATATGTTATCTAGGTCATTTCTGGGTTGATCAAAAGTCTTGTCAGACTCTGTCAGAATGTTCTTCATGTTTCTGGGTTACCTAGAAACAGTCTATCTGGGTCGGTCAATGGGTTTTGACTATTAATAACTTTCACTGTAGGGATAATTTATCCATTCTACAAGTCGGGTCTTAAAGCTAACATGGCATAGTACTGATTCAAACTTTAAAACACATCAAACAAACATTTTAAGCCGATCAAAAGCTCTGACAAAGTAGCTTGTCAGACTGTTCTTGACTGCCAAGAACAGTTTGCTATTTTGGCTTGATTTTCATATCTAGATGTTATGTAAACATGTTTTAACCGCCCAGATCACTAAATAACATCTTAACAAGGATTCCTAAACATCTAAAACACAAAAATTTTCCAGGCTTGAAGATCAAACATAAATTAGGGTTTTGTGCACCTTTTTCTTTAAATTCTGATTTCTGGCTTCTGGTTCTGAGCTTGTGACTGCTAGGGTTTGTTTAGGCTGGATATGTGAGTGTATAAGCTTTAAAATTTCGTAGGCTTGCTTGATCAGATCTCATTCTATTTATAGTGACTTGAATTAGGGTTTCCTAGGCTTAATTTCCAAATCTTGCCACCAAAAATATCTTCCCACTTAACTTGTGCTGCTTATAAGCTGGTATGATTCACCTACTTGTGCTGGAGTGTGTCAAGCACAAGCTTGCACACTCCTAGCTTAATTTCCATTGGCTAGAATTTATTTTTCATTTATTTTACTTACTAATTAAAAGTAGATTTTTGTTAATCATGATTAGGATGTTAATTTAGGTTTAGTAATACCCTAATTATGATATTATATCACAATTAAGATTTATAACTCCATAATTTAGTGTTCTTGAATCAAATTAGGGTCTTAGGGTTTCTAATTAGGGTTTAGGGTTTTCAATTCCACAATTAGGGTTTTCAATCTTCCGTTTAGGGTTTAATTTAATCTTAATAATTCATAATTAATATTATGATTCATCATTTAAATCTTAATTACATCAATTAAGATTATTGTACAATAATTAAGGTTTTAATTGATCAATTCGGACAATTATTACCAATTAGGGTTTTCAATTTAGGGTTTCTATTTCCGCGTAACATTTTAAACCCTATTTAACTTATTTTAAAATTTTATCATTTAATATAATATTATATTAATGTCGAAGCACGACAAAGCACTTCGTCAATTCCAAGTACGACACAGCAGCTTACAAAAATAATTTGCCGAAACGCTTCTCGGTGAATTCGCCGGAAGCACGATAAATCATTTTGTCCGATTAAGCACGACACAGCTACTTGGCGAAAATTTTTTTTTTGACCTAATTGTTTAATAAAATACACAATCACATAATACCAAGTCAGAACAAGAAATTTCATTTATTAAACACATAATTTACATATACAGATCTTATTAGGGCTCGGAATATTACAAGTGATGCTTTCCGTACTTGGTGGGTGCCCCGCACTATCGGTCCTCAGACCCGGGCCACATTCTTCCTCGGGGATATGGTCCCCGACTCGGTGATGATGACTGACTGGGCAGCTTGCGTTCGAAGCCCTACCCATGCCGAGCAGATCGCCACTCTGACCCGTCAGGTAGACCAGTTGTCCCTATATCTTCGGGTGTTGGGCCGGACTCCAGAGGATGCTTACGCCTATGATCCTGACGGTGCGGGTTATGATGCGGGCCCGAGCTCATCTGATGCCACAGCGCAACCATACATCCCCGACATGAACTTTGGGCCTTCGACTTCGACGACCCCAGGGGATCAGTTTGAGGATCCCGCTTTCATAGATGAGATTGATTTTATTTAGATCAGGATATGATAGGGCTTTTGTACCTGCACCTGTTTAGATTTATTTTTTTCATTTTATGCACTATATACTGAACTCATTTACTCATTTATGCACAGTTTTATTCTTTTATCTCTATGAAATTCATTTGCTTTATTATTAACTGTATGATGCATGTGTTTTATTTATGGATAGAAAATGACCCCTGTACAGTCTTTTTGATACTATTTTCCACAGATGTCGTCCTCAGATGTCGTGGTACGTTTGGACTTCATTCCTCCCACAGGGTTGGTTGGCAGTCTCCTCCGCTGGTTGGACAGTTTATTGCCGGCCGACAGGGTCATCGCAGATGGTCTTTTGGGCCATTCTTGGTCCTTATTATCCTTTCAGGTGCCAGCGGGCTTTATGGAGGGTATTCTGAGCTATTGGGCCCCTGCCCGTCAAGTGTTCAGGTTAGGGACAGTAGAGCTGACCCCCACCCTCGAGGAGTATGCTCGCTTCACCGGCTTGCCTTTGGATGGCCCTTGTGCTAGGGTTACAGTTGGTTCCATACGCCGTCAATTCTTGACTTTCACTGGTTTGCGGAGGGCTGTCTTGTTATCGGTGATCACATCAGACCACCTGGTTCCTCTTCATTTCTTGATTGACCGATTCGGCTCACCCAACAGTTTTCACCTATTTTCTGGTGATTTTTCCGTATCCGAGGAGCGCTGGGGTGCCTTGAGAGTGGACGTTCTGATGGCCTGTGTCGTCTCAGTTTTGTACTTGCCTGCAGGACCTGATCAGTTGGACATATGGGTTGTCGCGGCCGTTCGAGCCCTTCAGGAGGATCACACCATTCTTCCCATGATATTGGCGGATACCTACATGTCCACCTCATATTGCCAGTCTTTCCGAGGTAGAGTATTTAGAGGGAGCTCGCCTTTGTTGTACGTGTGGTTCATGAGTCATCTCAGTCCCATCGGCCACTTTCGTCGCCAAGGGTTTTGCTTTAGCCATGACATCGCCACGCAGTTTTCGTTTCGACCCATGAGCTGTACTGATGTGGCCTCCTGGACATCATTTTTGTCGGTCATTGAGGACCCCTTTCATCTACTGGTCTATTCGGGTTATTGCTCCTTTATGCGCTTCTTGACTCACGTGCCTGACCTGGACTTCATTCCCATTGCTGGCTTGAGGGGCGTGACGACTTATCATCCCTTGGCGGTTACAGGGTAGTTTGCTCAGA
Organism: Aralia elata; assembly: GCA_034770075.1. Lineage (NCBI taxonomy): Eukaryota > Viridiplantae > Streptophyta > Magnoliopsida > Apiales > Araliaceae > Aralia > Aralia elata. Next base: position 4,359,356 of record JAVJAP010000049.1, read on the forward strand.
CACAGGATTTTCACCCTTTCACGGGTGCAGCCGCCTATCGATTCCTTATATCATCCCAGACAGAGAGGGACCTACTGCGGGTGTACGATCTTTGGTCTCACCGGATCTTCGCTGAATATAGTGAGAGCTGCCACATCCAGACATTTGCTTACGTGCAGTGGTTGCGCGGGGACTCGGATCCAGTTGGTTTGAGTCAGACTGGGGCCCTTGGTGATTCTGGATTGATTTTCCCGGATGGTACCGCAGATCACTCCATCTCAGCTGATTCTACCCCAAGTCGGGTTACTGAGGATACCCGACTTCGTCTGGCCTTGATTACTGCTGAAGCCGAGAGGGATGCCGCTCTTGTCGAGAGAGATGATGCCATTCTGGCTAGAGACGCTGCCATTGCTGACAGAGAGGCCATTGTATTTCAGACCAGGGCAGTTGTAGATGCTCATTTTGGGACTGTCAGCCGAGCCACTGCTTTATTGGATCGTATTGATAGGATGGGGCAGCAGATTGCAGGAGATGCTGATGCTTCAGATCTATCCACTACTTTGTCCATCCTGCTTCAACTAGTTTCAGATTTGTAGATTATTTTATTTCCTGCATAGACTATGTTAGTTTCATCGGTTATCGAAAGAGAAATCTTGTACCAAAATGACTTATATATGTAGACATGCATTTAAATTCAGTCATTTTCCCTTTTTGTCGTATCGCTGCCTTTCATTTGATCTTCATTTTATCTAGCTGACCATGATTTTGACATTTCGCTTTCTTTCTCTTCTCCAGTCTTGATGGAGATTTGACAGATATTGCCGCATACCCTGTTGATTTCATCGGATTGAGTTTTAGATTTTGGCTAACTGTTTGGTTGGGCTAGGTTTATGTTCATCGGGACGAATCTGATTAGGGCTGGTATCGGGAAGGTTTCGAGGGTAGAGGAAGGCTTTTTTTGGCTATCGGGAATTGGTTTTGGTTAGGGAAAGGATGATTTTTTAAGGGATCGGACCGTGCCATGATGGCTGCCTACGTACCTCCACAAATTGGGAGATCAGGTCCTACGTAGTTCGCTTCTCAAAGAAAAAAGGAGAAATCAATTATTCAAGCGTAGAACCGCTTCACCGAGTCGGAATTAAGGGGTTGTGGAAATACCTCCCCATCCATTTCTTGCAATATGAGGGCTCCTCCGGATAGCACTTTCTTAATCACAAATGGCCCTTCCCAGTTCGGGGCGAACTTCCCCTTGGCTTCGTCTTGACAAGGCATGACTCTTTTTAGCACCAAATCATTTTCTTTGAACTTCCGAGGTCTTATCCTTTTGTCATACGATCGAGAGATCCTTTGTTGATATAACTGACCATGCCAAACGGCAGCTACCCTCCTTTCATCAATTAGGGCCAATTGGTCATATCGACTTTGCATCCAATCCTCCTCGCCTATCTGAGCATCGATCACTATTCTGAGGGACGCCATCTCAACCTCAATTGGCAGAACAGCCTCCATTCCATACACCAAAGCGTAAGGGGTTGCCCCTGTGGAAGTACGCGTTGATGTTTGGTATGCTAGCAGGGTGAGGGGTAGCAAATCCGGCCATCCCCGATGATTAGCAGACATTTTCGCCATGATCTTCTTGATGTTCTTATTTGCAGCCTCCACTGCCCCATTCATCTTAGGACGGTAAATAACGGAATTGAGGTGTTTGATCTTAAACTGGTCGCACAGTCCCTTCATGAGGGCGTTGTTTAAATTCTTGGCATTGTCGGAGACCAAAACCTCAGGTTGCCCGTATCGACAAATGACATTATTCCTGATGAAACCGACGATGACCTCCTGAGTTACTTTGGGAAAAGAAGCTGCTTCTACCCATTTGGTGAAGTAATCGATCATGACGAAAATGAATCGGTGTTCGTTGCTTGCTTTGGGCTCTATTGGTCCGATCACATCCATTCCCTACATTGAAAATGGCCACGGGGAGGTCATACAGTGCAGTTCATTGGGAGGCGTATGGATCACATTACCGTGCGCCTGGCATTGGTAACACCGTTTGACATGATCATCGCAATCGGCTTTCAGCGTTAACCAATAATGCCCTGTCCTCAAGATCTTTTTGGCTAGCATTGGTCCACTCATGTGTGGCCCACACACCCCACCATGTATTTCATTCATAATCTTTTGGGCCTGTGTCTCATCTACGCATTGCAACAGTCCCAACCCAGCATCCCTCTTGTAGAGTGAATCCCCACTCAGATAAAATTTCATTGCCATCTTTTAAATTCTCATCCTCCTAGTTCGGCTCGCCCGGTCGGGAATGGATCTATCTCTCAAATATTCCCTTATGTCGTGATACCAGGGCTGCTTTGGCAACACCACCTCGTCTGATAATATTGCCACATGTTCCTCATATGCCGGGGCATTCTGTACTGCCATCTCAATCTATGGAACGTCCCTGTTATTGATTACGTGGATTAAGGAAGCCAAAGTTGTCAATGCATCGGCAAAGTCATTCCGTCCCCGGGGAATATGGCGGAAAGCGATATCTTCGAACTCTTGCATCAACTGGGTAACACAACGATGGTATGGAAGTAACCGAAGCTCTTTAGTGTTGTACACCCCGATTGCCTGTCTGATTACCAATTCTGAATCCCCGAACACCGCTAGTCTCTTCACTCCCATGTCGCGGGCAAAGCGGAGTCCCAAGATACATCCCTCGTATTCAGCGGTGTTGTTCGAATTGCTGAATTTCAGTTTAGTGGCCACAGGGTATTGCTCTCCGGTGATAGAGACCAGGACCGCTCCAGCTCCTGCCCCTCCGGCATTCATGGCACCATCAAAATACAGCTTCCAGAACTGTCCCTCGTCATCACATTTCGCGTGTGATACCCAAAATATATCTTCGCCTGGTAGAGGAGTTTCTAACGGCTTCATCCCTCCGGACGGGGTTTCTGCCAACTGATCTACAATTCCCTGTCCTTTCATGGCTTTTTGAGTTACATACACCATGTCGAACTGCTGTAAGATTAACTGCCATCTTGACAACCGACAGTTTAGCATGGGCCTTTCAAAAATATATTTCAGGGGATCCATTCTTGATATTAGGTACGTCGTATGCCCATGGAGGTAGTGCTGTAATCTCCCTGCAGCCCAGGCCAGAGCACAACAAGTCTTCTCGATGGGCGTGTAATTCTGTTCACATTGGCTAAATCTTTTGCTGAGGTAATAGATGGCCTGCTCTTTACCTGCCTTATTTTTCTGTCCCAGCATACATCCCATCGCGATGGCATTGACCGATATATACATAAACAGAGGGATCCCGTCCTTCGGGGTTACCAGCACTGGTGCCTCAGTCAGTTGCTTTTTAATGGTCTGAAAAGCCTTCTCACATTGCTCATTCCATTCTAGGGAAGCACCTTTCCTTAACAATTTAAAAATTGGCTCGCATGTCGTCGTCAAGTGGGATATAAAACGGCTGATGAAGTTTATTCTCCCCAGGAATCCTCTTATCTCCTTCTCTGTGTGAGGTGCCGGCATATCCACAATGGCCTTAATCTTTGCTGGATCCAACTCAATGCCTCGATCACTAACCAGGAATCCCAAGAGCTTACCCGACTGCACTCCGAAAGCACACTTTGCTGGATTGAGCTTCAAATTATACTTTCTGAGCCGATCGAATAGCTTTTTAAGATGGGTTATATGGTCAGATTCTACCCTGGACTTCACGATAATGTCATCCACGTATACCTCTATCTCCTTATGCATCATATCGTGGAACAGGGCCATCATGGCTCTCTGATACGTAGCCCCTGCGTTTGTGAGACCAAAAGCCAATCGTCTATAGCAGAAGGTGCCCCACGGGGTGATGAATGCGGTCTTTTCCCGATCTTCCTCCGCTACCATTATCTGATGATATCCCGCAAAGCAATCCACAAAAGAGTACATCTCGTACTGGGCTGTGTTATCCACCAGGATGTGTATGAAGGGCACCAGGAAATTATCCTTGAGACTGGCCTTATTTAGATCTCTATAATCTACACATACCCTCACCTTCCCTCCAGGTTTAGCCACTGGGACCACATTGGACAGCCATTCTGGGTAAGTGGACACCATAATGATTCCCGCCCTGAACTGCTTGATGATCTCTTCCTTCACTTTTAGGCTCCACTCCGGTTTCAACTTTCTTAATTTTTTCTTGACAGGCCTGAAACCTTCCTTGATGGGCAACCGATGTACCACAATGTCGGTGGACAATCCGATCATATCCTCATGAGACTAGGCAAAGACATCCTCATATTGGTTTAGCAACTCAGTCATTTCGGCTTTTTGGCTAGGGGTAAGGTCCGTCCCTATCTTGAGTTCTTTTGGCTTGTCAGGGATTCCGATATCTATAGTGATGGTTTGGTCTAAGTCGGGTTTGGGTTTATCCTCGACCCATCCTTTGATCTCGTCAGGCGCGTCGTCGTAATCTGTCTCGTCTTGCTCAATGCCCATCAAATCAAAATCGAGCTCAATGTCAAAATCATAATCATCATTCAAATTTGAAAGACCGTTTGTTAGGCAAGGATTACTCAAATTGGTACACCTGACATGAAATAAAATACTTGTCATATATAAGTTATTTTCCACAACGATCACATTTTCAGATAACATGAAGAAACGGCATAATTTTGCAAAATACAAAACAACAAACAAAAATAAACTTCTTCATCCTCCCATCATCTGGGGTCTACCACCCTGATGTCGGGTTTTACCCTTATTTGGATATCACTGGTTTCATGGTCCAGTTGTCGACGGTCAGGTTAGATGAAATGCGCTGGATGAAAGGTGGCTTCACATCGGACACTTCCTCGATGACTACGACCACATCGCCCGAGTCCCCCTTCTTACCTTATTCGGGAATAATTAGCCCTGCCCAATCGATGACAGGCACAACTTGTTGGGCTCCCAGTGGCGTGACAATATTCGTCCCCTCTCTACAGCTTGTTAATAGTCCGGGGATATAGCACTTGGTTTCAAATTCCTTCGCGACCTCTTGTAGGAAACTTTCCCTCCGGGCCGACTCATCATTTGCGAGGGTTAACTCTTCATTCCCCGACCCAATCATAGGCTCGCTAGTCCCCTGTCCATTGTTGTCCTTGGTCACCGGACTGCCAGCTAGTCGGATCGGATCCGCACCCCGGCGGTGTCTCCGTGCTACGCCTTCACGATATCCCAACCCTGCTTTACCTATTTGATGGGGTAGCTGAATGGGCTCGGTGATTCCTTGGCTACTCTTTCCTAACCCCTGTCCAGGTTGGAATTTCATTTTCATCATTTCCTTTGCAACAAAGGTAAGTTCTGGGGAGACCCTAGGTTTCATGGCTGGGGATCCCAGGCATTTGTAGTGGGGAGTGCCAATTTCCAACGCCTGAAAACTGGCAGGTGCCGCTGACTCGTCCACATTAATCACTGGTAGGCCATTCCTGGGAGGAGAAGGGTCATCACATTCTGCCGAGATCGTTATCAGATTCCCATCGATGATTAATTTGATTTGTTGGTGTAGCGTGGAAGGAACTGCCCCGGCCATGTGTATCCACGGCCTCCCCAATAGCAGGTTATAACTGGCTGCAATGTCTAGGACTTGGAAAGAGATATCAAAAGTACAGGGTCCGATTTCCACCGGCAATTCTATCTCTCCAATCGTATCCCTCCGGGAACCATCGAAAGCTCGCACCACTACATGACTGGCCCGTAGGCGCTTGGGATTGATGTTCATCTTCTGCAATGTGCTGAGGGGACAAATATTCAATGCCGATCCCCCATCAATCAGCACCCCATTCATGATATAACCCGAGGAGATTACCGCAATATGTAGCGGTTTTCGGTGCCCCCTATCCTCCTTGGGGATGTCATCATCTGCAAAGGATATTACATCACTCTCCAACAGATGGCCCACCAGCTGGCTGAAACCTTCCTCACTAATTTCCTTGGGCACGTATGCCTCCTCCAGGACTTTCGCTAGGGTTTTGCAGTGATCATTGGACGATAACACCAAGTCCATGACTGATGTTAGGGTCGATTCCTCATTTAAAAATCTGGATCCCTCTTGTTTCCGGGTGATTCATCCTTTTCAAGAATTCTATGGCCTTTTCCTCGGAGATTTCTTCATTTTTCTTCTTTTGGCTCTCAAGGACTCGACCGGGAAGATATAAAGGGTTCCCTTTTGTCGTCACAGAAGCACAACTGGCCGCTTCCTCCGGTATTCCCCCATAATTCCAGGGTACCGTCTTTAGACTACTGATAGGGATTTGCGGCCTTGCCGCAAGGATGAGGGGCCTCGGAGCCGTCAACTTGATAGGTCCCTCCGTGATATTCGTACTTACACCTATCAACCTGATGGGCACTCCCCGTGCACTCCCATGATCATGTATCATGTTAATCATTTCTTCAATTTTCTGCACATAGTTCAACCTTGACGGCCCCTCGGCTTCATTGGCCTCCGCCACATTGACCCCCCCTCCATCATGTCTTGGCAGGGGATTGGCCTTAACATTTGGGGAGTCTGGCTGTTCCACCACAATTTCCCCACTATCAATCAGGTTCTAGATTCTGTGCTTCAACGTCCAACAGTCTTGCGTATCATGACCAGGGGAACTTGAGTGGTATGCGCATCGCTTGTTTGGGTCAAACCTTCTTCCCTTTGGGTCACTCGGGGGTGCCAAACCAACTATTTTCTTTTGGGCTACCAATACCGCCAAGACCCGTTCAAGAGGCTCCCCGAGCGGGGTGAATACTCGATTTTGCGAGGCCTCATATCTCCTTCGCCCTTCCGCCCTCTGTTCAGCGAAGTTAGGCTGTCGGGATGGCCCTACCCTATGCACCTGTACTGGAGGATTGCTTTCTATTTTTCTGGACGACCCCTGCAGGATGAGGGAAACATCCTCCTCCTTCTTCTTTTGGACCCTCCGGGAAGTGCTGCCATAGTTTCCATTCTGTATTTGTTCTGCAGCTGTTTCCAAAGCCGTGAAATCCCGGATTTTGCCAGATTTCAACCCCATATCCACCATTTCTCCATGTTTAATCATTTCAGCAAAGGGTCTTCCAATCCCCGAGATGACCCGCTCATAATACGGTGCCTCTTGAATGTCTACAAAGGTCATCACCATTTCCGACTCGTTCATCGGGGGGTTCACCTGTGCGGCCATGCCCCTCCATCGTTGTGCATAATCCCTGAAGGATTCCCTGGGTTGCTTCTTAACTTTTGTCATTTGGTATCTATCCGGGGCCATTTGTGCCTGGAAGCTATACTGTGTTAAGAAGGTATGGGCCAACTCTTCCCAATTATGGATCCAGGCATTGTCAAGACGGGCATACCAGATTCTTGCTTCTCCCGTCAAACTCTTTTGAAAAAGTTGCATCCTTAGACCCTCATCCTCGGCGTAAGATCCAAGCTCCCCGATGTAGATTTTCAGATGTGTGTAAGGATCCCCCTTCCCATTGTATTTTTCAAATTCGGGGATTTTAAATTTCTCCGGGTATCTGGCTCCGGGGAAGACACATAAATCTGAATAGTTAACCCTGCCTAGGGACCCTATGCCCTTCATAGATTGGATGGTTTCCTCCATTTGTCTCATTTTCTTTCGCAGGTCATATGTATCTTCCTCTTCCGGGATAGTAATCACTGACTTGTTTGGTACGGGAATGGCCTTTGGGACGACTGGCTCGCCCTTAGGTTGAGGTGGATCCTCCTTAGGTGGATCCTGTCTGGGCAGCAATTGCTCCTTTAGCATTATGGCCATTTCTAACATCTGCTTCTTAAAGTCATCAAATTCCTCCCTAGATATGGAACCGGAATTGGTAGATAGAATATCAGCCATTTCAGATGCAGAGTTCTGGGCTCTTTTAGATTGCGAATGTGTTTGAGGAGCAATCCTACAGAAACAAGGGTTCGAAGTTTAGTCCTGGGGAATGAAAAATGTGGATGCATGCTAAAGCTGTAACTTTTGTGTTTTGGGGTTTTTTAATCTTTCCCTGTAAAACAGAAAGTTAGTAGTCCTTTAATGCAATAACAAATGTTGAACATGATTTTATTATGCTCCCCAGCTGTTCCCTGTAAAACATAGAGGTTAGTAATTTCTCTTGACAACAAGGGAGGCATATATGAATGGGATCATGACATTTACGCGTAAATGTAAAAAGGCATGAAGAGACTTTTCCTGTGTTGGGTTAATCTGAGGCTGACCTATCCTGGGGTTACTCTCACGGGCTTTTCGGCATGAAGGTCCCCAAATCTTCGCAATCTACTCGTCTGAGTCCTTTCGATTGGAGCGGATTTGGGTTGTGCGTTTCCTGAGCCATCTCCGGGGAGCAGCCCCTTCGAGTCCAATAATAAGCAACCGACAGGTTCGCCTCAGGAGGAGGTACATTCTCAACATACATTCACATTCATCGTACTCACCGTATGCAAATGATTACTTAAAAGTAAAGCAATTCCATTCAAATATTCACTTATTGGACAAAACACACATTCACACAACAAAACGTACAAAAGATCAAAATATCGCATGCACACACATATTCATGAATTTTAAAGGATAGGATAGCATCAAGACTTGTACGCGGCTTAAGCCCTCTAATGTTCCCCAGCGGAGTCGCCAGCTGTCGACGCCGGTTTCTCGCCTCTTCCGATTTTCTCCTTTTGATTAAATGATTTTTTTTGGAAAAGGTCGGCATTGATGTCGACGGGGTTTTGATGGATCGTTTTTTTATGATGAGCCAATTAACCAGAGTCGCCAGTTGGTATATTTGAAATGGATGTACCAACTCATCCGAGTTTTCGTTTTTTATAAATCGCTGGCTCATATGTGACTCCGAATTAATTGGTCTGCGAACCGAGATTCATAGAGTTCGGGGGCTTGCTTAAGCGAGGGGAAGGTGTTAGGCACCCCCCGACTTCCGTGAAACACGGTTACCGCAATCTTGATGTGTTCCTATCCTTTAATTCATGAAATGTGTGTGTTTGCGCGCATGTGTGTGTGTGCCTATGTGAATGTTGTGATGAGTTCTTTCATAAGAGATGAAACATTTGGCCTTTGATTGAGAAATCGTGTTTTATTTTTGGGAATGTTTTAGAACGTCGTTTCCGATTGTACGAGGAGAGTTCCTTTATTTATGAGAAAGGTTTGATTTTACTTGTCAAAACTATGAGATCTTTATTAAGCGTTGTTTTGGCAAAACAAGAATCTTTTAAACCTTTGTCAAAATAGGAATCGAAATCTATACATTGCTTTCATAAAATGATGGGCAATTTCTAGGATATCTTTAACCCTATGCACAAAGGTTTAATAAAACGTTTCGTTCATTCATGAAAGCCATTTTTTGGTGATGGTTGAAAATGATTTCCTTTGGCCTTCTTGTTTAATAGGAATAGACGTTTATTAACACTTCCAATTTTTTAGCCTCGTGATTCTAATAACCTAGCTTGTTTGATTTTAATAAAAAAAAAACCTTCATCGTTTAATCTTTGAAATCATTTTTTCGTGTCACAAAATCTAATCAAGCATAAACATGCGTCGGGGCTATTCATGGGCATGTAAGCCATCAAAACATCCCCGAACGCCAACAATCACATATTCCACTGATCCGGAGACGTGCCACCTTATTCAGGAATGCCAACAATCACATATTCCATATGTATCAATAAATAACATTCATCTCATGAATAATAAAACCATTCCATATACATTGATATCATTTAATGGGCAATTAAAAGTTTACTAGAAATCTAATTTTGAAATAAAAATAAACTCCTTTATTTTAATCAAAATTTAAATCATAATAAACTTATTTATTTTATTTTATCCAATTTTGAATAAAAATAAACTCCTTTATTTTTAATCAAATTCCAAATCAAAATAAACTCTTTTATTTCAATTAACATGGAATCCAATTTCAAGTTCAAAACAAACCCTTTTATTTTAACTTAAAATTGTTGGAAAATAAAATATGTTGAATCCTATTCCTTATCAAAATAAACATCTTTATTTTTAAGAAAATATGGAATCCTATTCCATATGTGAATAAACTCCTTTATTCTAGGAAACATGGAATCATATTCCATATGTGAATAAACTCCTTTATTCTAGTTAACGTAGAATCTCATTCCAAGTTAAAATAAAATTTTAATTTTAATCATATTCCAATTCAAAATAAACCTTTTATCTTAATTGAAAATAAATAAAATAAAAATAAAATTTTTTTAAATTCTGCGGACCGGCGAGACCGCGCTCCAAAATGAACTAGGAGCGGCGCGGCCACGCTGCACCCCAGAAATGATTTCTAGGTTCGGGCGCGGCCGTGCTCCAGAATGAACTGGAAGCGGCGCGGCCGCGTCGCAGAGTTCAAATTTTTTTTCTTTGCTTGTAAAATCGATCCAATCGCATACCCATACATACATGGAATCATCATAATAGATAATTAGCACAAGGTTAGGCTCTGATACCACTGTTAGGTTTTTATATAGCGCGAACATGCAATCAAATTACATAAATAGTGTGGAAGCGCAATAAAACGGATTTTAAAATTTTTCATACAAACCATCACAATGATCATCTTTGTGATCAATTATCAATTAAACGAAAGAGATAGAGATATAGAATTATACCCTCGTGAATCAAAGCTTCCTCAGGTACAAGTTCACCTCTAATTCCTTCGCGTTCTCCTTGAATTCCACCGATTAAATTCTTTCCTTTGATCAACGTTAGCCACCCAAGTGTTTGGCCTCTAGAGGTGATCCACCAAGGAATAATAGTTGTTCAAGAAGATGGGTATTGGTAAAACCCTAGTTTCTATCTCTATAGAAATTGCAAGTACTCTCTCTCTCTAATTCTTATGGAAGAGTGTGTAACTGTCTGACCCCAAATCATGATAAGACTCATCTTATTTATAGATATAGGGAACCCTCCTAAACTATTTAGGATTAGGTTTTTTTATTTTAATTAAACTCCTTTAATTAATTAAACTCCTAATCCAATTAAAAATTTATGAGAGTGAACTTCTATTAATTAATTCCCAATCCCTAATAGGAATTAAATAATAGTAATTGTAGTAATAATAATAAGACTCCCCTTATTAATTTATATTTAATATTTCCAAAATATTAAATAATAAATATTAAGCTATTTAATTTATTCTATCTCCATATATTAAATTAAATACACTTAACTTATTATTACAATTATGTCATTTACTTCTTAAATAACGATTTTCCTTTTGCGGTGTGACCCTTTGGGTTCTCCATATTAAACCGTTTGTGAATAAATCAATTAGAACAATTCTAATCTTATTTAAATAAATAAATTAAACTATTTAATTTATTTAAATAAATAATATTTATTCTACAATAAGGGTAAGCCCCCTTAGCGATCAACAACTTTCCGGATAATATAGATTTCAACATTAATCACAAAAGAACCTTTCAGTGAATAGTTACCGTATAATTCAATCCTTCTACCATGCAATGTCCCAATTAAATATGAGACATGAAATTACTGTCAAGTCTTATTTTATTTAATTATATGTATTTTAATTCTCAAATGCACAACTCTGATAATGCAAATTAGAAACTCCTTTCTAATTTCATTCTGGGCCAAAGACTTCTGAGTCGTCATTTATCGAATCACATAGGACATTCATATCTTTTACTAGAAGTGGTAGATTCTTTGTTGACCATTCACCTATCTCCATGTGCAACTTATTATACCCAATCATACCCTTTGATATACCCTAAGGGTCTTAAGGGACATGTCAAAGTATAACTCATCACACACAAGATACTATGATGATCTCAAGTCCAAGGATCACGTGTACTACTATCACTAGGGAATTACTATTGACAGGCGAGTAAAACTCCATTAGGTATTCCTTAGCGAGCCACATTCAGTGAACTTATTCTCTAATAAGCACCTACATACTTGCTTTAGTGTCTTCACACAAATGATTATGAGATCAATCATCCTCTTCATAAGAGCAAGCAACGTATGTACTAATCTATCCGTATTCACTAATCCCTTTTTTAGTAATCCATCGATTAGGAACGATTTTAGTTTGTGAGCTATCTAGAATTTAGATCTCATTAGCATGATCACTATCATGATTCTAAAAGCATGGCTCAAAACTATGGGTTTATCACATTTAATATAACAGCAACATGTAGATAAAGTAAAATGCCTTTAACAAACGAATAAGATTACAAAGTATATGCTACATCATATCAAATATGATTGGCTTGTGTGCATACTACTTTCATGTAGGTGCTTATTGGAGAATAAGTTCACTAAACGTGACTTGAATAAAGGAACCCTAATGGAGTTTTACATGGCTGTCAATAGGCGTTCCTATAGTGATTGTAGTACACGTGATCCTTGGACTTGAGATTATCATAGTATCTTGTATATACTGAGTTATGTTTTGTCATATTCCTTAATACTCTAGGGTATGTTCAGATATAATAAAGTATATATGAAGATAGGTAAATGATCAACAAAGGATCTACCACTTTCAGTAAAGGGAGAGAATGTCTTATGTGATTTGATAAAGTGACAACTCAGAAATCCCTGATCAGGATTGAATAGAAATTAGAAAGGAGTTTCTAATTTACATTAAATGGAGTTGTGCATTTTAGAATCGAAATATATATGATCAAATAAATAAAACTTGACAGTAATTTCATATTTTATATTTGATCAGGACATTGCATGGTAGAATGATTGAATTGTACGGTAACTATTCACGGAATAGATTCTATGTATTCATTGTGATAATTCTTTACGATTGAACGTTGAATTCATATTATCCGGATAGTCATGATACATTATTTATAAGGTGTCACTCATGATGTAGAATAAATATTATTTATTTATATTTGAATTAAAGGAGTTTAATTCATTATAAATAATATTAGAATGGTTCTAATTTATTTATTCTACTTACTGGCTTAATATTGAACCTAGAGGATCACACCATAAAAGAGAGAAATATGATTTTATAAGTGATTGACTTAATAATAATAAATTAAGTGTATTTAATTTATTAGTGGAATAAATTAAATAGCTTAATATTTATAATTAAGTATTTGGAGAAATACTAAATTATAAATTAATAAGAGTAGTCATCTTATTATTATTATTATTATTATTATTATTATTATTATTATTATTATTATTATTATTATTATTATTATTTGACTAAATAATAATAATATAGTATTTGGAGAAATACTAATATTTATAATTAAGTATTTAGAGAAATACTAAATTATAAATAAATAAGTGGAGTCTTATTATTATTATTATTATTATTATTATTATTATTATTATTATTATTATAATTATTAATATTATTAATATTATTATTATTATTAATATTCCTAATTAGATTGGGAATTAAATAAAAGCCTAATTTCTAAAAGGCTTAGAAAATGGTTAGTCTATAAATAGGAGAAGTCTTATTGTGGGATAGACTAATGCTAATGCAATTTTACAATGATTCTCAAAACCCTAAATAGTTAGGAGAAAAAACTAGGGTTAGCCACCCAAGGTCTAGTAGAACCTAAATTCTTCTTCTTCAATCAATATAATCTTGGTGGATCACCTCTTGGGTGTTGCACACTATTGTAACGAACGTTTGATTCGAGAAATTGGAGAAGAACATGAAGGAGTAAGAGAGGTGAACTTCTAGCTGTTTAAAGGTTGAATCTGCAAAGGTATAATTCCTTCTTCTTCGTTGTTGTTTAGTTAATAATATTGCATAAGGTGATTCTTGGGATTGCAGAAAAATTTAAATTGCTTTTATTGCATGTTTCCGTTGCATTTTCAATTAGATTGTATGCTTTAATCTCGTTTCTGCAAACCAACACTAGAGTGTTTCCCTTGGATTGCGGAGGATATTCTTCAACTTTCTTCAAATATTTGTGGTTTCCAACCTTCCCGTAGCTAATCATATTAACCCCTTCCGTGTTATGTTGAGGGAGAAGGTTGGTATGAACGTTGGGCTACTCTGGTGGCGTCACCACAATTTTTCCACTTTCTATCAGGTTTTGAATCTTGTGTTTTAAAGACCAGCATTCTTAAGTATCATGACCAGGGGATCTAGAATGATATGTGCATCTCTTGCTTGGATTATACCTCTTGCCCTTGGGATCGGCTGATAGAGCAAGTTCGGTAATCTTCTTTTGATCTATCAATAAGGCCAGTATATTTTCAAGGGAGTCGTTGAGAGGAGTGAATTCATGACTACGCTTGTTTTCCACAATTTTCTGTTGGGTTTGATTTTGACGGAATGTCGACTGGTGCGGCTGAGGATGATTGCATTACATTTGAATGGGCGGAGCATTGCTATTCCTTCGGGATTGCCCCTGCAACACTAGGGAGACATCTTCTTCCTTCTTCTTGTGGCCTCTCTTGGGCAACCCCCCATAATTGCCGGATTTGATGTGCTCTGCTATGACTTCTAATGAAGTAAGGTCTTTGATTTTCCTGCTTTCAAACCCATTTCTGCCATTTCTCCGTGCTTTATCATTTCAAAAAATAGCTTGCCAATGCCAGCCAACACCCTCTCATAGTATAGAGCTTCTTGAATGTCGATAAAAGTCATTACCATTTCGTTCTCCTCCATAGGTGGGCTTACTTAGGCAACCATCCGCCTCCATCTTTGGGCATAATCTCGGAACGACTCATTGTGCTACTTTTTGATTTTGGTCATTTGATATCTATCCGTAGCCATTTGAGACTACAAGTTGTATTAGTTTAGAAAGGCATGGGCTAATTCTTCACAACTGTAGATTTTGGAGTTGTCAAGTCGAGCATACCAGGTTCTTGCTTCCCCGATCAAACTTTTCTAGAAAAGCTGCATTTTAAGGCTCTCGTCTTCACCATAAGATCCGAGTTCCCCTATGTATATTTTTAAGTTAGTGTAAGGGTCCCCCAATCTGTTATACTTCTCAAAGTCTGGCACTTGGAACTTGTCAGGATATCTGGCCCCTGGAAATATGCATAGGTCAGAATACTGGACACTCCCATAATTTCCTATTCCTTTTATGGATCTTATGGCATCTTCCATTTGTTTCACTTTCTTTTTCTTTCCTTCATCTTCCTTATCATCCTGGATATTGATTATTTCTTTCGTTTGATCTACAGAATCCTTGGTATTGTTATTGCCGAATTGGAATACAGGGACATGAATCTGTGTATCCGTAGTTTTGCTAGGGATTTGACCGCCTCCTTGTGCAGAGGATTCGGGTTGATCTTTAGTCGTCTTGCACTATTCTTTCAATAAACTAGTTATCTCAGCGATCATCCTTTTAAAACTCTCGAACTCTTCTCGAGAAACAGGGATAAAATCTGGTGCAGAAATTTCAGCCATTTTGATAGGTGGTGTTCGGACCTTACGAGCTTGGAGTTTGGTTCTTGGGCCAATCTACACAACCAAACGAGACATAATTTAGTATCGAGGATTCATAAAGATGGACGAATGCTAATGCAATGTTTGTTTTGAAGGTTTTTTAATCTTTTCCTGTAAAACAAATGGTTAGTAGTTTGTTTTATGACAGGATAAGAGGATGCAATGTTATGTAATCGAACATGGATGACATAAAGAGTAACGGTGCATGAAGAGACTTCCTGTAACATTGGGTTTATCTGAAGCTGACCTACCCTAGGATTACTCTCGCGGGTTTTTTGGCATGAAGGTCCCCAGATCTTCGCAACTTACTCGATGGGAATGAATCTGATCTTTCAATTGGAGTGGATCTGAGTGGTGCCTTTCCTGAGCCTCGCAGGGGAATGCCCCCTTGAGTCTAGTAATCAAAAACCGACGGGTTCGCCTTCCGAAGGAGGAATCACACAACATATATTCGCATACATTCATCGTTCCTCACTGCAAGCATATGATGATATTGAAAAATAAAATAAAGCATGTAAGACATTCATCGCACATTCACACCACACACATATAAAAAAGGAAAACAACAAGATTAAACGCGACTTAAGCCCTCTAATATCCCCAGCAGAATTCGACGCCGGGAATAATTTAATTTTTCCTAATTTTTTATGTTTCTACCCTTTTTAAGGTTTTGATTTATTTATCTCACTTAAAGGGTAATGTTTTAGGAAAAAGAAAAACTGACATAAATGCCGACGGGGTTTCGAAAGGTTAATTTTAATGATGGACCAATTAGACAGAGCCTTCAGTTGGTAAAGATTTAAATAGATGTATCAACTCATCTGGATTTTAAGATTTTCGCAATATGGCGCAATATGTGACTCCGTAAAATTGATCTCGAAACCAAGATTCATAGAGTTCGGGGGCTTGCTTAAATGAGGGGAAGGTGTTAAACACCCCCCGACTTCCGTGAAAACACGGTTACCGCATCTTAATGTTTTCCTGAGTGTGAAGTGTGTGGGTGGGTGTGATTTTGAAGGAAATCACTATCTAGTTTTGGATTGAAATCGTGAGGAGTGCCTTATATTGAAAGGAGCTTAGAACCTCTTTGAGCTTATGCGCAAGGGATTTGATTTTTAGAAAAAAGGTTCATTTTAGCTTTGATTTAGATGAAAAGCCTTTTCGGGGTGACGTTTTGAAAAATATGGTTTTCAAACCCTTCGCCAAATAGGAATCGAGATTTTTCATTACTTTCAATTTTAACTTGAAGTGGTCTTACTACCCACCGCGATTTAATTTTAAAAGGTCTTTATCGTTTTGATTGGAAAATTGCTTATTGGTGATAAACGAAATTTAAGCATCGAAAAAGGAATCGGGGGCATTTGTGGGCATGGAAGCCATCTCAACAACCCCCGACATCCACAATCATAATTTTCACTATCACGAGGCCTTAAATCTGGTTTTATGTGATGGAACTCTCGATACCCTTTTAAGGTCCAAAATTACATATACAACAAGATCACATCTTAATATTTCAATCGAGCAACAACATGCATCACAGGAATTACGTCAAAAGGTAATAGATGCGAGATCTAGGGTCTTGATCCATTCTTAGGCTCACATATTTAAAATTCCGATACGATAATATGTATATATATATATAGTTGACGGCGATAATCTCGAGAAAAGGGCTCCCGAAGCCCCTAATCCTTTAATTTAACGATCAAAACCAACAAATCGAGGGACAACTATGCATTATCGGTATTTAACCAAAAGGATCTAAGATCTTATGGGGATGAGATCCATAGACTTAGATTCCTATAAATCCTTTGATGACAAGTCGGGAATTTATCGAGAATATACATATATCCCAAACTGGCTATCAGGTAATTCAATTGATTAGAATCCCTTGACGGCGGGTAGGTGGGACCCCCCTCATCACTAGACATGAATCTAGGGTTTTACGGGATAAGCAGTAATCAAAATAATCAACCCCCAACAAAACAATTGAAAATAAGGGGTTGACCTCGAAAATAAACGCAATAAATTACAAAGGGACATCATCGGGTGGCTAGGGAGAAATTGCATCTAGGAAATCCCCTCTAGTCATCCTAGTCCACAGATTTAGCTCTAAAGGACTACAAAATGCCAAAAAGATTGAATCTGTACAATGAAAATGAATTCAAATCAATGGATTAATACAATATATATTAGATCTACGCCAAATCTATGCTATAAACACAAAAAGATTAAATCTTTCACCTTGGGGTTAGGGAATGATGCTTCCTTGGGCTTGAATATATATGGATCTAGCTATTCTAATACAAATTTGAGAAAATCTAATAGATCTAGGTCAATTTCTAAGCTTATCTCTCTGAAATCCTCCACTTTCTCTCTTTAACTTCTTCTTCCACTTCAAAAATCTGCTAAAAATTACCTGATATAGGCTCCGAGGCTGGCCACAAGGGTACCTACGGCTAGTCGTAGGTCTACCTATGGCTGGCCCAAGTGGGGCTCACCTGCCTCAATTTTTTGGTCGCGCAGTCAATTTTTCGTCCTATTAGCTAAAACGTTCGTATCTTTCAATCCGGGAAGAGCTGGGAGATGTGACATACCATTTCGGAAAGCTCTTTCTGAGAGCTACATAATGACATAGAGCTTGGATAATTCTGGATCTAGGAAGATAAAGCAAAATGCAAAAATAGATCTTCTCATCGGTGTCAGTTAGTCAACCGTCATGCCTTGAGTAGTTCGTCACTCGATGGTTGTTATGATAGCTTCCTATATTCGTTCTGAGCCTTGCAATTCTCTGTTTGAAATCCTCATAGATAGGGTGATATGACACTAGTCGATGCCGGCTTTTCGTCTCTCGTGATATTTGTCCTTTTTTGATTTTAGCCTTTGTTATTAGATGATGTTTGGAAAAGGTCGGCATGAGTGTCGACGGGGTTTTGAAAGATCGTTTTTTATGATGAGCCAATTAACCAGAGTCGCCAGTTGGTATATTTGAAATGGATGTACCAACTCATCCGAGTTTTTTTTCGTTTTTTATAAATCGATGGCTCATATGTGACTCCGAATTGATTGGTCTGCGAACCGAGATTCATAGAGTTCAGGGGCTTGCTTAAGCGAGGGGAAGGTGTTAGGCACCCTCTGACTTCCGTGAAATACGGTTACCGCACTCTTAATACTTTCCTATCCTTTGATTCATAAAATGTGTATACGTGTGTGTGTGTGTGGGCTTATGTGAATGTTGTGGTGAGTTCTTTCATAAGAGATGAAGCATATGGCCTTTTATTGAGAAATCGTGTTTTATTTTGGGAATGTTTTAGAACGTCGTTTCCGCTAGTACGAGAGAGCTCCTTTATTCATGCGAAAGGTTTGATTTTACTTGTCAAAAACCATGAGATCTTTATTAGGCGTTGTTTTGGCAAAACAAGAATCTTTTAAACCTTCGTCAAAATAGGAATCGAAATCTATACATTGCTTTCATCAAGTGATGGGAAATTTCTAGGATATCTTTAACCCTATGCACAAAGATTTAGTAAAACGTTTATTTCTTTTTATAAAACCATTTTCGTGACATTTGAAAACAACTTCTTTTTAGCTTTCTCGTAAAATAGGGATCAACTTTCATTAGCACTTCCAATTTGTTAGCCTCGTGATGCTAATATCCTACTTTGATTGATTTTAGAAAATCTTTATTGTCTTGGCTTTGAAATCTTTTGTTTGGTGTTACAAATCAAATTAAACATCAAAACGCATAGGGGGGTATTCACGGGCATGTAAGCCATCAAAATACCCACGAACGCCAACAATCACATATTTCACTACTACGGGGGCCTTAAACCCGATTTTCAACTTGGTATCGTTTTAAGGCCCGACGATTACAATTTACAATAAAGGATTACATACATCAACATTGTCCATCATCGGATTTGGACCACGGGGTCGCGTTCCAAGGCTCACATCCACAATTTATACACACCCACGCAATGGATACTACACAAATTAAACAAGCTAAAATTTCCAAATGGATATCATCGGGCCATTAGGAAGAATTTCGTTCCATTTGGAACCCTCACTAATAATCCTCAATCCATGGATCCACAACAATATACAAGAAAACTACATTTCACATAACCCAATTGACAAGAAGATTAACAAAATGATATACAAAAATTGCTATGGAAATAGTCTTTTCACCTTGCAAATAATCCTTACAATAGGTATGAATTTACGTATTGAGTAGAATAGAAGATATATGATATATAATCTTACACAAAAGATATAATTCCTCACTTCTTTTCTCTCTTTTCTCTCTATTTTCCTTGCAAATTCTGCTATTTTTTCTCCCTATTTCCGAGCTGCTGCTGGTTTCTTCTCCTGTCTCCGCCTGCTGCCCACTCTCTGGATGAAATGAAGAAACTGAGCTGAAATAGGCTGGTCTAGGGCAGCCGCAGATTGATCTGCGGCTGGCTGGCCGCCTCCCATCGCACTCAGCTGATTTCCTGGTTTCCGTGTTTCGAGTTCCGTGTTTTCAAAAGGCGCACTATTGGCCGCAGATCAATCCGCGGCTGGCTGGCTTGACTTTCTCGTTTTTCGTGCCACACCTCGATTTTCATGCCTTAACATCGGTTTTCACTGACAGGCTCGTATTCTGCAGTCCAAGAATTTCTGGGAGACGTGCCACCTTATTCGGGAATGCCCATTTTCGGATGGCCTTATTGTCACGTCAGCTTTGGTCGCCAATCATTGCGGTGGTGTTGGACGTTCGCACTTGTGCCCATTCCTTCGCTCCCGCAAGCCGGTTCGATTGACGATTTTGCCCTCCTGTCATGGTTAGTACAAGGAACGCAAAAATTGGGTGTCTACAGCTGCCCCTCTTTATCATGCTTATGCAATGTTTAAATGAAATGAACAGGATAAAGAATAGACACTCGATGCATGAATGACAGTACACAAGGATGACAATACATACGTGATGCAACCCACATGACTTATGATGCAACGTAAGATGGAATGGATGCAAAACGTCCGTAAAAGGGTGTCAATGCGGATGATCATCTTGTCGGGGCCGGGTTTCGTCGCCGGTCACCCATCTCGTAATCGTCGGTTATCGTCGCCGGTCGATCGTCTCATCGGGGCCGGGTATCGTCGCCGGTCACCCATCTCGTAACCCCCGGGTATCGTCGCCGGTTGGTTATCTTGTCGGGGCTGGGTTTCGTCGCCGGTCACCCATCTCGTAATCGCCGGTTATCGTCGCCGGTCGATCGTCTCGTCGGGGCCGGGTATGGTCGCCGGTCACCCATCTCGTAACCCCCGGGTATCGTCGCCGGTTGGTTGTCTTGTCGGAGCTGGTTTTCGTCGCTGGTCATCCATCTCGTAATCGCCGATTATCATCGCCGGTCGATTGTCTCGTCGGGGCCGGGTATCGTCGCCGGTCACCCCTCTCGTAACCCCCGGGTATCGTCGCCGGTTGGTTGTCTTATCGGAGCCGGTTTTCGTCGCCGGTCATCCATCTCGTAATCGGCGGTTATCGTCGCCGGTCGATTATCTCGTCGGGGTCGGGTATCGTCGCCGGTCACCCATCTCGTAATCGCTGGTTATCGTCGCCGGTCGATTGTCTCGTCGGGGCCGGGTATCGTCGCCGGTCACCCCTCTTGTAATCGCCGGTTATCGTCGCCGGTCGATTATCTCGTCGGGGCCGGGTATCGTCGCCGGTCACCCCTCTCGTAATCGCCGGTTATCGTCGCCGGTCGATTGATTTGGATCTCAGCCCTTCCCAGGGTGTTAGTTGTTTGGATCTCAGCCCTTCCCAGGGTGTTAGTTGTTTGGATATCAGCCTTTCCCAAGGTGTTAGTTGTTTGGATCTCAGCCCTTCCCAGGGTGTTAGTTGTTTGGATCTCAGCCCTTCCCAGGGTGTTAGTTGTTTGGATATCAGCCCTTCCTAGGGTGTTAGTTGTTTCGATATCAGCCCTTCCCAAGGTGTTAGTTGGTTGGATATCAGCCCTTCCCAAGGTGTTAGTTGTTTGGATCTCAGCCCTTCCCAGGGTGTTCACCATCTTGTTGTGGTTTGCTTGGATGCCTTCCCAGGTTCACTCACCACCTTGTTGTGGTTTGCTTGGATGTCTTCCCAGGTTCACTCCTTGTTTGGATACCAGCCCTTCCCAGGGATCATTGATTGTTTGGATACCAGCCCTTCCCAGGGGTCGTTGATTGGTTGGATACCAGCCCTTCCTAGGGTTCATTGATTGGTTGGATACCAGCCCTTCCCAGGGGTCGTTGATTGGTTTTGAGTGATTTTTTTTTGAAATGGGATGTGTGATCGGCTTTATGTCCTATATCTCCCACCAACATCGTCCACGTACCATGCCGCAAAAGCCATCACTCTGATCATTTGTGCGGTTGAAAGCGACGTGCTTGTACTTTCCTGAAGATTTTCATTTTGATCGTACCTGCATGCATGAAAAAGATGTTATGCATGATCTGACAGATATGTTATGGACAGATGCATGTGCACAACATATGTTTAGATAGAAATGACCCCTGTTCAGTCAAATGATACGATTCGACAATCGTCGTTGTTTGCCAAAATTTGACTGGATCACGCCTCGTTGTGAAGTGTAGTTTCTAGACTTCAACCCTGGTCTGGTACTCTGTCTGTTCTTGGTCGTCTTCATTTCATCGAGTTGAGGCAGTCTGTTTCGCTCTCTATGATGATCGACAGCTATGTTGGCTCCTTGGCCTTTTGATCATTTTTGATGGCCGATATGCTGTTGTCCCGCATTATATCATCCTTGTATAGGCTCATGCACGTGGATCATTTGGGTGTCGAGGCAGTGATAGTCAGGATTGGGGAGAGGCCCAATGACAAGAAGTTCTGTGCAGCCTCAGCTTCCTTCCATTTCACGATTCTTAACTGCCCCTGCCTTGGTGCGTGTCGCTACCAAGAATTTCTATCAAAAACTCGCGATGTTGACCGTGCTGAGTTATCCACAGCTCTGCAAGATCCTGCATATCAGATGACTAACAAATGCCAAAACTTGAAGGCTCGGGCCGTTAGTGTTAGTTTAACACAAAGATATTATAATCTCGACAAAAGAGTAAATGCAGTTAAAGCACATGAAATTGAATGTCTGTTGATCGCACAATCTAACAAGTTGTGAACCGTGCATGTACTAGATTGGAAGTTATTTTTGATCCTTCATGAGTTGATGATTTTCTATTTAATGAGTTATGAAATCGTAAGAAGACCTTCAAGCATTCATGGTCATTATACGTGAGTGAGGTCGAATTCAAAAGAACTAC
Source organism: Aralia elata (assembly GCA_034770075.1). NCBI lineage: Eukaryota > Viridiplantae > Streptophyta > Magnoliopsida > Apiales > Araliaceae > Aralia > Aralia elata. The sequence continues at coordinate 4,382,063 of JAVJAP010000049.1, forward strand.
CTTCCCTCGTCAAAGGCACTCTGTCTCTATTCTCGACAACGTCCTTAGCAGGATTGATGTCATATGACAAATGCACTGTGCGATGCAGCATTCAGTAGGGGTTTCTCTTCCATGACCTCTTGTTTAAGGCCGAGAGTTTTTTTCGTATTATCTTTTCTCTTTATCAGCCCACTTCACTTGTCTCGTTTTCTTAGGCTATTCAAAGTTACCCATTTAACAAGTTTTGGACCAATGACTCCCAAACCAGACGGTTTTGGGGCATTAGGTGTACAGACACCCCTTCGGATTTATTTACTCGAGTAACAAAGGCCACGGTTCGAGACAAGCTGGTGGTCTGCACCATTCATTCTTTGCTTGACCTTGCGCAAGATTCATTTTCTTAGGCTTGAGTTACCCATGTAGCGAGTGTTAGGCCGGTGACTCCCAAACCAGACGGCTTTAGGGCACCAGATGCAGAGACACCCCTAAGGCTTAATTACTCGAGTAGCCCATGCCACGATTCGAATTTGCTCGGGCCTCCTCTACTGTAATGCTCGTTTTTTTAGGCTCTGAGTTATCCATGTAATGAGTGTTGGGCCAGCGACTTCCAAACCAGATGGCTTTAGGGCACCAGGTGTAGAGACACCCCTTGGGCTTAATTACTCGAATAACCCAGGCCACGATTCGAGACATTAGCTTGATGATCATTTATCATCTGACTTCTTGATTTTAGCTTGATAATTATTGACTGTCCGACCATGTGTTAATCGCCATCAACGTCGTCATAGTTTTATACCCCACAACTGAAAGTTTGTGCAAATGCAAAGTGAAGGCTGTCACATGAGGTCGATTCTGTCGCAAACGTTGCTTTGAATTAAGGCTTTGTACCCGATCAAAAGGTTGAATAGCTTTCTTCGTCTAATCATACTCACGATCGTGCTCCACGGTTGCTTGTCAGAATTAATCCGATTCCTATCAAGCCAAATAAAATCCCCTTTCACGCGGGTCATCGTATCCCGGGAAAACTATGCTTGACAAATGCCAGATGCTCGTACCATTGAAGATTGAATTGCCATGAGGTAGCATTTGATGATGCTGGTGCATGTTGATGGGATTGTTGCATGGGTGCCAATTTGCACGTCATCATTTCCTGGGAAGTTGACAAATGCCCCATTGTTAAGTTGCTTTTCTTGTGATCTCCCTCATACTGGTTGCCTCGGTACCTCGCTGGGCTAACAGCAGATCCGGTCCTTTGACTTGTTGAAAGGTTTGGGGGATTTTTGATTTTTGAAATTTTATACTTTTTTTGTGGTCGAATTTGCCCCTACTCCGGGTTCTTTGTGATCGTTAGGGGCTCTGATGTTTGATGGCGATGGTTTGGTCTAAACTGGGTTTGGGTTTACCCTCGACCCATCCTTTGATCTCGCCAGGCGTATTGTCGATATCTGTCTCGTCCTGCTCGATCCCCATCAGATCGAAATCTAGCTTTATACCAAAATCGTGATCCTCCTTCAAATTTGGCCTATTGCTTGTCAGGCTAGAATGCCTCAATTCGGGGTACTGCCATAAAACAAAAAAATGCTTGTCATATATATAAAACATTTCAGCACATGAGCCTCTTTTTGGATAACATGACAAAATGACATGAGCGTGCAGGGATTTGAAATAAAACTCAGAATTTTAAAACCCATTGATCTTCTACTGGCCGGGATTCACTGCCATACTTCTGGATTCACCCCCATTCCCCATCATGCTTAGGTAGAGGATTTAACATTTAGTGACCCTGGCTGTTCCACCACGATTTCCCCACTATCAATCAAATCCTGAATTTTGTGTTTCAGCGTCCAACATTTCTGCGTATCATGACCGAGGGAACCTGAGTGGTATGCGCATCGCTTGCTTGGGTCAAATCTCCTTCCATTCGGGTCACTCGGGGGTGCCAAATCGACTATTTTCCTTTGGGCTATCAATACTGCCAAAACCTGCTCAAGAGGATCCCCGAGTGGGGTGAATACTCGATTTTTCGAAGCCTCGAATCTCCTTCGCCCATCCGCCCTCTGATCAGTGAAGTTAGGCTGTCGGGATGGCCCCACTCTCTGCACCTGTACTGGAGGATTGCTCTCTGTCTTTCTAGACGATCCCTGCAGGATGAGGGACACTCTTCCTCCCTTTTCTTTTGGACCCTTCGGGAAGTGCTGCCATAGTTTCCACTCTGTATTTGCTCTGCAGCTGTTTCCAAAGCCGTGAAATCCCGGATCTTGCCCGATTTCAATCCCATGTCCACCATTTCTCCGTGTTTAATCATCTCGGCAAAAGGCCTACCAATCCCCGATATAACCCGCTCATAATAAGGAGCCTCTTGAATATCCACAAAGGTCATCACCATTTCCGACCCGCTCATAGGGGGATTCACCTGTGCGGCCATACCCCTCCATCGTTGTGCATAATCCCTGAAGGATTCCCTGGGTTGCTTCTTAATTTTCGTCATTTGATATCTATCAGGGGCCATCTGTGCCTGGAAGCTATACTGTGTTAAGAAGGTGTGGGCCAAATCCTCCCAATTGTGGATCCGGGCATTATCAAGACGGGCATACCAGATTCTCGCTTCTCCCGTCAGGCTCTTTTGGAATAGTTGCATCCTTAGATCCTCGTCTTCTGCATAAGATCCCAGCTCCCCAATGTATTTTTCAGGCGTGTATAAGGATCCCCCTTCCCATTGTATTTCTCAAATTCGGGGACTTTAAATTTCTCCGGATATCTGGTTCCGGGGAAGACACAAAGATCTGAGTAGTTCACCCTGCCTAGGGACCCTATGCCCTTCATAGATTGGATAGTTTCCTCCATTTGTTTCATTTTCTTTCGCAGGTCATCCGTATCTCCCTCTTCCGGGATAGTAATCACTGTTTTGTTAGGTATGGGAATGGCCTTTGGGACGACGGGTTCGCCCTTAGGTTGGGGTGGATCCTCTTTAGGTGGATCCTGTCTAGGTAGCAATTGTTCCTTCAGCATTATGGCCATCTCCAACATCTGTTTCTTAAAATCATCAAATTCCTCATGAGATATGGAACCAGGATTAGTAGTTGGGAGCTCAGCCATTTCAGATGTAGAGTTTTGGGCCCTTTTAGACTGCGAACGGGTTTGAGGAGCAATCCTACAGAGACAATGGGTCGAAGTTTAGTCATGGGGAAGAAAAAAATGTGGATGCATGCTAAAGCTGTAATTTTTGTGTTTTTGGGTTTTTTAATCTTTCCCTGTAAAACAGAAAGTTAGTAGTCCTTTAATGCAATAACAAATGCTGAAACACGACTTTATTATGCTTCCCCAGCTGTTCCCTGCAAAACATAGAGGTTAGTTATTTCCTTTGACAGAAGGGGAGGCATATATGAATTTTGAATGGGATCATGACATTTATATGTGCGAACGTAAAAAGGCATGAAGAGACTTTTCCTGCGTTGGGTTAATCTGAGGCTGACCTATCCTGGGGTTACTCTCACGGGCTTTTCCGCATGAAGGTCCCCAAATCTTCGCAATCTACTCGTCTGAGTCCTTTCGATTGGAGCGGATTTGGGTGGTGCGTTTCCTGAGCCATCTCCGGGGAGCAGCCCCTTTGAGTCCAGTAATAAGCAACCGACAGGTTCGCCTCAAGAGGAGGTACACTCTCAACATACATTCACATTCATCGTCCTCACCGTATGCAAATGATTTTACTTTAAATTAAAGCAATCCCATTCAATCATTCACTTATTGGACAAAACACACATTCACACAACAAAAGTAAAAATGATCAAAATATCGCATGCACACACATATTCATGAATTTTTGAAGGATAGGATAGCATCAAGATTTAAACGCGGCTTAAGCCCTCTAATGGTCCCCAGCGGAGTCGCCAGCTGTCGACGTCGGCTTTTCGTCTCTCGCGATATTTGTCCTTTTCCGATTTTAGCCTTTGTTATTAGATGATGTTTGGAAAAGGTCGGCATGAGTGTCGACGGGGTTTTGAAAGATCGTTTTTTATGATGAGCCAATTAACCAGAGTCGCCAGTTGGTATATTTGAAATGGATGTACCAACTCATCTGAGTTTTTTTTCGTTTTTTATAAATCGATGGCTCATATGTGACTCCGAATTGATTGGTCTGCGAACCGAGATTCATAGAGTTCGGGGGCTTGCTTAAGCGAGGGGAAGGTGTTAGGCACCCCCTGACTTCCGTGAAATACGGTTACCGCACTCTTAATACTTTCCTATTCTTTGATTCATAAAATGTGTATACGTGTGTGTGTGTGTGTGTGCTTATGTGAATGTTGTGGTGAGTTCTTTCATGAGAGATGAAGCATATGGCCTTTTATTGAGAAATCGTGTTTCATTTTGGGAATGTTTTAGAACGTCGTTTCCGTTAGTACGAGAGAGCTCCTTTATTCATGCGAAAGGTTTGATTTTACTTGTCAAAAACCATGAGATCTTTATTAGGCGTTGTTTTGGCAAAACAAGAATCTTTTAAACCTTCGTCAAAATAGGAATCGAAATCTATACATTGCTTTCATCAAGTGACGGGCAATTTCTAGGATATCTTTAACCCTATGCACAAAGATTTAGTAAAACGTTTATTTCTTTTTATAAAACCATTTTCGTGACATTTGAAAACAACTTCTTTTTAGCTTTCTCGTAAAATAGGGATCGACTTTCATTAGCACTTCCAATTCTTAGCCTCGTGATGCTAATATCCTACTTTGATTGATTTTAGAAAATCTTTATTGTTTTGGCTTTGAAATCTTTTGTTTGGTATTACAAATCAAATTTTACATCAAAACGCATAGGGGGTATTCACGGGCATGTAAGCCATCAAAATACCCCCGAACGCCAACAATCACATATTTCACTACTACGGGGGCCTTAAACCCGATTTTCAACTTGGTATCGTTTTAAGGCACGCCGATTACAATTTACAATAAAGGATTACATACATCAACATTGTCCATCATCGGATTTGGACCACGGGGTCGCGTTCCTAGGCTCACATCCACAATTTATACACACCCACGCAATGGATACTACACAAATTAAACAAGCTAAAATTGCCAAATGGATATCATCGGGCCATTAGGAAGAATTTCGTTCCATTTGGAACCCTCACTAATAATCCTCAATCCATGGATCCACAACAATATACAAGAAAACTACATTTCACATAACCCAATTGACAAGAAGATTAACAAAATGATATACAAAAATTGCTATGGAAATAGTCTTTTCACCTTGCAAATAATCCTTACAATAGGTATGAATTTACGTATTGAGTAGAATAGAAGATATATGATATATAATCTTACACAAAAGATATAATTCCTCACTTCTTTTCTCTCTTTTCTCTCTATTTTCCTTGCAAATTCTGCTATTTTTTCTCCCTATTTCCGAGCTGCTGCTGGTTTCTTCTCCTGTCTCCGCCTGCTGCCCACTCTCTGGATGAAATGAAGAAACTGAGCTGAAATAGGCTGGTCTAGGGCAGCCGCAGATTGATCTGCGGCTGGCCGCAGATTGATCTGCGGCTGGCTGGCCGCCTCCCATCGCACTCAGCTGATTTCCTGGTTTCCGTGTTTCGAGTTCCGTGTTTTCAAAAGGCGCACTATTGGCCGCAGATCAATCCGCGGCTGGCTGGCTTGACTTTCTCGTTTTTTGTGCCACGCCTCGATTTTCGTGCCTTAACGTCGGTTTTCGCTGACAGGCTCATATTCTGCAGTCCGGAAATTTCTGGGAGACGTGCCACCTTATTCGGGAATGCCCGTTTTCGGATGGCCTTATTGTCACGTCAGCTTTGGTCGCCAATCATTGCGGTGGTGTTAGACGTTCGCACTTGTGCCCATTCCTTCGCTCCCGCAAGCCGGTTCGATTGACGATTTTGCCCTCCTGTCATGGTTAATTTTTCCTAATTTTTTGTGTTTCTACCCTTTTTAAGGTTTTGATTTATTTATCTCACTTAAAGGGTAATGTTTTAGGAAAAAGAAAAACCGACATAAATGCCGACGGGGTTTCGAAAGGTTAATTTTAATGATGGACCAATTAGACAGAGCCTTCAATTAGTAAAGATTTAAATAGATGTATCAACTCATCTGGATTTTAAGATTTTCGCAATATGGCGCAATATGTGACTCCGTAAAATTGATCTCGAAGCCAAGATTCATAGAGTTCGGGGTCTTGCTTAAGTTAGGGGAAGGTGTTAAAACCCCCCCGACTTCCGTGAAAACACGGTTACCGCATCTTAATGTTTTCCTGAATGTGAAGTGTGTGGGTGGGTGTGATTTTGAAGAAAATCACTATCTAGTTTTGGATTGAAATCGTGAGGAGTGCCTTATATTGAAAGGAGCTTAGAACCTCTTTGAGCTTATGCGCAAGGGATTTGATTTTTAGAAAAAAGGTTCATTTTAGCTTTGATTTAGATGAAAAGCCTTTTCGGGGTGACGTTTTGAAAAATATGGTTTTCAAACCCTTCGCCAAATAGGAATCGAGATTTTTCATTACTTTCAATTTTAACTTGAAGTGGTCTTACTACCCACCGCGATTTAATTTTAAAAGGTCTTTATCGTTTTGATTGGAAAATTGCTTATTGGTGATAAACGAAATTTAAGCATCGAAAAAGGAATCGGGGGCATTTGTGGGCATGGAAGCCATCTCAACAACCCCCGACATCCACAATCATAATTTTCACTATCACGAGGCCTTAAATCTGGTTTTATGTGATGGAACTCTCGATACCCTTTTAAGGTCTAAAATTACATATACAACAAGATCACATCTTAATATTTCAATCGAGCAACAACGTGCATCACAGGAATTACGTCAAAAGGTAATAGATGCGAGATCTAGGGTCTTGATCCATTCTTAGGCTCACATATTTAAAATTCCGATACGATAATATGTATATATATATATATATAGTTGACGGCGATAATCTCGAGAAAAGGGCTCCCGAAGCCCCTAATCCTTTAATTTAACAATCGAAACCAACAAATTGAGGGACAACTATGCATTATCGGTATTTAACCAAAAGGATCTAAGATCTTATGGGGATGAGATCCATAGAATTAGATTCCTATAAATCCTTTGATGACAAGTCGGGAATTTATCGAGAATATACATATATCCCAAACTGGCTATCAGGTAATTCAATTGATTAGAATCCCTTGACGGCGGGTAGGTGGGACCCCCCTCATCACTAGACATGAATCTAGGGTTTTACGGGATAAGCAGTAATCAAAATAATCAACCCCCAACAAAACAATCGAAAATAAGGGGTTGACCTCGAAAATAAACGCAATAAATTACAAAGGGACATCATCGGGTGGCTAGGGAGAAATTGCATCTAGGAAATCCCCTCTAGTCATCCTAGTCCACAGATTTAGCTCTAAGGGACTACAAAATGCCAAAAAGATTGAATCTGTACAATGAAAATGAATTCAAATCAATGGATTAATACACTATATATTAGATCTACGCCAAATCTATGCTATAAACACAAAAAGATTAAATCTTTCACCTTGGGGTTAGGGAATGATGCTTCCTTGGGCTTGAATATATATGGATCTAGCTATTCTAATACAAATTTGAGAAAATCTAATAGATCTAGGTCAATTTCTAAGCTTATCTCTCTAAAATCCTCCACTTTCTCTCTCTAACTTCTTCTTCCACTTCAACAATCTGCTAAAAATTACCTGATATAGGCTCCGAGGCTGGCCACAAGGGTACCTACGGCTAGTCGTAGGTCTACCTATGGCTGGCCCAAGTGGGGCTCACCTGCCTCAATTTTTTGGTCGCGCAGTCAATTTTTCGTCCTATTAGCTAAAACGTTCGTATCTTTCAATCCGGGAAGAGCTGGGAGATGTGACATACCATTTCGGAAAGCTCTTTCTGAGAGCTACATAATGACATAGAGCTTGGATAATTCTGGATCTAGGAAGATAAAGCAAAATGCAAAAATAGATCTTCTCATCGGTGTCAGTTAGTCAACCGTCATGCCTTGAGTAGTTCGTCACTCGATGGTCGTTATGATAGCTTCCTATATTCGTTCTGAGCCTTGCAATTCTCTGTTTGAAATCCTCGTAGATAGGGTGATATGACACTTTTTCCCTCCTGTCAAGGTTAGATAACAGAATGCCAAATTTCAGGTGTCTACAACCTAGATTCGTGTAATAGTTTAGTAAACACATCAGCTAGCTGATTTTTAGTTGAAATAAAATGCAAAGATATATTATTGTTTTGCACATGATCTTTGATAAAGTGATATCTGATATCTATATATTTAGTTCTAGAATGCATGATAGGATTATGAGTAATTGAAATAACACTTGTATTTTCACAAAAGATGGGAATGAACTTGAAATCAAACCCATAGTCAAATAGCTGGTTCTTCATCCATAAGATTTGAGCACAACAGCTACCAGCAACAATATACTCGGCTTCTACAGTAGATGTTGACACTGAGTTTGAAAGTAGTATGTACACAAGTCAATTATATTTGATATGATGTAGCATATACTTTGTAATCTTATTCATTTATTAATAAAAGTATTAAAAGCATTTTACTTTATCTACATGGTGTTGTTATTCAATATGTGATAAACCCATAGTTTTAAGCAATGCTTTTAGAATCATGATGGTGATCATGCTAATAAGATCTAAATTCTTAGAAAGCTTAAAACTAAAATCGTTCCTAATCGTTGGATTACTAAAAGGGGATTAGTGAATTCGGATAAATTAGTACATACGTTGCTTGCTCTTAGGAAGAGAATAATTGATCTCATAATCATTTATGTGGAGACACTAAAGCAAGTATATAGGTGCTTATTGGAGAATAAATTCACTGAATGTGGCTCGCTAAGGAATACCTAATAGAGTTTTACTCGCCTGTCAATAGGAATTCCTCTAGTGATAGTAGTACAAGTGATCCTTGGACTTGAGATCATCATAGTATCTTGTGTATAATGAGTTATACTTTGACACGTCCCTTAAGACCTTTAGGGTGTATCAAATGATATGATTGGGTATAATAAGTTATACATGGAGATAGGTGAATGATCAACAAAGAATCTACCATATCCAGTAAAAGATGTGAATGTCCTATGTGATTCGATAAATGACAACTCAGTAGTCCTTGGCCAAGGCAGCATGAAATTAGAAAGGAATTTCTAATTTGCATTATTTAGAGTTGTGCATTTGGGAATCGAAATACATATAATTAAATAAAATAAGACTTGACAATAATTCCATGTCTTATATTTAATTGGGACATTGTATGGTAGAAGGATTGAATTATACGGTAACTGTTCACTGAAAGGTTCTTTTGTGATTAATGTTGAAATCTATATTGTCTGGAAACTCGTTGATCGCTAAGGGGGCTTACCCTTATTGTAGAATAAATGTTATTTATTTAAATGAATTAAATTATTTTATTTATTTATTTAAATAAGATTAGAATTATTCTAATTGATGTATTTACAACCAATTAAATATGGAGAACCTAAAGGGTCAAACCGTAAAAGAAAAATATTTATTTAAGAAGTAAATGGCATAATTGTAATAATAAGTTAAGTGTATTTAATTTATTCTATGGAGATAAAATAAATTAAATAAATTGAATCTTTCAGAGCTTCTTCGATCTTCTTAGGTTCTATCTTAGAAAGAAAGCTGAGGTAGAAACATTCATTTTGAGTGGCTGATCTTATCCTGACACTTGTATTTGGATCTCCAATAATCAGGTTCTGAGTGTGATCTCTTGCCCATTTGCTTCCAGATGAAACATATGTCCTTGTGCTTTGCTGTCTGAGGATTTCAAGATTGGGTTCTTATTCTGCATCTTCATTGATTCGTAGAGTTCCCATATTTAGAACTAGAGACTCTACGACGTCCTTGTTTGGCATTACGATCGTTGGGTATGGCTCTTCGGCTTCAGCTTCTACGATCGTAGGTATTTCTTACTTTGCAATCTGAGGGTCCAACTCAGCGATTTATTCACGTTGAGCTGTTTTGCCTGGTTCACCTTAATCAGCCTCTTCAAATGCAACATGAATGAAGACTTCACCAGTCAAGGAATTCTTGTTGAACACCCTATATATTTTGCTTTCCATAGAGTATCTAAGAAAGATTCCTTTATCTGAGTTTGTGTTGGACGATTTAGCAATCGATAAACACACACGTGTAAGTATACACGGTCCACAAGTAATATAATGATAAGATATGAGTCGAACCCACAGGGAATTATGACGAATACAAATCAAGTACCAATCGTATATCAATATGATCTAGTTTAAACGATGAAGATTTGAATTTTGTTGATTGGTTGAGTGCATAAGACCAGTAATGAATAAAATGTGGGAAAATATCAAGATAGAAAGATCTAAGATTACAATTTCTCCCAACACGTCATTTGAATCATCTAACTCTCTCTTTTTAATCAGTTATAACATACGAATTTACAGCCGAGAAATCAAAACTTCATAAGAGCCTTTATCGATGGTCAATCATGAATCTTCCTAAGCAGTGCATAGGTATATGTCTATCTTATACAATATCAAGAGACCAATTTCAAGAATAATTAATAAGACACGTGTCACGAAATCTCATTAACCGTCCCCTCAATTACCAACTTTCACATCGGAAGTCATTAAGACTAGAATCTCAATTGGTTGCATCCAGTAGTTAGGTATATGTCTATCCCAACTACTATCAAGATACCTATTATTGTGGATAATTAATAAGTCACACATCACTTAATCCGATTAATAACCCACAACAATCTATACTCTCGCATGTTATCATAACTAGGTCTTACCCTATAATTCGTTCGTCAAGTTCATATAAGTTCCCAAGGTAATTACGGGCCAAACAATTAATATAGAAAGGAAGGGTTATGATAATCAATTCACAAATGAATAGCTAAAATCAATAGAGAGAATTCAATTCAATTTAAGTGTTGGGTTCCATTGCAATCTTAGAATAGAAGGTTAGTTCATGATAGCTACAATAAACATCAATTTCAATTTATACATTGTCAAATTCGAATTACAAAGGAGATGAAAATCTAGAAATGAAACCACTTTTGAAGTTGTTCAACTATTATTCCTTGGGTTGCTGTTGGTTTCTAGCTCTCCTCCTTAGTTTTGCAATTCTTGTTGACTGAGTTCCTTGGCTTGTGGCTTGATTCAACTTGATTTGCAGCCTTTAGCACTGTTGTTTCATGTATTTTGTACCCTCTCTATCTCTAGATATCTGATATGAAGCTTAGAAGAGATTATATATAGCCTCCTTCAAAAACCCTAGCCAAAGTCGGACAAAATGCAGCTCAGATCGCACTAAAAGTATGTCAGATCGCATTCAGGACGACGTTGGCGCGCCCGCACGGTGCCTAGCGCGCGCGTGCCCGCACGGTGCCTAGCGCGCGCGTGCCCGCACGGTGCCTAGCGCGCGCGTGCCCGCACGGTGCCTAGCGCGCGCCCAAGGCCTGGTTGGCTCATGCTGGCTATCGCACGCCCGCACGCTGGCTGCCGCACGCCCGCACGCTGGCTGTCGCACGCCCACGCCCTGGCCGCCCGCCTGGCGCCCCGCCTGCCGAGACCCTAGCGTTGATAATATAAAATGCCTTTTAAGAAAATCAATTCTTTTATTAATAAATGAATACGATTACAAAGTATATGCTACATCATATCAAATATGATTGACTTGTGTGCATACTACTTTCAATCTCCCACTTGCACTAAAGCAAATCGCCATAGTATTTAATACCTATCTTATCTAAGTGACGATCAAACTGCTGTTGTGTTAAACCTTTAGTAAATGGATCTGCAATGTTGTCTTGAGAGTCCACACGCTCCAGGGTGACATCTCCTCTTTCAATGATCTCTCTAATCAAATGAAACCGCCGCAACACGTGTTTGGATTTCTGATGAGACCTGGGTTCCTTAGCGTGCACAACAGCTCCGTTGTTGTCATAGAATAAAGGTACAACTCCTCTAATGCTAGGAACAACTCCAAGTTCAGTTATGAACTTCTTCATCTAAACAGCTTCCTTTGCAGCTTCACTTGCAGCTATGTACTCTGCCTCTGTCACTGAATCAACAACTGTTTGCTGCTTGGAACTCTTCTAACTCATTGCGCCACCGTTTAAGGTAAACACGTACCCTGAAACGGATTTACTATCATCTTGGTCCGTTTGAAAACTTGAGTCTGTATAGCCCTCTAGTTTCAATTCAGACCCACCGTAGACAAGAAATACATCCTTAGTTCTTCTCAAATACTTTAGGATATTTTTCACTGCCTTCTAGTGCTCTTCTCCTGGATTCGACTGATATCTGCTCGTTACACTAAGTGCATGAGCGACATCTGGTCTAGTACATATCATACCATACATGATAGATCCTATTATGGAAGCATAAGGAATCTTACTCTTTTGGTGTCTCTCATCAGGTGTCTTTGGGGCCTGTTTCTTGGAGAGATGTATTCCATGGCTCATCGGCATGAGACCTCTCTTGGAATCTTCCATGCTAAACTTCTTTAGCATCGAGTCAATGTACTTTCCTTGGGTCAAGCCCAGCATCATTTTAGATCTATCTCTATAGATCTTTATCCCCAAAATATAGGATGCCTCACCCAAGTCCTTCATGGAGAAGTGTTTAGATAACCAAATTTTGATCGACTGTAGCATAGGAACATCATTCCCTATCAGTAATATATCATCAACATATAATACAAGGAATGAAACAGCGCTCCCACTAACCTTCTTGTACACACAATGTTCATCCTCATTTTTGATAAAATCAAACCTTTTGATTATCTCATCAAAACGGATGTTCCCTCTTCGAGAAGCTTGCTTCAATCCATAAATGGATCGTTGTAGCTTACAGACTTGGTTTGTTCCAACCGTTGAAACAAAACCCTCTGGTTGTATCATATATACATTCTCCTCAAGCTCTCCATTGAGGAAGGCTGTTTTCACGTCCATTTGTCAGATCTCGTAGTCAAAATAAGCTGCAATTGCAAGCAAAATCCAAATGGACTTGAGCATAGCTACTGGTGAGAAGGTTTCATTATATTCAACTCCTTGTCTTTGTTTGAAACCTTTTGTAACCAGTCGGGCCTTATAAGTCTCTACTTTGCCATCTGCTCCAGTCTTTCTCTTAAAGACCCATTTACACCCAATAAGCTTAATGCCCTCAGGTGGTGAAACCAAAGTCCATACTTGGTTTTCATACATGGAGTCCATCTCGGATTTCATGGCTTCTAGCCATTTCTCTAAGTCTTTACTACTCATAACCTCTTCATAAGTCAATGGATCATCATCATCTATGATGCATACCTCATCATCATCCTCTATGATGAATCCATACCTTTCAGGTATCTTCAGTACTCTTCCAGATTTACGAATAGGTAGTGGTACAGTAGGTTCTTCTACTTGGTCAGGTACCTGACTTTGATCCGTAGTATTTTGTGGTTCTTGAACTTGTTCAAGATATATCTTTCTCCCACTGACCCCTTCAAGGATAAACTCCTTTTCCTAGAAGGCAGCGTGTTTCACAACAAACACCTTTTGATCAGTAGGATGATAGAAATAATACCCTGATGTTTCTTTAGGGTATCCCACGAATCTACATTTATCGGATCTAGTCTTCAGCTTATCATGTTCAAACCTTTTGACATAAGGTGGACAACCCCAAGTCTTAACAAGCTTAAGATTTGGTTTCCTCCCTGTCTGTCGACGCCGGGAGGAATCGCTATCTTATGCTAATTGTTACCCTTTCCAATTTTAGCCTTTTATTAGATGATTTTTGGAAAAGGTCGACATTAATGTCGACGGGGTTTTGAAATATCATTTTTTTATGATGAGCCAATTAACCAGAGTCGCCAGTTGGTATATTTGAAATGGATGTACCAACTCATCCGAGTTTTCATTTTTTATAAATCGCTGGCTCATATGTGACTACGAATTAATTGGTCTGCAAACCGAGATTCATAGAGTTCGGGGGCTTGCTTAAGTGAGGGGAAGGAGTTAGGCACCCCCCGACTTCCGTGAAACACGGTTACCGCAATCTTGACGCTTTTCCTATCCTTTTAATTCTCAAAGTGTGTGTGCGTGCGTGTGTGTGTGTGTGTGTGTTTAGGCGAATGTTGTGGTGAGTTTGTATGAAAGAAACATTTGAGGTTTTGACGAAAGGTCGTGTTTTCTTTTGAGAATGCTTTAGAACGTCCTTCGGTTTATACGAGAAAGCTTTATGAGAAAGGTTTGATTTTAATGGTCAAAAGTCGTGGGATTTTTCATTAGGTGTCATTTTAGCAAAATAAGAGTTTTTAAACCTTCATCAAAATAGGAATCGAGAGCTATACGTTGCCTTCATAAACAAAACAAATAGGCAATTTCCAGGATCTCTTTAACCGTATGCATAACGATTTAATAAAACCACCATTTACTTTCATAAAACCATTTCTTATGATATTTGAACACGATCTTTCTTTTGCCTTCTCGTTAAAAGGAATCAACATTCATTAGCACTCCCAATGTTTAGCCTCGTGAGTCTAATAACCTAATTTGATTGATTTTATGGAAATCTTATCGTTTTAGCTTTGAAATCAATTTTGTGTCATAAATCAAATCAGGCGTTAAAATGCGTTGGGGCTATTTATGGGCATGTAAGCCATCAAAATACCCCCAAACGCCCACAAACACATATTTTTCACTATTACGGGGCCTTAAACACGATTCTCGCCTTGGTGTCGTCTTAAGGCCCGACGGTTACATACTTTCAAGGAAGATTACGTCGCTCCTACTAATTATCAAAAGATGTCCATCATCGGATTTGGACCACGGGGTCGTTTTCCTAGGCCCACACCCGAAATCTCCACACACCCACAACCGGATATTACAAGAGGAAAACCAACACGGATAATCTAACAATACCAAGTCATCCTAAAATAGCAACCTAAAGGAACCACGCCCAATATAACGCCGTAGAACAACCAAAATTTCAACAAACGAATATCATCGGGTTATTAGGAAGAATTTTGCTCCGATAGAACCCTCTCTAATAATCCCTAATTCATTGTCCACCATAAATTATATGAAAACTACATTTAATTTAACCAAAGTATATGATAGAAATTGCTATAATAAGGGAATTTTCACCTTGCAAATGATGTCAAAGTGGATGTAAACTTGTGTATTTTGAATAGAAGGAGAAGTATATGTGGTACAATCAAATCAAAAGAATATAAATCCTCTCTTTTTTCTTCCTTTCTCTCCTATTTTGTTGCAAAATTATGCTATTTTTCTCTCTATTTCCGAGCTGCTGCTGCTATTTTCTTCTTCTCTCCCGATCTGCCAACCTCCTGGATCTGCGGCTGGCTGGCCGCCAACCCTCCACTCAGCTAATTTTTGGTTTCCGTGTTTCGAGTTCTATGTTTTCAAAAGGCGCACTCATTGGCCGCAGATCAATCCGCGGCTGGCTGGCTTGATTTTCTCGGTTTTCGTGCCACGCCTCGATTCTCGTGTTGTAACATCGGTTTTCGCCGACAGGCTTATATTTTGCAGTCTGGGAATCACTGGGAGACGTGCCACATTATTCGAGAATGCTCATTACGGACGACCTTGTTGTCACGTCGGTTTTGGTTTGCAAATCGTCGCGGTGGCATCGAGTGTTCGTACTTGTCCATCCCTTGCTCTCGCAGGCCGGTTCATTTGTCGAATTTGCCCTCCTGTCAGGGTTAGTATACGAAGTGCAACATTTGGGTGTCTACAGCTGCCCCTCTTTATCATGTTTATGAAATGTTAAATGAAATGAACAGGATAAAGAAATAGACGCCCGATGCATGAATGACAGTGCACAAGAATGACAATACATATATGATGCAACACATGTAGCTTATGATGCAACACAAGATGTAATGCATGCAAAACATTCGTAAAAGTGTTAATGCCTCAATCCCTGGTGGCATTGTTAGTTGTCGGGTTCAGTCTTCCAACCTATCGTCTCGTTTGCGCCGGGTCTCGTATCCGATCGCCAGTCTCGTGATCGCCGGGTCTCGTATCCGGTCGACCATCTCGTAATCTCCGGGTCTCGTATCCGGTCGATCGTCTTGTCGGGGCCGGGTCTCGTATCCGGTCACCCATATCATAATCGCCGGGTCTCATATCCGGTCGATTGCCTCGTCGGGGCCGGGTCTCGTATCCGGTCACCCATCTCGTAATCGCCGGGTCTCGTATCCGGTCGACCATCTTGTAATCGCCGGGTCTCGTATCCGGTCGATCGTCTTGTCGGGGCTGGGTCTCGTATCCGGTCACCCATATTATAATCGCCGGGTCTCGTATCCGGTCGATTATCTCGTCGGGGTTGGGTCTCGTATCCGGTCACCCCTTTCGTAATCGCCGGGTCTCATATCCGGTCGATCGTCTCGTCGAGGCCGGGTCTCGTATCCGGTCACCCATCTCGTAATCACCGGGTATCGTATCCGGTCGATCGTCTCGTCGGGGCCAGGTCTCGTATCCGGTCACCCATCTCGTAATCGCCGGGTCTCGTATGTGGTCGATCGTCTCGTCGGGGGCCAGGTCTCGTATCCGGTCACCCATCTCGTAATCGCCGGGTCTCGTATCCGGTCGATCGTCTTGTCGGGGCCGGGTCTCGTATCCGGTCACCCATCTCGTAATCGCCGGGTCTCGTATCCGGTCGACCATCTCGTAATCGCCGGGTCTCGTATCCGGTCGATCGTCTTGTTGGGGCCGGGTCTCGTATCTGGTCACCCATATCGTAATCGCCGGGTCTCGTATCCGGTCGATCGTCTTGTTGGGGCCGGGTCTCGTATCCGGTCACCCATCTCGTAATCGCCGGGTCTCGTATCCGGTCGATCGTCTCGTCGGGGCCGGGTCTCGTATCCGGTCACCCAACTCGTAATCACCGGGTCACGTATCCGGTCGATCGTCTTGTGAGTGCCGGGTCTCGTATCCGGTCGCTCGGTTGAATTGAGAAGTTGTGTTCGACACCCGATTCATCAAAATCTTGCATTTTATTACCAAATTATGTGTCAAACGGGCCTTAAAATCGATTAAGCTTGCAATGGACAAGGGGGAGCCACTGGGCCCAGCCGCAGATTGATCTGCGGCCAGCCACAGATTAATCTGCGGCCAAGATCGGGGCTATAAGCGGCCAGCCGCTTCCCAGATCTGTCACTTTCATTCGTACCCCACGCGATTTTCACACCTTTGCACGCCCTTTTGTCGAATTTTTCAATCTTTTTGCAAAAACTGCTCCGGTTAGATCGATCTACGCGCTACAGGTAACACTTTGACCAATTATTTTCCAATTTCGTCAATGTTTTGCTATACATTTGCTATTTTTGCATGTTTAGAGATATAAATGTATGCTTTGAAATGCCATGTCATGTATTATTTCCTGTATATGCTATGTATGAACTGCGCAAGTCATATTATATGCTCATGATGCGGTCCCCCATACTTGTTGTTTCTTTTTGGAAGAAAATCATGCATTAGGGTCTTTTCATGTTGCAATTATCAATATAAATGCAATTTTGATCTGTTGTGGCTTGGGTTAATTGAAAAACATGCTTGGCTATGCATGGGACGCCCATTTTATAGACGAAACTCTGCGATTTTTTTTTTATAGTAAACGTGCATCATGCTGCATTAATTCTATGATGATGATAGGAAATTAGAATGTTTATGACATAATTCAAATAGAATTTACCTTCCTCTTCGCCTGTTCTATTCCAGCTATGGATCCTGACACTCCTAGTAGCTCCACCGCGTCTCGGACCTCGGGTGTTCGCCGCCGTAGGGTTGCACCCGTTCCTGCTTTACCCTGGACCCGCCAAGCTCGCCGACTGGCGGAGGCTGTCATCCGGCCCGATCACCCCGATATTGAGGAGGCTGCTCTTCTGGACGTTGCGGTAGAGGGGCCATCTTCCAGCACACCAGCTCCATCTCCTCATCGTGCCCTGTCTGGCGCCTCTATGCAGATACCCGATCTATTGGGCCGGGATTTCAGCCGTCACCCCTCAGCATCTCTCGTTGCTAATGCGGTATATTTAATTCTACTCTGAATTTATTCTCAATTTCTCAATTTCCATTCGTATCTGGACTGACCCATTGGTGATTGCCACAGGTGCCCGAGTTTACTCAGCCGAGGGGTAACTGGTTTAACATTTACTCCCTCTACACGGCTTTGCACATCGATTACCGCGCAGTGGTGGATGCTTGGGGTTTTCGTCATTTCTTCACCATCATTCCCCGTCAGTGCCCCTGGGGTTATATGAGGGCTTTATCCGAGCGATGGTTCCACCTGACCCAGTCCCTTCACCTTTTGGACTGTGAGGTCGTGCTGACTCCCTGGGATTGGAGATACATCACGGGTATAGAGTTCACCGGATCCCGTGTCCCTCTGGATCTTGATATCACTCCAGCGGAGGTTCGAGCTTTATTGGGCTTCGCTGCCTAGGATCGGGTCTTTAAGGCCCGCAATATTCGGTCCGGCACTTTGGCTGTTGACGCTGTCGGGGGCATATATGTGACGCCATTCCCAGCGGATCGAGCCACTCGTGATATTCTGCTCCGACGTCTGTTCCTGACCATTATGAGGGGTTGTTTCTTAGGGAACAACTCCTCTACCATTCATTTCAGCTTTGTCGGAGCTGTTAGAGATGTAGACCGGATCAGCGACTATGATTGGGGGTCCTTCACCTTTGCCTACTTCCTCCACGGTCTTCGTCTACGCTCGGAGGGACAGACAGATGCTTGGCTCGGATTCTACCACTTTCTGCTGGTGAGCCTTCTCTTCCTCTTTTCTTACTGTACTTCCCATCATTTCATTTCTCTTTTCTGCTTTTGTTGGTTACTCATGCCTTGCCTTGTTCTTGTTCACAGTTCTGGGCCTACGAGCGTCTTCCCTGTTTGAGGCCTGTCACTACCCTCGGTCTGGATACCTATCCCCGGGGTCGGCGATGGCACCACAGCACCCTGGAGGAGGTCCCGGTGTCTGGCAGCTTTTCTCATTGCCGCATTCAGCTGGAGCTAATCACTGCTGCAGAGGTCGTTTGGACTCCTTATTCTCCTGAGCATCTGGATGTGGGGTTCACAGATGGGTATCCTACCGGCCCAGAGTTCGCACTTTCCACTCGCCGCCTCACTTTGCAGAGTGTCGGGGGCTGGGTGATGTATCTGGGAGAGCGCGCATTCAGATGCGTTACTGGAGAGATCCGCATCCCGCACTCCCTTCCCTTCACCACATCCTGGCCGTTGGATTCTCAGCCTTCAGAGATTATGCTTGCGGGGGAGGACGGCCAGACGCTCTCTTCGGGTCCCAGCACGAGCGAGGCCTTTCGTATCTGGTGGGTGCCCCGCACCATCGGTCCTCAGACCCGGGCCACATTCTTTCTCGGAGATATGGTTCCCGGCTCGGTGATGATGACCTATTGGGCCACCTGCGTTCGGAGTCCGACTCATGCTGAGCAGATTGCCACTCTGACCCGCCAGGTGAAGCAGCTGTCGTTGTATCTTCAGGTGCTAGGTCGGACTCCAGAGGACGCCTATGCATATGATCCTGATAGTACGGGTTTTGACACAGGCCCGAGCTCGTCTGATGCTCCAGTACCGCCATATATCCCGGACATGAACTTTGGGCCCTCGTCATCGACGACTCCAGGGGATCAGTTCGAGGATCCCGCCTTCTTAGATGATCTCACCTTTGACTAGATCAGGCTAGGATAGGGCCTTTTTTACCTGGACCTTTTAGATGTTTATTATTATTATTTCATGCACTATGTATTGAACTCATTTGTTTATGCACAGTTTTTTTATCATTATGACCGTTCAATTGCTTTATTATTAACTGTATGAAGCATGCTTTTTCTTTTTGTTCATGGATAGAGAATGACCCCTGTACAGTCTTTTTGATACTATTTTTCACAGATGTCGTCACCAGATGTCGTGGTACGTTTGGATCCCCTTCCTCCTACAGGGTTGGTCGGCAGTCTCTTTCGCTGGTTGGACAGTTTCTCGCCGGCCGACAGGGTTATCGCAGATGGTCTTTTGGGATATTCTTGGTCCTTATTATTCTTTCAGGTGCCAGCGGGCTTTGTGGAGGGTATTCTGAGCTATTGGGCCCCTGCCCGTCAGGTGTTCAGATTAGGGACAATAGAGCTGACCCCCACTCTCGAGGAGTATGCTCGCTTTACCGGCTTGCCTTTGGATGGTCCTTGTGCCAGGGTTACAGCTGGTTCCATGCGCCGTCAGTTCTTAACTTTCACGAATTTGCGGAGGACAGTCTTGTTATCGGTGATCACATCAGACCATCTGGTTCCCCTTCATTTCTTGATTGACCGATTCGGCTCACCCGACAGTTTTCGTCTATTCTCCGGTGATTTTTCCGTGTCTGAGGAGCGCTGGGGCGCTTTGAGAGTAGACGTTTTGATGGCCTGTGTCATTTCAGTTTTGTACTTACCAGCCGGACCCGATCAATTGGATATGCGAGTTGTCGCGGCCGTCAGAGCCCTTCAGGAGGATCACACTGTTCTTCCCATGATATTGGCCGAAACTTACATGTCAGCCACATATTGTCAGTCTTTCCGAGGCAGAGTATTCACAGGGAGCTCGACCTTATTGTATGTGTGGTTCATGAGTCATCTCAGTCCCATCGGCCATTTCCGTCGCCAAGGGTTTTGGTTCAGCCATGACATAGCCACGCAGTTTTCGTTTCGTCCCGTGAGCTGTACTGATGCGGCTTCCTGGATAGCATTTTTGTCGGTTATTGAGGATCCTTTTCATCTCCTGATCAATTCGGGTTATTGCTCCTTTATGAGCTTTTTGACTCACGTGCCCACCCTGGATTTCATCCCTATTGCTGGCTTGAGGGGTGTGACGACTTATCATCCCTTGACGGTTACAGGGCAGTTTGATCAGACACAGGATTTTCACCCTTTCACGGGTGCAGCCGCCTACCGATTCCTTATATCATCCCACACAGAGAGGGATCTACTGCGGGTATACGATCTTTGGTCTCGCAGGATCCTTGCCGAGTATAGTGCCGGTTGCCCCATCCAGACATTCGCTTATGTGCAATGGTTGCGCGGAGATTCGGATCCGGTTGGTTTGAGTCAGACTGGGGCTTTTGATGACTCTGGAGTGATTTTCCTGGATGATACCACAGATCATTCCATCTCAGCTGATTCTGCCCCTAGTCGGGTTACTGAGGATACCCGACTCCGCCTGGCCTTGATTACTACTGAGGCTAAGAGGGATGCCGCCCTTGTTGAGAGAGATGATGCCATTCTGGCTAGAGATGCTGCCATTGCTGACAGAGATGCCATTGCATTTCAGACCAGGGCAGTTATAGATTCTTATTCTGAGACTGTCAGCCGTTTATTGGACCGCATCGACATGATGGGGCAGCAGATTGCAAGGGATGCTGATTCTTTAGATCTATCCACCACTTTATCCATCCTGCTTCAACTAGTTTCAGATTTGTAGATTATTTTATTTCCTGCATAGACTATGTCAATTTCATCGGTTATCGAAAGAGAAATCTTGTAACAAAATAACTTATATATACAGACATGCATTAAATTTAGTCAATTTCCCTTTTTGTCGTATCGTTGCCTTTCCTTGGATCCTCATTTTATCCAGCTGACCATGATTTTGACATTTTGCTTTCTTTCTCTTCTCAAGTCTTGATGGAAATCTGACAGATATTGCCGTACCCCTGTTGATTTCATCGGACTGGGTCTTAGATTTTGGCTAACTGTTTTGGTTGGATCAGGGTTATGTCATCTGAGATTAAGCTGATTAGTCGGCTGGTTTCAGGAAGGTTTTGAGGGTGTAGGAAGGTTTATCTGGCTGTTGGAAATTGGTTTTGTTTAGGGAAAGTATTATTTTTTAAGGAATCGGATCGTGCCATGATGGCTGCCTACGTACCCCCACAAGTTGGGAGATCAGGTCCTACGTAGTTCGTTCCTCAAAGAAAAAAGGGGAACTGATGATTCAAGCGTAGAACCGCTTCACCGAGTCAGAATTGAGGGGCTGTGGAAATACCTCACCATCCATTTCTTGCAATATGAGGGCTCCTCCGGATAGCACTTTCTTAATCACAAATGGTCCTTCCCAATTCGGGGCAAACTTCCCCTTGGCTTCGTCTTGATAAGGCATGACTCTTTTTAGCACCAAATCATTTTCCTTGAACTTCCGAGGTCTTATCCTTTTGTCGTATGATCGAGAGATCCTTTGTTGATATAACTGAACGTGCCAAACAGCAGCCACCCTCCTTTCATCAATTAGGGCCAATTGGTCGTATCGATTTTGCATCCAATCCTCCTCGCTTATCTGAGCATCGATCACTATTCTGAGGGACGCCATCTCAACCTCAATTGGTAGAACAACCTCCATTCCATACACCAAAGCGTAAGGGGGTTGCCCCTGTAGAAGTACGCGTTGACGTTCGGTATGCCAGCAGGGTGAGGGGTAGCAGATCCGGCCATCCCCGATGATTAGCAGACATTTTCGCCATGATCTTCTTGATATTCTTATTTGCAGCCTCCACTGCCCCATTCATCTTAGGACGGTAAATGACAGAATTGAGGTGTTTGATCTTAAACTGGTCGCATAACCCCTTCATGAGGGCGTTGTTCAAATTCTTGGCATTGTCGGAGACCAAAACCTCAGGTTGCCCGTATCGACAAATGACATTATTCCTGATGAAACCGACGATGATCTCCTGAGTTACTTTGGGGAAAGAAGCTGCTTCTACCCATTTAGTGAAGTAATCAATCATGACGAAAATGAATCGGTGTCCGTTGCTTGCTTTGGGCTCTATCGGTCCGATTACATCCATTCCCCACATTGAGAATGGCCACGGGGAGGTCATACAGTGCAGTTCATTGGGAAGCATATGGATCACATTACCGTGCGCCTGGCATTGGTAACACCGTTTGACATGATCATCGCAGTCGGCTTTCAACGTTAACCAATAATGCCCCGTTCTCAAGATCTTTTTTGCCAGCATCGGTCCACTCATGTGTGGCCCACACACTCCACCATGTATTTCGTTCATAATCTTTTGGGCCTGCGTCTCATCTACGCATTGCAACAGTCCTAACCCAGCATCCTTCTTGTAGAGTGAATCCCCACTCAGGTAAAACTTCATTGCCATCTTTTGAATTCTCATCCTCTCAGCTCGGCTTGCCTGGTCGGGAATGGATCTATCCCTCAGATATTCCCTTATGTCGTGATACCAAGGCTGCTTTGGCAGAACCATCTCGTTTGACAATACTGCAACATGTTCCTCGTATGCCGGGGCATTCTGTACTGCTATCTCAATCTGTGGAATGTCCCTGCTCTTGATTACGTGGATTAAGGAAGCCAGAGTTGCCAATGCATCGGCAAAATCATTCCGTCCCCGGGGAATATGTCGGAAAGCGATATCCTCGAACTCTCGCATCAATTGGATAACACAACGATGGTATGGAAGTAACCGGAGCTCTTTTGTGTTGTACACCCCGATCGCCTGTCTGATTACCAGCTCTAAATCCCCGAACACCGCCAGTCTTTTCACTCCCATATCGCGGGCAAAACGGAGTCCCAATATACATCCCTCGTACTCAGTTGTGTTGTTCGAATTACTGAACTGTAATTTAGTGGCCACAGGGTATTGCTCTCCGGTGATAGAGACCATGACGGCTCCGGCTCCTGCCCCTTCAGCATTCATGGCACCATCAAAATACAACTTCCAGAACTGTCCCTCGTCATCACATTTCGTGTGTAATACCCAAAATACATCTTCGCCCGGCAAAGGAGTTTCTAACGGCTCCATCCCCTGATGGCGTTTCTGCCAACTGATCTGCAATTCCCTACCCTTTCATGGCTTTCTGAGTTACATATACCATGTCGAACTGTTGTAAGATTAACTGCCATCTTGATAGCCGACAGTTCAGCATGGGCCTTTCAAAGATATATTTCAGGGGATCCATCCTCGATATCAGGTACGTAGTATGCCCATGGAGGTAGTGCTGTAATCTCCCTGCAGCCCAGGCCAAGGCACAACAAGTCTTCTCGATGGGAGTGTAATTCTGTTCACATCGGCTAAATCTCTTGCTGAGGTAATAGATGGCCTGCTCTTTACCTGCCTCATTCTTCTGTCCCAGCATACATCCCATTGCAATGGCATTGACCGATATATACATTAATAGAGGGATCCCATCCCTCGGGGGTACCAGCACCGGTGCCTCTGTTAGCTGCTTTTTAATGGTTTGAAAGGCTTTCTGACATTGTTCATTCCATTCTTGGGATATGAAGCGGCTGATGAAGTTTATTCTTCCTAGGAATCCTCTTATCTCCTTCTCTGTGTGAGGTGCCGGCATATCCACAATGGCCTTAATCTTCGCCGGATCCAACTCAATGCCCCGATCACTAACCAGGAATCCCAAGAGCTTACCCGACTGCACTCCGAAAGCACACTTTGCTGGATTGAGCTTCAAATTATATTTTCTGAGCCGATTAAATAGCTTTTTGAGATGGGTTATATGATCAGATTCTACCCTTGACTTCACGATAATGTAATCCACGTAGACCTCTATCTCCTTGTGCATCATGTCGTGGAACAGGGCCATCATGGCTCTCTGATAAGTAGCCCCCGCATTTGTGAGACCGAAAGCCAATCGTCTATAGCAGAAGGTGCCCCAAGGGGTGATGAACGCGGTCTTTTCCCGATTTTCTTCCGCCACCATTATCTAATGATACCCCGCAAAGCAATCAACAAAAGAGTACATCTCGTACTGGGCTGTGTTATCCACCAGGATGTGTATGAAAGGCACCGGGAAGTTATCCTTGAGACTGGCCTTGTTTAGATCTCTATAATCGACACATACCCTCACCTTCCCTCCAGGCTTAGCCACTGGGACTACATTGGACAGCCATTCTGGGTAAGTGGACACCATAATGATTCCAGCCCTGAACTGTTTGATGATCTCTTCCTTCACCTTCAAGCTCCACTCCGGTTTCAACTTTCTTAGTTTCTACTTGATAGGCCTGAAACCCTCCTTGATGGGCAACCGGTGTACCACAATGTCGGTGGATAATCCGATCATGTCCTCATGAGAACAGGCAAAGACATCCTCATACTGGCTTAGCAACTCAGTTATTTTTGCTTTCTGGCTAGGGGTAAGGTCTGTCCCTATCTTGAGCTCTTTGGGTGTGTCAGGGGTTCCAATATCTATGGTGATGGTTTGGTCTAAGTTGCGTTTGGGTTTATCCTCAACCCATCCTTTGATCTCGTCAGGCGCGTCGTCGTAATCTGTCTCGTCTTGCTCAATGCCCATCAAATCGAAATCCAGCTCAATATCAAAATCATAGTCGTCATTCAAATTTGAAAGACCGTTTGTTAGGCAAGGATTACTCAAATTGGTACACCTGACATGAAACAAAATATTTGTCATATATAAGTTATTTTCCACAACGATCACATTTTCAGATAACATGACGAAACGACCCTCATCCTCTGGGGTCTACCACCCTGATGTCGGGTTTTACCCTTGTTTGGATATCACTGGTTCCATTATCCAGTTATCGATGGTCAGGTCAGATGAAATGCGCTGGATGAAAGGGGGCTTCACATCGGAAACTTCCCCGATGATTACTGCTACATCGCCTGAGTCCTTCTTCCTACCTTCTCTAGGAATAATTAGCCCTGCCCAATCGATGACAGGCACACCTTGTTGGGCTCCCGGTGGCGTAACAACATCCTTCCCCTCTCCATTGCTTGTTAATTGTCCGGGGATATAGTACCTGGTTTCAAACTTTTGCGCGACCTCTTGTAGGAAACTTTCCCTCTTGGTCGACTCATCACTTGCAGGGGTTAATTCTTCATCCCATGCCCCAATCACAGGCTTGCTAGTCCCTCGTTCATTGTTGACTTTAGTCACCGGTTTTCCAGCCAGTCGAGTCGGAGCTGCACCTTGACGATGTCTCCGTGCTACGCCTTCATGATATCCCAACCCTGCTTTACCTATCTGATGGGGTAGTTGAATGGGCTCGGTGATTCCTTGACCGCTCTTTCCTAACCCTTATCCGGGTTGAAATTTCATTCTCATCATTTCTTTTGCAACAAAGGTAAGTTCTGGAGAGATCTTAGGTTTCATGGCTGGAGCCCCCAGGCATCTGTGGTGGGGAGTGCTGATTTCCAGCGCCTGAAAACTGGCAGGTGCCGCCGACTCATCCACATTAATCACTGGCAGGCCATTCCTGGGAGGAGAAGGGTCATCACATTCTGCCGAGATCGTTACTAGATTCCCGTCGATGATTAGTTTGATTTGCTGGTGTAGCGTGGAAGGAACTGCCCCGACCATGTGTATCCACGGCCTCCCCAATAATAGGTCATAACTTGCCGCAATGTCTAGGACTTGGAAAGAGATATCAAAAGTACAAGGTCCTATTTCCACTGGCAATTCTATCTCCGCAATTGTATCCCTCCGGGATCCGTAGAAGGCTCGCACCACTACATGACTGGCCCGTAGGCGCTTAGGATTGATGTTCATCTTCTCCAATGTACTGAGGGGACATATATTCAATGTCGATCCCCCATCAATCAGCACCCCATTCATGATATAACTTGAGGAGATTACCGCAATATGTAGCGGTTTTCGATGCCCCCTTCCCTCTTTAGGGATATCATCATCTGTGAACAATATTACATCACTCTCCAACAGATGGTCCACCAGACGGCCGAAACCTTCCTTACTAATTTCTTTGGGAACGTATGCCTCCTCCAGGACTTTTGCCAGGATTTTGCAGTGATCACTGGACGATAACACCAAATCCATGATTGATGTCAGGGTCGACTCCTCGCTTAATATCTGGATCCCTCTTGCTTCCGGATGATCCATCCTCCTCAAGAATTACATGGCTTTCTCCTCGGATATCTCTTCATTTTTCTTCGTTTTGCTCTCCAGGACTCGTCCAGGAAGATATAAGGGATTCCCTTTTGTTGTTACAGAAGCACAACTGGCTGCTTCCTCTGACACTCCCCCATAATTCCATGGTACCGTTTTCAGACTGTGGACAGGGATTTGCGGCCTCACTGTAAGGGTGAGGGGTTTCAGAGCTGCTAACTTGATAGGCCCCTCTATGATATTTCTGCTTACCCCCGCTAACCTAATTGGCGCTCCCCGTGCATTCTCGTGATCACTTATCATGCTGATCATCTCATCAATTTTCTTCATATAAATCATCATTGACGGCCCCTCGGCTTCACTAGCTTCCGCCACATTCACCCCACCTCCATCATGCCTAGGTAGGGGATTGACTTTAACATTTGGGGAGTCTGGCTGTTCCACCACAATTTCCCCACTATCAATCAAGTTCTGAATTCTGTGCTTCAGCATCCAACACTCCTGCGTATCATGACCAGGGGAACCTGAATGGTATGCGCATTTCTTGCTTGGGTCAAACCTTCTTCCATTCGGGTCACTCGGGGGTGCCAAATCGACTATTTTCCTCTGGGCTATCAATACTGCCAACACCCGCTCAAGAGGATCCCCGAGTGGGGTGAATACTCAATTTTTCGAGGTCTCGAACCTCCTTCGCCCATCCGCCCTCTGATCAGTGAAGTTAGGCTGTCGGGATGGCCCCACTCTCTGCACCTGTACTGGAGGATTGTTTTCTGCCTTCCTAGACGATCCATGCAGGATGAGGGAAACATCTTCTTCCTTTTTCTTTTGGACCCTACGGGAAGTGCTGCCATAGTTTCCACTCTATATTTGTTCTGCAGCTGTTTCCAAAGCCGTGAAATCCCGAATCTTACCAGACTTCAACCCCATGTCCACCATTTCTCCGTGTTTAATTATTTCGGCAAAAGGTCTTCCAATCCCCGATATGACCGGCTCATAATAAGGTGCCTCTTGAATATCCATGAAGGTCATCACCATCTCCGACTCACTCATTGGGGGATTCACCTGTGCAGCCATACCCCTCCATCGCTGTGCATAATCCCTGAAAGATTCTTTTGGTTGCTTCTTGATTTTCGTCATTTGATATCTATCAGGGGCCATTTGTGCCTGGAAGCTATATTGTGTTAAGAAGGTATGGGCCAACTCCTCCCAATTGTGGATCCGGGCATTATCAAGACGGGCATACCAAATTCTTGCCTCTCCCGTCAGGCTCTTTTGGAATAATTGCATTCTTAGACCTTCGTCTTCGGCATAAGATCCAAGCTCCCCGATGTATATTTTCAGATGTGTATAACGATCCCCCTTCCCATTGTATTTCTCAAATTCGGGAATTTTAAATTTTTCCGGGTATCTGGTTCCAGGGAAGACACATAGATCTGAATAATTAACCCTGCCTAGGGAGCCTATACCTTTTAGAGATTGGATGGTCTCCTCCATTTGTTTCATTTTTTTCCGAAGGTCGTCAGTGTCTCCTTCCTCTAGGATAGTAATCACTGTCCGGTCAGGTATAGGAATGACCTTTGGGACGACGGGTTCGCCCTTAGGTTGGGGTGGATCCTCTTTAGGTGGATCCTGTCTAGGTAGCAATTGTTCCTTCAGTATCATGGACATTTCCAGCATCTGTTTTTTAAAGTCATCAAATTCCTCCCTAGATATGGAACCAGGATTAGTAGGTGGGATATCAGCCATTTCAGATGTAGAAACCTGGGCCCTCTTAGATTGCGAACGCGTTTGAGGAGCAATCCTACAGAAACAAAGGTTCGAAGTTTAGTCCCGGGCAATGAAAGGATATGGATGCATGCTAAAGCTGTAACTTTTGTGTTTTGGGTTTTTTAATCTTTCTCTACAAAACAACATGTTAGCGATCCCTTATTACAATAATAAATGCTAGACTCGACTTATTATGCTCCCCCAGTTGTTCCCTGCAAAACATAGACGTTAGTAATTTCTTTTGACAAGAGGGGAGGCATATATGAATATGGAATGGGACTATGACATTTATACGCGCGAAATGTAAAAGGGCATGAAGAGACTTTTCCTGCGTTGGGTTAATCTGAGGCTGACCTATCCTAGGGTTACTCTCGCGGGCTTTTAGGCATGAAGGTCCCCAAATCTTCGCAATCTACTCGCCTGAGTCCTTTCGATTGGAGCGGATTTGGGTGGTGCGTTTCCTGAGCCATCTCCGGGGAGCAGCCCCTTCGAGTCCAGTAATAAGCAATCGACGGGTTTGCCTCAGGAGGAGGTACACTCTCAATATACATTCACATTCATCGTCCTCACCGTATGCAAATGATTACTTTAAAGTAAAGCAATCCCATTCAATCATTCACTTATTGGACAAAACACACATTCACACAACAAAAGTAAAAATGATCAAAATATCGCATGCACACACATATTCATGAACTTTTGAAGGATAGGATAGCATTAAGATTTGAACGCGGCTTAAGCCCTCTAATGTCCCCAGCAGAGTCGCCAGCTGTCAACGCCGGGAGGAATCGCTATCTTATGCTAATTGTTACCCTTTCCAATTTTAGCCTTTTATTAGATGATTTTTGGAAAAGGTCGGCATTAATGTCGACGGGGTTTTGAAATATCATTTTTTTATGATGAGCCAATTAACCAGAGTCGCCAGTTGGTATATTTGAAATGGATGTACCAACTCATCCGAGTTTTCGTTTTTTATAAATCGCTAGCTCATATGTGACTCCGAATTAATTGTTCTGCAAACCGAGATTCATAGAGTTCGGGGGCATGCTTAAGCGAGGGGAAGGTGTTTGGCACCCCCCGACTTTCGTGAAACACGGTTACCGCAATCTTGACGCTTTTTCTATCCTTTTAATTCTCAAAGTGTGTGTGCGTGCGTGTGTGTGTGTGTGTGTGTTTAGGCGAATGTTGTGGTGAGTTTGTATGAAAGAAACATTTGAGGTTTTGACGAAAGGTCGTGTTTTCTTTTGAGAATGCTTTAGAACTTCCTTTGGTTTATACGAGAAAGCTTTATGAGAAAGGTTTGATTTTAATGGTCAAAAGCCGTGGGATTTTTCATTAGGTGTCATTTTGGCAAAATAAGAGTTTTTAAACCTTCATCAAAATAGGAATCCAGACCTATACGTTGCCTTCATAAACAAAACAAATAGGCAATTTCCAGGATCTCTTTAACTCTATGCACAACGGTTTAATAAAACCACCATTTACTTTCATAAAACCATTTCTTGTGATATTTGAACACGATCTTTCTTTTGCCTTCTCGTTAAAAGGAATCAACATTCATTAGCTCTCCCAATGTTTAGCCTCGTGAGTCTAATAACCTAATTTGATTGATTTTATGGAAATCTTACCGTTTTAGCTTTGAAATCAATTTTGTGTCATAAATTAAATTAGGCGTTAAAATGCGTTGGGGCTATTTATGAGCATGTGAGCCATCAAAATACCCCCAAACGCCCACAAACACATATTTTTCACTATTACGGGGCCTTAAACACGAATTTCGCCTTGGCGTCGTCTTAAGGCCCGACGGTTACATACTTTCAAGGAAGATTACGTCGCTTCTACTAATTATCAAAAGATGTCCATCATCGGATTTGGACCACGGGGTCGCTTTCCTAGGCTCACACCCGAAATCTCCACACACCCACAACCGGATATTACAAGAGGAAAAGTAACACGGATAATCTAACAATACCAAGACATCCTAAAATAGCAACCTAAAGGAACCACGCCCAATATAACGCCGTAGAACAACCAAAATTTCAACAAACGAATATCATCGGGTTATTAGGAAGAATTTTGCTCCGACGGAACCCTCTCTAATAATCCCTAATTCATTGTCCACCATAAATTATATGAAAACTACATTTAATTTAACCAAAGTATATGATAGAAATTGCTATAATAAGGGAATTTTCACCTTGCAAATGATGTCAAAGTGGATGTAAACTTGTGTATTTTGAATAGAAGGAGAAGTATATGTGGTACAATCAAATCAAAAGAATATAAATCCTCTCTTTTTTCTTCCTTTCTCTCCTATTTTTTTGCAAAATTATGCTATTTTTCTCTCTATTTCCGAGCTGCTGCTGCTATTTTCTTCTTCTCTCCCGATCTGCCAACCTCCTGTATGCTGAATGAAGGATGAGCTAAAATAGGCTGGCCAAAGCCAGCCGCAGATGGATCTGCGGCTGGCCGCAGATTGATCTGCGGTTGGCTGGCCGCCAACCCTCCACTCAGCTGATTTTCGGTTTCCGTGTTTCGAGTTCCGTGTTTTCAAAAGGCGCACTCATTGGCCGCAGATCAATCCGTGGTTGGCTGGCTTGACTTTCTTGGTTTTCGTGCCATGCCTCGATTCTCGTGTTGTGACGTCAGTTTTTGCCGACAGGCTTGTATTTTGCAGTCCGGGAATCACTGGGAGACGTGCCACATCATTCGGGAATGCTCATTACGGACGACCTTGTTGTCACGTCGGTTTTGGTTTGCTAATCGTTGCGGTAGCGTCGAGTGTTCGTACTTGTCCATCCCTTGCTCTCGCAGGCCGGTTCATTTGCCGAATTTGCCCTCCTGTCAGGGTTAGTATACGAAGTGCAAAATTTGGGTGTCTACACTGTCCATATCTCATATGGGGTCTTTGGGACGGATTTGGTAGGTACCTTGTTAAGTAAGTATGTAGCCGATTCTAGGGCATAACCCCAGAAGGATACTGGAAGGTCGGTAAAACTCATCATGGAACGAACCATGTCCAACAATGTTCGATTTCTCCTTTCAGATACACCATTCAACTGTGGCGTCCCTGGTGGAGTCCATTGTGAGATTATACCATTTTCTTTGAGACAATTGAGAAACTCATTGGTTAAGTATTCCCCTCCTCGATCCGATCGAAGAATCTTAATACTTTTACCAGTTTGCTTCTCTACTTCAGTTCTGAATTCTTTGAACTTTTCAAACGATTCAGATTTGTATTTCATTAAATATACATATCCAAATCTAGAATGATCATCAGTGAAAGTAATAAAATAAGAATACCCTCCTCGTGCATTCGTTGTCATAGGTCCACATACGTCTGTGTGTACCAACGCTAACAACTCTGTAACTCTTTCTCCTTTTCCAGTAAAAGGAGATTTAGTCATTTTACCCATGAGACAAAATTTACAAGTTGGATATGATTCGTAATCAGATAGCTCTAAAAGCCCATATTTATGCAACTTGGATAATCTTGTTTCATTGATATGACCGAGTCTACAGTGCCACATAAAGGTATACTTAACATCATCTCTTTTTCTTTTCTTAGTTTGTTCAATTTGAAGTATATTTTCATGCAAGTCAAGTATGTAAAGTCCATTCAGTAGATTGCCAACACCATATAAAACATTTTTATTATAAATAGAACAACTATTGTTCTTTATTATAATAACAAAACCATCCATATCCAATACAAAAATTGAAATAATGTTTCTAATGAGTGTCGGAACATAATAACAATTATTTAACCTAATGAACTTGCCCGAAGGCAGTGCTAAACAATAAGTCCCTACAGCTAATGCAGCAACCTTTGCTCCATTTCCCACTCGTAGGATGACTTCATCCTTGTTCAGCTTTCTACTTCTGCTTAGTCCCTGCATATTATTACATATGTGAGAACTACAGCCGGTATCCAATACCCAAGTAGAATTTTGACTTTCAAAAAAATTAATTTCAATCATGAACAAACCTAGATCAGAAGTCGAAGCTTCTCCAAGCTTCTTCTGGTCCGCAAGATACTCCTTGCAGTTCCTCTTCCAGTGTCCTGGCTTATTGCAATGGTAGCAAATTCCTTTGCTATCTGGATCAGGTTTCTTTTTATCCTTTCTCTTCGCCTTGCCCTTAGCCTTCTTGTTTTTCTTCTTTTCAGAAGATACCTTGGGCCTCTTCCATTTCTTGGAAGAATCATCCACTAGTAAGACTTGGTTCTTGTTGGATGAGAAGTGACCTTCAGCAGTTTTCAACATGTTAAGTAACTCAGGCAAGCTGACGTCCAACTTATTCATGTGAAAATTCACAACAAATTGTGAGAAAGTGTCCGGGAGTGACTGCAAGATCAAATCTTGACTTAACTCTGAAAGTAGTATGCACACAAGCCAATCATATTTGATATGATGTAGCATATACTTTGTAATCTTATTCATTTATTAATAAAAGAATTAATTTTCTTAAAAGGCATTTTATATTATCTACATAGTGCTGTTATATTAAATGTGATAAACCCATAGTTTTGAGCAATGCTTTTAGAATCATGATGGTGATCATGCTAATGAGATCTAAATTCTAGATAGCTCACAAACTAAAATCGTTACTAATCGTTGGATTACTAAAAAGGGGATTAGTGAATCCAGATAGATTAGTACATACGTTGCTTGCTCTTAAGAAGAGGATGATTGATCTCATAATCATTTGTGTGGAGACACTAAAGCAAGTATGTAGGTGCTTATTGGAGAATAAGTTCACTGAACGTGGCTCGCTAAGAAATACCTAATGGAGTTTTACTCGCCTGTCAATAGGAATTCCTATAGTGATAGTAGTACAAGTGATCTTTGGACTTGAGATCATCATAGTATCTTGTGTATGATGAGTTATACTTTGACATGTCCCTTAAGACCTTTAGGGTATAACAAAGGATATGATTGGGTATAATAAGTTGTACATGAAGATAGGTGAATGATCAACAAAGAATTTACCACGTCTAGTAAAAGATGTGAATGTTCTATGTGATTCGATAATAACAACTCAGTAGTCCTTGGCCAAGGCAGAATGAAATTAGAAAAGAGTTTCTAATTTGCATTATTTAGAGTTGTGCATTTGAGAATCGAAATACATATAATTAAATAAAATAAGACTTGACAGTAATTCCATGTCTTATATTTAATTGGGACATTGTATGGTAGAAGGATTGAATTGTACGGTAACTATGCACTAAAAGGTTCTTTTATGATTAATGTTGAAATCTATATTATTTAGAAAGTCGTTGATCGCTAAAGGGGTTTATCCTTATTGTAGAATAAATATTATTTATTTAAATGAATTAAATAGTTTAATTTATTTATTTAAATAAGATTAGAATTGTTCTAATTGATTTATTCACAACTGGTTTAATATGGAGAACCTAAATGGTCACACCGCAAAAGAAAAATATTTATTTAAGAAGTAAATGGCATAATTGTAATAATAAGTTAAGTGTATTTAATTTAGTCTATGGAGATAAAATAAATTAAATAGCTTAACATTTATTATTTAATATTTTAAAAATATTAAATATAAATTAATAAGAGGAGTCTTATTATTATTATTATTACTATTACTATTATTTAATTCCTAATAGGGATTGAGAATTAATTAATAGAAGTACTCTCACATGAATTTCTAATTGGATTAGGAGTTTAATTTAATTAAAGGAGTTTAATTAGAATACAAACTCTAATCCTAAATAGTTTAGGGAAGGGTTTTCCTACATCTATTAATAAGAGAAGTTTTATCATAGATTAGGGTTACACACTCTTGCATAAGAATTGTGGAGAGTACTTACAATTTCTATAGAGATAGAAACTAGGGTTTTGCCAACACCCATCTTCTTCAACAAGTATTATTACTTGGTGGATCACCTCTAGAGGCCAAACACTTGGGTGGCTAACATTGATCAAAGGAAGGAATTTAATCGGTGGAATTCAAGGAGAACGCGAAGGAATTGGAGGTGAACTTGTACCTGAGGAAGCTAGAATTCTACAAGGGTATAATTTTTATTCTCCATCTCTTTCGTTTAATTAATAATTGTGCATAAAGAAAGATCATGGTAATGGTTTGTATAAAACTTTAAAATCTGATTTTATCGCGCTTCCGCTTTATTTATGTAATTTGATTCCATGTTCGCGTTATACAAACCTAACAAACTCCCCATCCATCATGAACCCAAGCTGTCCAAGTTGTTCAATCAAATTGATCATCTTAAGGATATGAGTCTCAACAGCAGTGCCCTCGGTCATACGAGATCGGAAGAGCTCCTTAGAGATCTGATATCTAGCAGTCCTACTTTACTCGCCATATAACTCCTTGAGGTGCAGCAATATAGTAGGAGCATCTATAGTTTCATGCTGACGCTGAAGCTCGTTACTCATGGATGCGAGCATGATGCATTGAGCCAAGATTGCATCATCTTGCCACTTTCTGAAAGTAGCAATCTCTTCCTCAAAGGCTGTTTCTGCAACATTTGCAGGGACTGGCGAATTTAGGACATAAGAAATCTTTTCAACAGTGAGAACAATTCTCAGATTCCTTAACCAGTCCGTGTAATTCGGTCCGGTCAGTTTGTTAGTATCAAGTATGCTACGCAGTGATAGTGAGTTTGACATTTTTAAATTCTGCATGTGAAATAGACAACATTTTAGCATACATTCATTTAATTAATTACCAAAATAAATTAGGTCTTTATTTAAATTGATATCTCCCACTATTTTCATCAAACTATATTACCCTCAATATATATAGTTCGGCAAATCTAATTAAAGTTTTGCTAGTGAGATTAAGGACCCCATTTCAAATGTATATAGCCTTGTGGTGACACAACAAACGATATATAAATAAATAGGTAGACAGCTATTGTCAATTACATCACTATGTAACTCCTTTTATTTTGCCTCTTAGATTATTTTGATCAAGTGGTGACACATCCGAATCAAAATTATCCAAGTTAAGTCCAACCTAGCACTTCCATATATTCGAAAGAAAAACACTGTCCTTGTGGTGACACAACAAAACAACATCGTTCAGTCTATTTATAAGCATCAAATCTGATAAAGCAACATCTTAAATATTTAATACTTGCCTTGTGGTGACACAACAAACTCATATTAAACATTTAGTACTCTATTGCTTTACCATGCTAGAAGGCGACGTTCGATATTCCAAATATCTTTGAACGCTTAGGACTTAATATGATTTCTTTGAGGGGTTTATTATTATTAGTCTCATCTTGTTTAGCGCGCATGCACATATATATATATAAAATACGCGTCATATTATTTTACATGCGAAACATGTTGGATAATATATAATATATATATAGTAAGCATGCACATATAGAATACTATATTCTACTTGGATTGATTATAGACTTTTATTCTAGTTTGGTTCACTAAAGCCACCAAGTGAGCCAAAAGGTCAAACCTAAGGTGCAAGAATAAAATTTAAATATAACTATTACATTTAAACCCGGGCTCCATTACAAATGGGTCTTCGTGCGCTCCTTGCTCCTTTGTCTACAATTCTTCAAAATTAATTCTAACTAGTCCTATTACAAAACTATTTATAATAAATAGAAACTTTGATCATCAGTCAAGGGGAAGTACATAGGAGGGAGATAGAATTTACATTAAGAAAAATTAGAGAAGACGAGGTACGCAGACCCCATTTATAAAAATCCATACATTCAAGCATCCACTAAAATAAATCCAATCACACATTGGTCAATAGTCCATAATCAATCCCTTTTTATTATCATACATATCTCTATATGTATCAATAAATAACATTCATCTCATGAATAATAAAATCATTCCATATATGCACTGATATCAATTAATGGTCAAAAGTTTTGCTAATATTTAGTTTTGAAACAAAATAAACTCTTTTATTTTAATCAAAAACCAAATCCAAATTAAACTCCTTTAATTTTAGCAATCTGAAATCTTATTCTAGATAAAATAAACATTTTTATTTTAAAATTTTATCAATTAAATAAACTATTTATGTTAATTGAGAAAAACAAAAAAATTTCAAACTCTGCACACCGGCGCGGCCGCGCTCCAAATTGAACTAGGAGCGGCGCGGCCGCACTGCACCCCAGAAACGTTTTTTAGGTTAGGGCGCGGCCGCGCTCCAGAATGAACTGGAAGCGGCGCGGCCGCACTGCGACGCAGATTCAGAAAAAATTTTCCAACCCAAAAATTCCGATCCAATCGCATACCATACACACATGGAATCATCAAAATCGATAATTAGCACAAGATTAGGCTCTGATACCACTGTTAGGTTTGCATATAGCGCGAACATGCAATCAAATTACATAAATAGTGCGGAAGCGCGATAAAACGGATTCTAAAATTTTTATACAAACCATCACCAAGATTAATCTATGTGCTCAATTAACGATATAAACGAAAGAGATAGAGATTAAGAAATTGTACCCTCGTAGAACCGTGCTTCCTCGAGTACAAGTTCAACTCCAATTCCTTCGCGTTCTCCTTGAATTTCACGGATGAGATTCCTTCCTTTGATCAACGTTAGCCACCCAAGTGTTTGGCCTCTAGAGGTGATCCACCAAGGAAGAATAGTTATTCAAGAAGTTGGGTATTAGCAAAACCCTAGTTTCTATCTCTATAGAAATTGTAAGTACTCTCCACAATCTAATGCAAGAGTGTGTAACCTTAATCTATGAGAAGACTCCTCTTATTTATATATGTAGGAATAACCCTTCCCTAAACTATTTAGGATTAGGGTTTCTATTATAATTAAACTCCTTTAATTAATTATGCTCCTAATCCAATTAAGAATTCATGGGAGAGTACTTCTATTAATTAATTTCTAATCCCTATTAGGAATTAAATAATAGTAATAGTAATAATAATAATAAGACTCCTCTTATTAATTTATATTTAATATTTCCAAAATATTAAATAATAAATATTAAGCTATTTAATTTATTCTATATCCATAGATTAAATTAAATATACTTAACTTATTATTACAATTATGTCATTTACTTCTTAAATAAATATTTTCTTTTTGCGGTGTGACCCTTTAGGTTCTCCATATTAAACCAGTTGTGAATAAATCAATTAGAACAATTCTAATCTTATTTAAATAAATAAATTAAACTATTTAATTTATTTAAATAAATAATATTTATTCTACAATAAGGGTAAGCCCCCTTAGCGATCAACGACTTTCCAGATAATATAGATTTCAACATTAATCACAAAAGAACCTTTCAGTGAATAGTTACCGTACACTTCAATCCTTCTACCATACAATGTCCCAATTAAATATAAGACATGGATTTACTGTCAAGTCTTATTTTATTTAATTATATGTATTTCGATTCCCAAATGCACAACTCTAAATAATGCAAATTAGAAACTCCTTTCTAATTTCATTTTGCCTTGGTCAAGGACTACTGAGTTGTCATTTATCGAATCACATAGGACATTCATATCTTTTACTAGACGTGGTAGATTCTTTGTTGATCATTCACCTATCTCCATGTACAACTTATTATACCCAATCATACCCTTTGATATACCCTAAAGGTCTTAAGGGACATGTCAAAGTATAACTCATCATACACAAGATACTATCAAGTCCAAGGATCACTTGTACTACTATCACTATAGGAATTCCTATTGACAGACGAGTAAAACTCCATTAGGTATTCCTTAGCGAGCCACGTTCAGTGAACTTATTCTCCAATAAGCACCTACATACTTGCTTTAGTGGCTCTACACAAATGATTATGAGATCAATCATCCTCTTCTTAAGAGCAAGCAACGTATGTACTAATCTATCCGGATTCACTAATCCCCTATTTAGTAATCCAACGATTAGGAACGATTTTAGTTTGTGAGCTATCTTGAATTTAGATCTCATTAGCATGATCACCATCATGATTCTAAAAGCATTGCTCAAAACTATGGGTTTATCACATTTAATATAACAGCACCATGTTGATAATATAAAATGCCTTTTAAGAAAATCAATTCTTTTATTAATAAATGAATAAGACTACAAAGTATATGCTACATCATATCAAATATTATTGGCTTGTGTGCATACTACTTTCTGTGACGCCCCCAAATTCGGGTCACCTGAGCCATGGACCTGGTTCGCCACTATCTAAAACAAGAATTATACAATCGATAACTTAAAGCGGAATAAAGGAATATTTACATTGATATAACATAAATAAACCTGTCTCAAGTCTCGAAACCAATACTAATACAAAAATAACATAATACAAAAGGGTAAATATGTCTTAATACAAACGGTAATTCTCGAACAACAAAATACAACTACTCCGTAGCTTTCCCCTTTCCCTTATCTTTTCCTGAGCTCTCGCCACGTGCCGCACTAACTGAAATGTTGTAAGGAAAGCAAAGGGTGAGCAACAAATTGCCCCGCAAGTATAATAGCAGTGAATAATCACATGAATAACTTTATAGCTCTCAGGAGTAAAAATTTAGCTAACACAAGGAAATAACCAACTTCTTTCATCACCGTTATAGTGGCCACTAAGGACCGAAGGATTTCTGAAGTATTCAAGGATTTCAAAGTTTCCCAAAGAAGGGAACTATTCAATACTGAGGGTGCACCAAGGCACAGAACTCTATTCTAGAATTACTGGAAATTCATCCGATAATCCACAAAACTGGTACAATAGGTGATCAACCTAAAATACCTGGCGTTACGCATAAACCTTACATTTTCCATTTACGCGCGTGTCGGTTCCCTGACGTTTATACAATTTCCCCTGCTGTGAGGGTTGTTCTACTCAGCTTTACATGGGAGTCCAGACCAAAACAATTTGATCGGACAATTTTACTTAACAACAATAATAGTTGGAGGACTTTAACCTCACTTTAGTAACCAAATCAATAAGTGTCTAGCTGAAAAAATTAGCCTTGACATAGCTTTTAAACAGTCTATGGAATAAAGAACTTTAAGGTTCAACAACATGCATGATAGCATTAAAAATATCTTGAATGAATAACAATTCGAAATCTTTGGAATCACACAATATATAACATTGCATGAAATGGGCTTTCATTGCAATACTTGAATAAAAGTATGAATACTAGCACACTAATTGTTAAATTGATAAGTAATTTGGACGGAGTCAAGAAGCTCAATAAGCTTGCTCAATAAATAATATTTGCTCGAATATAATTTTGAGTAGGGTAAGTAAACTTGCACAATAATAACTGAATAAGATAGGAGACCTGCTCGATAGATAAATGAGTTAAGGAAAAGTCGCACAATTAAATAAGGGTTGAGAAAGGAACTTGCCTTGTATGTGCATTAATAACTTGACGTTAATCGTCCGTCAACAAAATATCCTACATAGTTTATTAAAATCATCATAAATATTAGTCACATAAGAACTAGGTTCATTACAGTCATCACATCATTAAAATACATTGATTGCCACTAAGCTTACCCAGTCGGGGGTCTCGCTCGGACAACATCGTTTAGATTGACACGGGTATAAATTAAGCACATAAAGCTTTAACAAGATATAAGCGTTTTTAATCATTTTGTACAAAAATATAAGTTTTAGACTCGCGGGAAAAATTTACTGGGTCCGACCCGATCCGGCCCGACCCGGTCCAGCCTGACCCGACCCGTACCAGGCGCGAAACAGCGGCAGGCAGTAGTAGTTCTGCAGTTCCTGCAGAACCGCGAACTGGTAGACTCTCGCCCGCTTCAGCTCCTATATCTCCCTCTATACTTGATCAATTTGGTCTGTTACGGACTCTATGGATTCCTAAGACATGAGGCTACAATATATCAAAAATGCAAGATGACCCATAAACACTAACACAGCCAAATCCTTAGCCAAAGCACAACATTGATGCTCTGTTTTTCGCAGTCATGATACATTTCACTAAAACCTTCACTGTAACTTTATTTTAGCATCATTTTGGTTCATACCAACTAGGTTATCTTCACAACTCATGGAAGCATAATATTAAAATAACAAGCAATCAAAATAATTACACCATCAAGGCTTTACAGTCCTCTAACAGTCCATAGGTCCAAAAGTCCAAAAATGTCCAAAGTTCAACCTTTAAGCCAAGGTTCGGATCTTTCCTTGTTTTTGTTCCACTTTGAGGGTGTTAATGGTTTATATAGATTCTTAAGAACCTCCATGGTAGATTCAACACAACCAACAACAACGAACATCAATAAAATCCAACCCGCAAGCATGAAAGCAAAACAAAACTCATGAAAACTTCACTTGGAGAAGAAATGGTTGTGGTTTGTGATTACCTCTTTGTTGCTTGCTTTGTGTAGGATGAGATGGTTGCTAGAGTGTTCCTGGACTCCCTCTTGCTACTCTTCTCCTTCTTTTCCCTCCTTCCTTGCTTTCCTTCTTCCCGAACACTCCTTATCTTTTGCTACTTCCTTCTTTCTCTCTCTATGGTATTCCTTCTCTCTCTCTCTCTGTAGCTCTCTCCTTGCTTGAAAAATGAGAAGTATGCAGATGGTTTAAATGAGAAGGAGAATGAGCTGGTGGGAGATAAGGTGGAGTGGCTTCGGGAGGAGAAGGAATGTATTGGGAGAGCTAAAATGGTGTACCCGTCCCGAGCTCTTTGAAAAAATGTAATTGAGGAGGATGTCTTGTGAAGAGTTAACAATCCAAGTCTAGTGTACTGTGACGGTTTATTCCCCCTCATTTAATTGGCTAATACAATTAGTGCTCTCTCTTGATTGGTTGAGGCTTAATTGCCTCTCCAATTAATCAAAATATACAGATAAATATACCCGAATACTCCCACTTTTGTACCAAATTTGGTAAATAATTTTACCCAAAATTAAAATGGGTACTCCCATAAATTATTGGGACACATAAAAATATTTATTATGGAATTTGTCCATTTATTCGGAACACCCATACTATACATTTCGGATACAGATTAAATCACGTATAAGCTCCAATAAAATTTCTGACACTTGGAAAAATTATTCCCTCGCATACACGTCTTAACAAAATTAATAGAAAGAGACGCAAAAATATTCGGGCGTGAATAGTGCTCGTGAATAGTGCCTCGGGAAGCGGGTCCCGCTAATAGTAATTATATGAATTTTTGTAAAATCGATTTATTCACTCTAACGACGCAACAACGTATAACATTTAATACATGCACATTATCTAGGTTGCAACACAACTTTGAGCACATAACACATAATAATATAAATAAAAATACAAATTCATTTTATTCATACATAACTCGGGTTACAAGGAAATCTAAAATTCCCGATCGTTACACTTTCAGTTTAAAGTCCTCAGCCCGACTTCTCATTGGTTCAAAGTTGATCGGCTAGAGTGACCGAGGTTTTCTGGCGAGCAAAACCGCCACCCCAATAATGCTTAAGACGCTATCCGTCAACTTTGAATGATTCCTCTGGATTATTACCATAAACTTCCACAGCGCCGTGAGGAAATGCATGCTTGACAATGAAGGGCCCCGACCAACGTGACTTGAGCTTTCCTGGAAAAAGCCTCAATCTAGAGTTGTATCGCTTGGCCTGGCTCGAATTTCCTTTCAATGATCTTCTTGTCATGCCATTTTTTAACTTTCTCCTTGTACAATTTTGAGATCTCATAAGCCTGCATTCGGAACTCATCAAGTTCATTGAGCTGAAGAATCCTTTTCTCTTCCGTGGCTGTGAGATCAAAATTTATCTTCCTTATGGCCCAGTACGCCTTATGCTCAAGTTCAATTGGGAGATGGCATGCTTTGTCATAGACTAGCTGGTATGGTGATATGCCAATCGGGGTTTTGTATGTCGTCCTGTAAGCCCAACGTGCATCATCCAGCTTTGTTGATCAATCCTTTCTTGTAGGATTGACGATCTTTTCCAGAATTTTCTTCACTTCGCGG
This sequence comes from Aralia elata, assembly GCA_034770075.1. NCBI lineage: Eukaryota > Viridiplantae > Streptophyta > Magnoliopsida > Apiales > Araliaceae > Aralia > Aralia elata. The sequence continues at coordinate 4,424,689 of JAVJAP010000049.1, forward strand.
TTAGAGACTTCTGCCTGACCATTGGTTTGGGGATGGTAGGCAGTAGCAATTCTGTGACTAACCCCATATTTTGCCAAGAGAGCTGTAAAGTACTTGTTGCAAAAATGGCTCCTTTCATCACTGATCATTGCCCTTGGGGTACCGAATCTTGTGAAGATATTCTTTTGTAGAAATTTCAGCACCACCTTCGCATCATTAGTAGGAAATGCATCTGCCTCCACCCATTTGGACACATAATCCACAGCCAAGAGAATGTACAAATTGTTGAAAGAGGATGGAAATGGCACCATGAAGTCTATTCCCCATACATCAAAGACTTCAACTTCTAGGATTGTGTTAAATGGCATTTCATGTCGTTTAGAGATATTCCCCATTCTTTGGCATTTATCACATGTTTGCACAAAATGGTGAGCATCTTTGAACAAAGTTGGCTAGAAAAACCCTGCTTGCAACAGCTTAGTGGTTGTCTTTTCACCTCCGTAGTGTCCTCCATATAGTGAATCATGACAGTGATGTAGAATGCTCTCAAACTCACTTTGTGGAACACATTGTCGAATCATTTAATCCACACAATGCTTGAATAGATACGACTAATCCCACATATACCTCTTAACGTCATGTAGAAACTTTTTCTTTTGCTGCCACGACAAGTCCGGGGAAAGTGTGTTACTAACCAAGTAGTTAGCAAAGTCAGCATACCATGGGATTTCACCTTGAACCACAAACAACTGCTCATCCGGAAAAGACTCATTGATTAGAACTTTATCTTCCTTATCATGACTCGGATTCTCCAATCTAGATAGATGGTCGGCTACTTAGTTTTCAGTCCCCTTTCAGTCCCGAATTTCTAAGTCAAACTCTTGCAGCAATAGGATCCATCTAATCAACCTCGGCTTAACATCTTTCTTTACAATTAGATACCGAATAGTTGAATGGTCCGTGAATACAACCACCCTTGTTCCAATCAAGTAAGACCGAAACTTGTCAAAAGCATAAACTACCGTAAGCAACTCCTTCTCAGTAGTGGTGTAGTTGAGTTATGCATCAGTTAAGGTTTTGCTGGCATAGTAAATAGCATGAAAAACCTTCTCCTTGCGCTGTCCCAAAACAGCAACAACTGCATAATCACTGGCATCACATATCAATTCGAAAGGCTTTGACCAATCCGGAGTAACTATCACTGGTGCGGTGGTCAATTTCTTCTTTAAAAGCTCAAATGCGATCAAACACTCTTCATCAAACTTTAACGGCATATCTTTCTCTAATAAACTGCATAAAGGCTTTGAGATCTTAGAAAAGTCCTTTATGAATCTTCGGTAAAACCCCGCATGTCCTAGAAAACTGCGAATACCATTCACTGAAGTTGGTGGAGGTAAATTTTTAATTGTTTCAAGTTTGGCTCTATCCACCTCTAGACCTTTTGATGACACTTTATGCCCAAGTATGATCCCCTCTTGCACCATGAAGTGGCACTTTTCCCAGTTAAGCACTAAATTAGTCTCCACGCATCTTTTCAATATCATGACTAAGTTTTCCAAGCAATTGTCAAATGAGTCACCAAACAATGAAAAGTCATCCATGAAAACTTCTACATTGCGTTCTACTAAATCCGAGAAAATTGCAATCATGCACCTTTGAAAAGTGGCTGGTGCATTACATAACCCGAATGAGACCCTTCTAAAAGCAAAAGTACCAAATGGACATATGAAGGTGGTCTTTTCTTGGTCCTCTAGAGCGATAACAATTTGATTATAGCTCAAATAACCATTCAACAAGCAATAGTACCCATGTCATGCCAGTCTGTCTAACATCTGATCAATAAAAGGCAGTGGAAAATGATCTTTTCGGGTTGCCTTGTTAAGTTTTCGGTAGTCCATGCAAACCCTCCAACTAGTTACCGTTCTTATCGGAATCAACTCATTATTTTCATTGGCTACAACCGTCATACCCCCTTTCTTGGGTACACACTGAACTTGGCTCACCTAAGCACTGTCAGAAATGGGATAAATAATTCCAGCATCTAACCACTTCAAGATCTCTTTCTTTACCACCTTTTTCATGATTGGGTTGAGCCTCCTTTGATGTTCCACAGTGGGTTTACTATCATCCTCCATCAAGATTTTGTGCATATAAAATGATGGGCTTATTCCCTTGATGTCGGCGATGGTCCATCCAATAACAGTTGTGTGCTCTCTAAGAACTCGCAACAGCTTACTTTCCTGAAACTCGTTAAGAACAGAGGCAATAATAACAGGTAAAGTAGATGATTCACCCAAATATGCATACCTAAGATGATTAGGCAATGGTTTTAGCTCAAGTGAAGGAGGCATCCCAAGAGATGGTCTCAACCGATCTGTAGCATTCTCAGCATACTCTAGAGATTCAAATGGGATTTGAAACTTGCTTCCCTGTGGCACTGTATCCAAAATATGTAGATACTTAACCAAATCTGGATCATCCATGTCAAACTCTCCCAAAAGTGTAGTCTCTAATGGATCATTGTTCAACACATTCAGAAGCTCATCATTTACAAATTGCTCAATCACATCCACCTGAAAGCATTCTTCCTCATCCGAAGGAAATTTCATGGCCTTAAACACATTGAATGTGACCTCTTGATCCTGAACCCTCATAGTGAGCTCTCCCTTTTGCACATCAATTAGAGTTCTCCCAGTGGCTAAAAATGGTCTCCCAAGAATAATAGGAATGTTTTTATCTTCCTCAAAATCTAGGATGATAAAATTAGTCGGGAAGATGAACTTATCCACCTTTACAAGAATATCTTCTACAATTCCCCTTGGGTAAGTAACCGACCTATCGGCAAGCTAAAGAGAAATGTTTGTTGGTTTTGGTGCGGGAAGTCCCAACTGAGTATACACAGATAATGGCATGAGATTAATGCTAGCACCCAAGTCACACAAATATTTGTTGAATGATAGGCTACCAATAGTACATGGTATAGTGAAACTACCTGGATCCTTCAATTTGGGAGGTAGCTTTCTTTGCAACACTGCACTGCATTCCTCGGTTAAAGCCACTATTTCAAAAATCATTTAATCTCCTCTTTCCAGGCAGAATACCCTTCATGAATTTGGCATAGCTTGGCATCTGTTCAAGGGCCTCTACAAAAGGAATGTTAATTTGTAGTTTCTTGAAGACCTCCAGGAATTTGGCAAGCTGTTTATCTAACTTTTGCTTTTGCAGTCTTTGAGGGAAAGGCACTGGTGGAAACACTTTCGGTGCAGGAACAACACTAGGTTTATTTGTAGTATCTCTTTGTTCCGGCTCAGGTGGTACACTGCTTTCCATTTCTTTAGAAAAATCTGCATTATTCAAGTCTAGGGGAGAGCATGAGTGGGCTGCCCCCTCTTGCACCTCAGGCTCTTGTAGGGTTTGTTTTCCACTTCTGAGTATTACTGCTTGACATTCCTCTTTCCTATCTCTTCTTAGATTAGTTTCTGTGTTACTAGGAAGAGATCCCTGGGGTCTATTTGACATAGAACTAGCCATTTGCCCAATTTGATTCTCCAAAGCTTTGAGTGCTGCTGTTTGGTTCTTTATCATTACTACCTGGTTAGCTGTGACAACCCGAATTTTCAAGAATAATTATAATAAGAATTTAATATAGAATAATTCTTATTATGAGACGTGTCGAGTTTGAATATACATGTGTTATATATATTTATGTGATTTTTGGTAAGCTTAATATGTATATATATAAATGTGAAATATATACATAGATTCAGAATGAATGGGTTAATAAATCGCGAGTCGTGGGTAGCTTGGTAATTCGAGCTTATGGATATTATTGAATAAAATAGACTTTTATTAATAATATTATGTGTTAAGCGTTTAAAGGGTATATTATGACCTAGATTATGTGTAGACGATGATTGGTATGTAAGAAAGTGTTCGTATAAGCTAATTTGGTAGTTTCGAAAAATATCACTAGAATACTATTTATTGGATTAAATAAATAGTTGAAGGATAATATTATTGGACGAGTTATTTGTTGTAAATGAGCTAACCCAAAATATGGGTGGGATATATGCACGTTGATGTATATGATTATGGGGAGTTAATCGGGAAGAGTAGCGATCGCGAATCGTGAATACCCTTGTAATTTGGGTTTATTAATATTATTAAGTGGATTAAATATTATTTTTATGTAATGTCCTGTAAGGATATTTTTATAACCTGGATGATGTCAATGTATGAAGTTTTATGCGTTGTTGAACCGTAGGAGCGAATAATTGATTTTGCGAAAGATCGCAAAATCACTATTCACGGGGCACGTTTCCCGAGGTACTATTTCACGCCCGAATATTTTTTCGTCTTTTTCGGTTTCTATAAATTTCATTAAGACGTATATGCGAAGGAATAATTTTTTCCAAGCGTCAGAAAATTTAGTCGAGCAGATACGTGATTTTATCCGTATCCGAAAATGTATAATAAGACTGTTCCGAATAAATGGACAAACCCCGTAATAATTATTTTTATGTGTTCCAATATTTATGGTAATGCCCATTTTAATTTTGGGTAGAGTTATTTACCAATTTTGGTACAAAAGTGGGAGTTTTCGGATATAATTTTGGTGTTTTTGGGTATTTATTTTGGCTTGTCACCCCAAGAGGGAACCAGTCCCTCATTTTGGACCAATCAAATGAGAGCATGGGGAGGAGATTGCCGGCAAGCTCATAGAGCTCCTAACCCATTTCCCAAATTTACTCCTCCACTCTCAATCCCATTCAAACCATTTGATTTCTCTCTTGCACCTCATTCAAACCAAACCATCAGCAACTAGAGAGAGAGAACTGCAGAGTTTAGAGAGAGAGAGAGCTGCTAAAAGCTTGAAGGAAGAAGGAAGAGGTCGCTAGAAAAGAGGAAAGGTCGCCGGAAAAAAAAAGAGAAGAGTAAGAAGCTACGGTAGAAGAGAAGAAGAAGAAGAAGGAGCACGGGAGTAAGAGGAAGAAGAACAAGGGCTCTAGCAAACCCTCACAACCTACAAGAACAAGAATCAAGAGGTAACCATCTTCTCCAAGATCATTTCCTCTATTGTTGAGCTTTGAAGCTTTCTTGGTTGGGTTTGGAGTTTTCTTGAGATTTTTTGCTAGGATTGTTGGTTGTGTTTTGGTTTATATTGTTACCAAGACACCTTGTAAGCTATTAATAAACATCAAAGTGGAACAAAAAAAATGCAAGGGAATCCGTACCTATGCTTAAGGAGGATGAAAGAACATGAAGAACATGAAAGAAACTTGGACTTTTGGACGATTTAGAGGACTTTGTAGCTATGATTTTCGTGTTTGTTTAATTCGCTTGTTGTTTATGATATTGTACTTCCATGGGTTATAAGTTTAACCCAGTTGGAATGGAGTAAAAAGGGATTAAAACAAAGTTTTGGTGATGATTTTTGTGAAGAACACGAAGAACACCAAGAACACGAAAATATAACATGAGTTGATACTTTGGCCTAAGATTTGGTCATGTTAATATTAATGGATAGCTCTGAATTTTTGATATGTTGTAGCCCTATGTCTTAGGGAGTCCATAGAGGTCCGAAACGGACCAATTTGAACGTGTATTGAGGGAGTTATGGTCATTGGAAGCAAGATAGGTCTAGAACACCAAAACAGAGCATTCCGGGAAGCAAAACGAGTTGGGGACTCAGGCCTAGCGCCAACGGCGCTTGGCTGGGCGCTCTAGGCGCTGGCCACTGGGTTCAGCTACTGCATAGGAGCGCTGTAGGCGCTGGCCATAGGCCATTGTGAGCGCCAACGGCGCTGGTAAGGAAACTGTGCAAAACTGCTCCGACGTCCTTTAGTAAAATGGGCATAACTTTCTCATACGAACTCGGATTGAGGCGATTCAAGATGATTCAGAAAGAGAACGAGTAGACCTACAGCTTTCATTCTTTAAGTTTTTCCATTTGAGGTCGGGATCAATTCCCAAATTGACCATTTGTATGACTGATGTGTTTTGGGGGCAATCGGAGAGTGTCGAGCATGCGCGTAAGCACGCGTAATGCTCCCGAAAATGTTAAATGATGTTCTAAGTTTTATAACATGAATGTTATGATTTATAATGATACTTAACATTAACCAATGAGTACTAGATAAATTGAATGGGCATGTTAGGCGTACGAAAATGCATGTCGCCTGGGCGTTCGAATAATCAAGTTTAGCGTATAGACGTGCAAACATCGTAACGTCGTAACTAGTGTGTATAATCTTATTTAATATTTTGTTTCTAATAATAATGAAACATGATAGTGTGTTATAAACCAATGCATGAGCATGCTAAGCACATGCAAAGGAGGCGAATTAGGTGTGTGACGTGTAAACGTCGAAACGCCGTGTAAAGTGTTAATGAACTTGAATAATGTCTCGATTCAAATGAAATGAACATTATAAGATACGGGATGGGGTTAATGTAACCAATAAGTATTGATGGTGATAAGGGTCGTAACGTTTTCAAACGACGCGACGCCGAGTAACGTTTTAGAGTTAATCGCGTTATTAATTTATAATGCGCGAACAATATGAGATAAGAGTTGTTATATATAAACCATTATATGAAAGTCTTTTTAGTGGCTAATTGGTATTTTATTGTTAAATAAATTGTGTAGGATATTTTGAAGGACGAGCCATCATAATTTGGCAAGGAACGCTTAAAGGCAAGTTCTTTCAGTAACTTGTTGACTTATTTAAATGTATTGATGTACAGGACTTGATTACTAAATCTTTCACTGTTATCTGAATTATACGCGAGCATGATTAAAGTGTGCACAATGTGAAACTATGTGACTATATTGTTCTATGTGGAACTTGAACTATTGTGAATATACAATGTGAGATGCATGAAGTATGCTATGAGATACATGATACATGTATACAGATGAATTGCATAAGATTTATAATGCATGAGTAAGATGCATAGTATGAGAATCATGATCCATGGATAAATGCAAACTTATGTGTTATGTGAAGCATGAAATGTGAAAACTGTTAGTTCTTGCTGAGCCGTCGTGCTCATTCTTGCAAAAATAAAACTTTTGCAGATTTACGATGCAATGCAATTATATTGATATCGTGATGATAAGGATTAGAGGCACAGGGATTCAAGAAGGTTGCCAAATGTTTCTTTATTGTAATTATTTAGATGTGATGACAGTGTATGATGTACGTGAATTTGAATATGTAAACCTTGAGTTAAAGATGAAGGTTATCCATTATAGTATTTATGATGTGATTATGTTAGTTACTTGTTATAGTAAACTACAAGGATGACGATAATGTATAAAGGACATTTTTATAACGAATGTATAGTTGTTGGGTAACTTTGCATATATTCAGGGATCGAATAAGTCAGAATTTGAACCTTGCGTTCACATATGAGATATTGTAAAGGACCATGGTATTTACTCGACCTTGATTATAAGTGTAGTATTTAAAGGTTACAAAATCTGGATTTGTAATAAAGAGTGTGATGGTAAGTTTTAATACTTATTGTTGTATAGTATTGTTATGTACAACATGAATAAGCGTTATATTTGTGATGATTATTACATGATGTATTAATTAAGGTCTTCGTACCTGAGATTAGATGGGAAAATGTTGTAATAATCTTGTAATTACTTTCATGTAGTAAGATCATGTTTTAGTTATGGTTTTCGAGGCTTGGGACGACAATATTTATATTATATCAATGTAAATATGTTATTTTTCCGCATTAAGTTATTGTTAGATTGATATATGAATGGCACAGTGATGCACCGAATTCGTGGATAAGGTAACCCGGATTTGGGGGCGTCACAGGTTGGTATCAGAGCTATAGGTTATAAACCTTAGGTAAGAGAACCTTAGGCTATAACCTGAGGGTAGAAAGATGATAATCATAAGGAATAAACTCAAATAGAGTTTAATTGATAGTAAATGAATTTAGAAAATTCATAGTAAGAATTGAGATATATATGAGACGATTCAAAGAAGAATCTTGATACGTTATAAAAGATGAGAATTAGGAGTTACCTGACTCCAATAATAAAGGTGACAAGTATTGGTAAATAGACGAGGTCTAGAAAGCGTAAAGGCATAAAATCATATATTATGATTAGAAAGAAGAGTATAGAAGATCGTAGGATGAAACGATGGTAGGGTAAGGAAGATCGTAATGTAAAACGATTGTAGAGTAAGATCACGAAGTGATTAGATTAAGTCATAGAATGAGAGATGATCAATTGAATGATTGAAAATTTTAGCTCAATGCTGTAGATAGATGGTACTATGAGATAGTACGAGTAAAACTTGGAAAGAGTTATGGATGATGAAACACGAATTAAATTCTTGTTGAACAATGAGTAAGCTAGGATTGGGGTGATTTCAATTGAGGACTCATGTTAGTGGCTGAGTTGTTCATTTCCTTGTATAGGCGGGGAATTCGTGCTTGGTTTGAGAACCACTTAGCTTCCTATATCGGTATAGTGGTTGAGTTGAACAATTCCTTGTATGGGCGGGGAATTTGTGCTTGGTGTAACAACCGCTTATCTTCCTATATTGATTAGTGGCCGAGTTGATCGATTCCTTGTATGGGCAGGGGATTGTGATGGGTTCGACAATCACTTAGCTTCCTATATTGATAATCGTTGGAACCTGGTATCGCGCTATCGGTATACGTATGATGAGAAGGTGATTCTTTTCTCATATCTATATTTGATGGTTAGAGAATAATAAGATTAGGTTGCGAGTTCTTGAAACTCATACTTATGGTAAGTTCGTGACTCATAATCATATGGTATGTTTTGAGCCCCTCAGCGTATGGACAGTCCTTGATTTGTTCTTGGACTACATATTGCTAGGACAAGTTCCTAAACTCATATTATTGTGGCAAGTTCCTGAACTCATGATGTGTGGTAAGTGGATGAACTATATTGGGGTATAGGAGAGTTGTAGAGCGAGAGTTATGAATTCTCAAGATGATGAGCATTGGTGATATTAGAAATAGATAGAATTATTAAGTAATGATGTATTGAAGAGAAATTGAAGTTGATGAGGAGACATGGATATTCCAAATCTTCTAGCTATGCTAGACTTCGAAATTTATTGACTTCGTGCTGACATTTGCACATTTGCTCTTCGAAAAATGTATGGGGCCAGATTTCTGGACCAAGGGTGTTTTAATGTCCTAATATTCATATGTCAAAGCTAATAATTTCGGCTAGACAAAGTTGATTTGAAAATATAAAAATGTATTTTTTAAATTGTCATCAATGCATCATGAAACCTGGTGTTAGTAGAATGACAGATGATGGAGTCATCAATGCAGATTAACTTAGTGTTGGATGTGATCATAGGATCGTCAACCCACCACTCTGGTATGATGTTAGTATGACAAAGTCACAAAATGACGGAATCCTAACACACTGATTGCAACAGTGCAGCATTATTCCGTCATAAAATGATTTTTTTTTTGTTTTCCTTAAAGTATGAAAAAGTATGCCAATTGAGTTGGCTAAAATATTTTGATTTGATGTCCGAACCGTTGATTGTAAGTCTAAGCTAATTGATTTGGCTAGACAAATATTGAAATGTTTTATTGAATGTTTTTGAGCTGAGGTGAACAACCCTAATATTGGGGTATTTTATGTCGGAAAAACCCCGACTGTTTGGCTAGAGAGTTGTGCACAACGCAAACGTACGACAGGCTGATCACCTAAAGTACAACCAAGAGGTAGTTTACTGTCTTTATGACTATAAACAGACCTAGCAGAGGTAGTTTACTGTCTTTATGACTATAAACAAACCTAGCAGAGGTAGTTTACTGTCTTTATGACTATAAACAGGCCTAGCAGAGGTAGTTTACTGTCTTTATGACTATAAACAGGCCTAGCAGAGGTAGTATGCTGTCTTTATGACTGTAAGCGAGCCCAGTAAAGAATGTTTACAGTCCTAGTGATTGTTAACTTCTAGGTTTATGGTGGAAATACCATTAAACCGAGTATGTCGTTCATGGTCTTTATGACCCCTCAGCATAATATGAAAAGTTTTTAAGAAATATTTTTATTTCCTACTCACTCAAGTTACTTCACAATCATTAAACAATTGTTGAAGGTTCCTATTATCCAGGGAATTGAATGTGAAAAGGGTAATTGTCCATAGAAAGAAGTAGTCGTAGAATGCGACGATTCCAAATGAATCCTTGAAAGAGGAAAGCATAAAGCTTTGCTGAAAGTCTGTATGAATGAATGATATGATCATGATAGCAATTATGAGATTAATTTTTCTAGAAGAAGCGGATGAAACTCTAAAAAGAAGAAGTGAATTTCTTAGAGATAATGATGAGTAGAATGAGCAGGTATGAGTAAGCTGTAATTTCGAGGACGAAATTCTTAGAAGAAGGGGTAAATGTAATATCCCGAATGTTTATGAGTTAGTAAATCATGATATTAAATTATTACGATGATTGTGGCATACAAGGATCCTTAGAGAAGGAAATTGATGGTTAAACATAGGATAATACTTAGAGTATGATTGAGTTGATAAAGGTTATAGGATAAAACCTATAAGAATTGTTAAGGAAGTGGATGGTATTGGTAATATAAAACCTATGTTGTATTAATACCGCTAAAAATTATCTAACGATGAAATTTTGGAAGAAGATCTACGCGGACCGAGGTAAGGATGTTTCGGTGATTCCGAGGACGGAATCCTTATAAGGAGGGAAGGATGTGACAACCCGAATTTTCAAGAATAATTATAAATAAGAATTTAATATAGAATAATTCTTATTATGAGACGTGTCGAGTTTGAATATATATGTGTTATATATATTTATGTGATTTTTGGTAAGCTTAATATGTATATATATAAATGTGAAATATATACATAGATTCAGAATGAATGGGTTAATAAATCGCGAGTCGTGGGTAGCTTGGTAATTCGAGCTTATGGATATTATTGAATAAAATAGACTTTTATTAATAATATTATGTGTTAAGCGTTTAAATGTTATATTATGACCTAGATTATGTGTAGGCGATGATTGGTATGTAAGAAAGTGTTCGTATAAGCTAATTTGGTAGTTTCGAAAAATATCACTAGAATACTATTTATTGGATTAAATAAATAGTTGAAGGATAATATTATTGGACGAGTTATTTGTTGTAAATGAGCTAACCCAAAATATGGGTGGGATATATGCACGTTGATGTATATGATTATGGGGAGTTAATCGGGAAGAGTAGCGATCGCGAATCGTGAATACCCTTGTAATTTGGGTTTATTAATATTATTAAGTGGATTAAATATTATTTTTATGTAATGTCCTGTAAGGATATTTTATAACCTGGATGATGTCAATGTATGAAGTTTTATGCGTTGTTGAACCGTAGGAGCGAATAATTGATTTTGCGAAAGATCGCAAAATCACTATTCACGGGGCACGTTTCCCGAGGTACTATTCACGCCCGAATATTTTTTCGTCTTTTTCGGTTTCTATAAATTTCATTAAGACGTATATGCGAAGGAATAATTTTTCCAAGCGTCAGAAAATTTAGTCGAGCAGATACGTGATTTTATCCGTATCCGAAATGTATAATAAGACTGTTCCGAATAAATGGACAAACCCCGTAATAATTATTTTTATGTGTTCCAATATTTATGGTAATGCCCATTTTAATTTTGGGTAGAGTTATTTACCAATTTTGGTACAAAAGTGGGAGTTTTCGGATATAATTTTGGTGTTTTTGGGTATTTATTTTGGCTTGTCACCCCAAGAGGGAACCAGTCCCTCATTTTGGACCAATCAAATGAGAGCATGGGGAGGAGATTGCCGGCAAGCTCATAGAGCTCCTAACCCATTTCCCAAATTTACTCCTCCACTCTCAATCCCATTCAAACCATTTGATTTCTCTCTTGCACCTCATTCAAACCAAACCATCAGCAACTAGAGAGAGAGAACTGCAGATTTTAGAGAGAGAGAGAGAGCTGCTAAAAGCTTGAAGGAAGAAGGAAGAGGTCGCCGGAAAAGAGGAAAGGTCGCCGAAAAAAAAAAGAGAAGAGTAAGAAGCTACGGTAGAAGAGAAGAAGAAGAAGAAGGAGCACGAGAGTAAGAGGAAGAAGAACAAGGGCTCTAGCAAACCCTCACAACCTACAAGAACAAGAATCAAGAGGTAACCATCTTCTCCAAGATCATTTCCTCTATTGTTGAGCTTTGAAGCTTTCTTGGTTGGGTTTGGAGTTTTCTTGAGATTTTTGCTAGGATTGTTGGTTGTGTTTGGTTTATATTGTTACCAAGACACCTTGTAAGCTATTAATAACATCAAAGTGGAACAAAAAAAATGCAAGGAATCCGTACCTATGCTTAAGGAGGATGAAGAACATGAAGAACATGAAGAACTTGGACTTTTGGACGATTTAGAGGACTTTGTAGCTATGATTTCGTGTTTGTTTAATTCGTTTGTTGTTATGATATTGTACTTCCATGGGTTATAAGTTTAACCCAGTTCGAATGGAGTAAAAAGGGATTAAAACAAAGTTTTGGTGATGATTTTTGTGAAGAACACCAAGAACACCAAGAACACGAAAATATAGCATAAGTTGATATTTGGCCTAAGATTTGGCCATGTTAATATTAATGGATAGCTTTGAATTTTTGATATGTTGTATCCCTATGTCTTAGGAGTCCATAGAGTCCGAAACGGACCAATTTGAACGTGTATTGAGGGAGTTATGGTCATTGGAAGCAAGATAGGTCTAGAACACCAAAACAGAGCATTCCGGGAAGCAAAACGAGTTGGGGACTCAGGCCTAGCGCCAACGGCGCTTGGCTGGGCGCTCTAGGCGCTGGCCACTGGGTTCAGCTACTGCATAGGAGCGCTGTAGGCGCTGGCCATAGGCCATTGTGAGCGCCAACGGCGCTGGTAAGGAAATTGTGCAAAACTGCTCCGACGTCCTTTAGTAAAATGGGCATAACTTTCTCATACGAACTCGGATTGAGGCGATTCAAGATGATTCGGAAAGAGAACGATAGACCTACAGCTTTCGTTCTTTAAGTTTTTCCATTTGAGGTCGGGATCAATTCCCAAATTGACCATTTGTATGACTGATGTGTTTTGGGGGCAATCGGAGAGTGTCGAGCATGCGCGTAAGCACGCGTAATGCTCCCGAAAATGTTAAATGATGTTCTAAGTTTTATAACATGAATGTTATGATTTATAATGATACTTAACATTAACCAATGAGTACTAGATAAATTGAATGGGCATGTTAGGCGTACGCAAATGCATGTCGCCTGGGCGTTCGAATAATCAAGTTTAGCGTATAGACGTGCAAGCATCGTAACGTCGTAACTAGTGTGTATAATCTTGTTTAATATTTTGTTTCTAATAATAATGAAACATGATAGTGTGTTATAAACCAATGCATGAGCATGCTAAGCACATGCAAAGGAGGCGAATTAGGTGTGTGACGTGTGTAAACGTCGAAACGCCGTGTAAAGTGTTAATGAACTTGAATAATGTCTCGATTCAAAATGAAATGAACATTATAAGATACGGGATGGGGTTAATGTAACCAATAAGTATTGATGGTGATAAGGGTCGTAAACGTTTTCAAACGACGCGACGCCGAGTAACGTTTTTAGAGTTAATCACGTTATTAATTTATAATGCGCGAACAATATGAGATAAGAGTTGTTATATATAAACCATTATATGAAGCCTTTTTAGTGGCTAATTGGTATTTTATTGTTAAATAAATTGTGTAGGATATTTGAAGGACGAGCCATCATAATTTGGCAAGGAAACGCTTTAAAGGCAAGTTCTTTCAGTAACTTGTTGACTTATTTAAATATATTGATGTACAGGACTTGATTACTAAATCTTTCACTGTTATCTGAATTATACGCGAGCATGATTAAAGTGTGCACAATGTGAAACTATGTGACTATATTGTTCTATGTGGAACTTGAACTATTGTGAATATACAATGTGAGATGCATGAAGTATGCTATGAGATACATGATACATGTATACAGATGAATTGCATAAGATTTATAATGCATGAGTAAGATGCATAGTATGAGAATCATGATCCATGGATAAATGCAAACTTATGTGTTACGTGAAGCATGAAATGTGAAAACTGTTAGTTCTTGCTGAGCCGTCGTGCTCATTCTTGCAAAAATAAAACTTTTGCAGATTTACGATGCAATGCAATTATATTGATATCGTGATGATAAGGATTAGAGGCACAGGGATTCAAGAAGGTTGCCAAATGTTTCTTTATTGTAATTATTTAGATGTGATGACAGTGTATGATGTACGTGAATTTGAATATGTAAACCTTGAGTTAAAGATGAAGGTTATCCATTATAGTATTTATGATGTGATTATGTTAGTTACTTGTTATAGTAAACTATAAGGATGACGATAATGTATAAAGGACATTTTTATAACGAATGTATAGTTGTTGGGTAACTTTGCATATATTCAGGGATCGAATAAGTCAGAATTTGAACCTTGCGTTCACATATGAGATATTGTAAAGGACCATGGTATTTACTCGACCTTGATTATAAGTGTAGTATTTAAAGGTTACGAAATTTGGATTTGTAATAAAGAGTGTGATGGTAAGTTTTAATACTTATTGTTGTATAGTATTGTTATGTACAACATGAATAAGCGTTATATTTGTGATGATTATTACATGATGTATTAATTAAGGTCTTCGTACCTGAGATTAGATGGGAAAATGTTGTAATAATCTTGTAATTACTTTCATGTAGTAAGATCATGTTTTAGTTATGATTTCGAGGCTTGGGACGACAATATTTATATTATATCAATGTAAATATGTTATTTTTCCGCATTAAGTTATTGTTAGATTGATATATGAGTGGCACAGTGATGCACCGAATTCGTGGATAAGGTAACCCAGATTTGGGGGCGTCACATTAGCCATGTGTTTCAATATCAATTCTTCAAAATCTGATTTTCTCTCTAGTTGTGAAGTTTGCGTTGCATGATGTTGTTGCTGATTTTGGAACCCTGGAGGATGGTGTGGTTTTGGAGCTTGTTGAAAATTTTGATTATTGCTCCATGAAAAGTTAGGGTGGTTCCTATTTCCAGCATTGTAAGTGTTTTGGTAATGATTTGGTGGTCTCTTGTAGCTACTTACAAACTGAACTGCCTCGTGATCAATGGGGCATTGGTCGGTGGCATGTGTCCCTGCATATAACTCACAAACAAGAGCTATCTGCTGCACTTTTGAATCGGCCAAGGAATCAATTTTCTTTGACATTGCTGCATCTGAGCTGCTAAGGAGGTGATGACATCCACTTCTAATACCCCGGCTACCTTTGGTTGGCTCATTCTAGAAGTTGGCCATTGGTAGTTATTTGCAGTCATGACCTCTAATAAATCAAGTGCTTCTCCATAATTCTTAGCCATGAAAGATCCTCCCGCAGTTGTATCTATGCAATACCGATTATGAGACCCCAATCCATTGTAAAAGGTATTCAATTGCATCCATGGGAGGAATCCATGATGCGGGCATCTTCGAAGCAAATCTTTAAATCTCTCCCATGCCTCATACAATGATTCTCCATGATGTTGTTCAAATGTTGCAATTTCATTTCTCAATCTAGCAGATTTTACAGGAGGGAAGAACTTTGCCAAAACTTTCTGTGCTAAGTCTGACCATGTAGTGATGGATCCTGGTGGCAATGAGTGAAGCCAACTCTTAGCTTTGTCTCTCAAAGTGAACGGAAAAAGTCTAAGTCTCAAAGCATCATCCATCACTCCATTAAATTTGAAAGTATCACATATCTCAATAAAGCTCAACAAATGCTCATTAGGGTTGTCATTGGCTAAACCCCCAAACTGTAATGAATTTTCCACCATTTGTATTGTTCCCGGTTTAATTTCAAAAGCATTTGTAGTTATTATCGGCCTTGTGATACTAGACTGTAAATCAATTATCTGCGGCGTTACATAGTCTCTCAATGCGTTTTGTTCCTCTGCCACCATAGTTTCTTGATTGTTAGAACCCCTGATTCTTTCTCTTCTTAGTGTTCGGGTATTTCTCTCGATCTCGGGATCGTAAGGAAATAACTAAAGACTTTATGATCGGCACATACAAATCAAGAGTACCTACACAATCAAGTGAAAAATTAAATACAAGTCTAAATTAAGATCAATTCGACTATAATCAATATTGGTAAAATTATTGTAAAATAATTCCCCGGCAACGGCGCCAAAAACTTGTTGCTTGATTTTGCAATCAATAAAACACGCGCAAGTATACGCGGTCCACAAGTAATATAAGATAAGTAAAGTGTCGAACCCACGAGGAATTATGTTAAATAATTACCAAATATCAATCGCATGAAAAATTAATCTAATTTAAACAATGACAATATGATTTGTTTTGGTTGTTGATTAAAACTAAATAAAGACAACTTAGAAAACAACGTTTAACTAAACACGGATAAAATTCAAGATAAAAAGATCTAAGATTATAATTTCCCCCAACTCTTCATTTGTAAATCACAACTCTCTCTTTTTCGACTAGTTAGACAAAAGAATTGTTACCCGAGAAATTACAAGTATATATAAGCCTCTCTCGATGGTCGAATATGTATTTCCTATTGTGGCGTATAGATATATCTTTATTCTACACACTAGCAAGAATCTCGTATCAAGAACAATCAATAAGATACATATCACGTAAAATCCCATTAACGGTTCAATCAATTACCAATTTTCACAATAGAAATCGTTAAGCAAGGATTCTCAATTGGATACATGTGTTATTTAGGTATATGTCTATCCCAAATACAATCAAATTATCAACCCTCGAGAATAATACATAAGACTCACGTAACATAATCTCATACATTATCCATGAAGAATATCTAATTTTCATATGAATTCATAACTAGGTCTCAACCTATATTCCATTTCTCAATTTCATATAGATTACCAAGGTAATTACGGGCCAAGCAATTAATCCATAAACATAGGCTAAAGAACTCCAATTCACAATAGTCTAACTAATAACCAAAAGGGAGAGCATTCAAAACAAACTACGAGTTGGGTTCCATTGAATCTTAGAATCGAAGAATTAGCTCATAATAGCTTTGAGTAACATCATATTCAGATTATAGTACATAGCTTTGGAATTACAAACTAGAAATGAAATACTAGAAGTTAGAATGATAAAACCCCTCTTTGGATTGATCCACGAATTGATGCTTGTTGGTATCCTTCTCTCTAGCTTTCCTTCTCAGTAATGTAATCTTCAGCTTCTTGGTGATGCTATGATGTTCTTTGTTTTCTTTTGTTCTTCTTGTTCTTAGCTCAAACCCTAGCTTCCAATGTGTATAGCAAAGCTTGGATAATCTCAATACTACTCCCTGGATGCCTAATACACTGATTAATCTCTCTCCACTAGTCACCATCGTGCTCCCGAATTTGCTCCAACGAACACCCACTATCAGCAGACAAGACAAAGCCAGCCGCTCAATAATCCCGACGAGCTCGCCCAGGCAGTGAAAATGGCCTAGGGAGCTCGCCCCGGCAGTGGTGTCGCCCCGGCGGTGAAACATGCCTGGGGATACTGCCCCGGCAGTGGGCTTGCCCCGGCGGCCAAAAAGGCTTGAACTTGCTACCCCGGCGGTGGACCACACTGCAGGAAATGCACATTTGCCCCTGAAGTCCACAAATTCCACAATTTCTCATCTATAGTCATATCCTGTGAAACAATGCAATACAAGTAAAATACAACTAAAAACACTAAAAGATAACAAAGAATTGAGCCTAAAAGATAACTAATTCGTAGGTATAAAACCCACTCATCAGCATTGCAAAAATCGGAAGTATAAATGCACAATGAATTGACCTGTTGAATTGAATGATCAATGCGTCGGGACATGCATCTATTTTCATGCTCCCTCTCCCGCGCCTTTTGTCTTTCAAGTGCATTCCGTTGCATTTCAGCCCTCATCTCCTAATTTTCACGCCGAAGTTCGCGCATTTTAGCAATAAGCAAGTCAATTAAAGAGCTAGATGGCTCGGGGTGCTCGATGCTAAGTGGTGGGTTGTCATCATCTTCCTCAATCTCGTGAGGATGCTGTAAAGGTAAGAACCCAGCTCCATGCTCCTCCGGCGCTCCACCCATCCAGACTTTGTAATGGCGCATAGCTAGGCTATCAATAGGTGTTAAGGGGGGTTAAAGTAACTCATTAGTGCTCCACTTCACTTTTGCCCACTTGCACAAGCCACAGATCAGTGATGGGTGTGGCAATCCACCTGTAGACTTTCCTTTAGCATTTTGGATAATGGAGTTACGAATTAGTCTACCCACGTTGATGCTCTGCCCCGTCACCAAGGTAAACAAGATTAGTGCCTGCATCGGAATCACCTGTGTTGCATGGGTGGTTGGCCAAAGCTTGGCATTGATGAAGTACAGCCACGCTTTCCCATATTTGCTTAAATCACTCTGGCGTAAATGCGTTGGTTCTCCCCTTTTGATTGTCCAACGGGCGCCTGGCTTACTTATGGTTGCAATGATTTCATCCCACTCAGGCTTTTCGGTTCCTAACCTGGTGAGCTCATCCGTGCCATGGCTTCTATGAAGGTTATAATATTCTTCAATGCTCCGTTTGCCAAAAGACACATTTTTGCCCCAAACCATAACCACATAGTCTTCTGCTTCAATGGCATTCGCATAAAATTCCCTGACAATAGATATATATGTGGGCTCGGGTTGTGCGGCGAAAGTCTACCATCCCCTCTCATTAATCATGGTTACGATGCCAAAATCATCAGTTTCGTCTGGAAGAATACCCTTCTCAGGAATCAATATTTTTGTGGCCATGACAGTGTGGTAACGCTCGGATGCTTCCGCACTGACGAACCTTTTCTTGTCATAGGCTTTGGTTGGCTTGGAAGATGAAGATTCACCCCGTTGATGTTTAGGAGCCATACCAAAAGAAGCTTCAAGCAAATTACCCAAACTAGCCAAGAATTCCCTCTCAGACAATTTATCGAATATGTGGTGTGCACTCTTTAAGATCACAGTTGTAAGTGCAATGGGAACCAAGCCAAACCCTCCATAAAGCCTTGCAATGGTAGATAGCTATGTACCTGTTAAGCAAAACCACCAAAACACAGCACCCAAGCAAGTAAAATTTGAAATTTATAGACTTTTTACCTTTTCTTGGAGAACTTTTGAAAAAACATGGAAATCCTTCAAAAACATTCAAATCCTTGTTAAAATCCAAGTTAGAAGATGAATTGATGATGGGTTGCCGAAATTGGATGCCAATTTGAAGTAATGGAGCTTGAATTTGAGTTTGGAAAAGATACATGCAAGTTGGCTATGGAGTGGGAGGAGAGAGATATAAGAATGGGCTGAAGCAAATGAGCATAAGTGTAGCTGTTAAAAACAAGCATCAGCTGCTTGGTGCGCCCGCACGGCTTGGGGCGTGCCCGCGCGCACCTGTTGGGTGCCCAGCCCGCGCGCTAATTTGTTACACATGTTGCGCCTGACTGCCGGCAGCTGTGCACCTGCTGCGCGCGCGCGCACGCCAGCGCGCACCTGACTAGCCTGCTTGTTGCACCTATAAGGTATGGGACGGAGCCGAGTCACACCCTCGAGGCCGAGGCTTTATCATTGCGGCTGCCTCCGATGATGAGGAGGATGATGAGCAGCCATCTGCCAGTTCCTCACAGCCCAAGGCAAAGTTTAGCTCTCAGATCCGCAACCTCCAGTTACTTATAGACAGACGAGCTAAGAGGCTATAGAGGAGGCTAGCGAGGCAGAATCAGCGCATAGTAGAGAGACAGGAGCACATGTGGAACTTCACCACTAGCTTCAGCGCGATTCTAGCAGCGCAGTACCTGAATGCTGCTCCACTTCCTTTCCTGGTGCCTACACCTCTACCGCCTTTCCCACCATCTGACTCTGACGTCGAGGAGATGGACGACCACCCCGCCGATTGATATCCAAGGGAAGTCCTCAGTTCTTCATTTCTTTATCTTTTCTACAATGAGGACATTGTTTATTTCAAGTTTGGGGGTGTTTAGAGTTTTTAGTTATAGTATTTTAGTATGTTGCATTTAGTTGTAGTTTTGCATCCATGTAGTATGTTTCAAATCTATGTTATAGTTAAGCATTTATAATATCATCAAAATGACTTTTCTTGCTATTAATGATATTACTATTATTGTCATTTGTGTGATGATCATTGTAAATATTCATCGTCTACTTTGTTTTAGTGTAAAAAAAATAATAAATTTGCATTTAGAAAGCTTTTGAGCAGCGCATTTAAGGAGAACCGATGATGACATGGTGATCATTTTTTTTAAGATATTCAACACTTTGGATCCGAATTGCTATATTAGAAATGTTAACTCGTGCCTAATTCTCTTAAATTTTTAACCCTTTGAGTTCCTAATGCACATATCAGTGTTGTTGAGTACGTGAGATTGTAAGTTCAAATCTCTGAAACTGCTATTGCTCATTAAAAGATAGGATAGTCTAAAAAAAATGCTTATATACTGCTTCGATGCCTGTCTTGAATGCTGGTAATAATTAAAAATGTAGTATTGGCAGATATGAGCAAATCTTGACTAGTTTATCTTTGTGGCCTTTGTCACTCGAACAAGTAAGCCCTTTGGAACGTTTTTACGCTTGATGCCCTAAAACCATCTAGTTTGGGAGTCATCGGTGAAAAGTTTGCTACATGGGTGACATTGAAAAGCCTAATGAAGATAAATATTGCACAGATCTAGATGTAAATAAAACCATCATCGAGATGGAGCGTAAAACACACTCGATGATTGTGATAGAATATAGTTAAATAGAGTGTGAGAAATAGAAACTAGTGAGCATGGAAGTTGGTAGTAGTGGATATTTGACTGTTTTATCTTCTTTTGAGCACTGTAGTTCTTAGGTCGAATTGTGATCATTGCGTACTCTGTCTTTCTGACCACACACACACATAAGGGTTAATCATTTGGCAAAATTTGGTGCGTGTCTCATTTCTGATAGTCCTACAGTTGAGATGTTGTTGTTTGCTTCTTTCTGATTGTTGAGGCTTGATTTCCTTATCCTGGCTGCTCTAAGCTTATAGCTCATGCATTTGCATTCATTTAGTTAGTTACATCATGTATTCGTCATTTCTTTTGTTTTTGCTTGAGGACAAGCAAAGTCTCAAGTTTGGGGGTATTTGATGAGTGGGTTTTATACCTGCGAATTGGATACCTTTTGAACCCAATTCTTTGCTATCCTTAAGTATGTTTAGTATCTATTTACTTGTTTTATGCTTTTGTTGTGCAGGGAACAGTTGTGGACGACCGTGGCGGTTTTTAGCAAGTCCATGGGCAAAAGAGTAATTTCAGCAGGACAGGAGACCTCGCTGCGGCGAGCTCCCCAGGCCATTTTCCTCGACGGGGCGAGCCTCCAAGGCTTAAAACCTCGCCGGGGCGAGCCCTCACCGGGGCGAGCTCCCCAGGCTGTTTTTCGCGCTAGGGCGAGAGCAGCGTTTTGCAGGTGCGGCTTGCTTTGTCTGTTCTGCATTTGTGGCGCACTAGAGGAGGAAATTGAGGAATAGGAATATGAGGAGAGAGAAGAAAATTATCAAGCATCCAGGGAGTTGGTATTGCATTATTCAAGATTGGTTACACATCTTTGAAAAAGCTAGGGTTTGGAGCTAGAAAGAGAAGAACAAAGGAACAAAAGGAAAAATTATCAGAATTTCATCAACCAAGGAGGCTAGGAGCACGAAATAGGAGGGCAAGGATTAGAGAAGAAGAACTACACCACACCAATTCGGGAATCTTATCACAAAAAGGGTGTATCTTCATATGTTTAAGTTCTTCTTTCTTATTTTGTAACTTCAACCATGTACTATAATCAGATTATTATGTTATTGAGATTTAATATGAACTAAATTCTTCTTTCTAAGATTGCAATGGAACCCAACTTGTAGTTTAAATTGAATGCTCTCTCTTGAATGGTAATTAAGCATTTTATGAATTGGAGTTCATAATCTTTGCTTAAGGATTAATTGCTTGGCCCGTAATTACTTTGGTAACTTATATGGAATTGGGAGAGGAAGTATAAGTTGAGACCTAGTTATGAATTCATGTGAAAATTGGATATTCTTTATGGATAATGTATGAGATTATGTGACGTGAGTCTTATGTGTTATTTTTGAGGGTTGATAATTTGATTGTATTTAGGATAGACATATACCTAAATACCACATGTATCCAATTGAGAATCCGTGTTTAATGATTTCTATTGTGAAAGTCCATAGTTGATAGAATAGTTAATGGGATTTCATGTGACATGTGTCTTATTGATTATTCTTGATACGAAATTCTTGCTAGTATGTAGAATAGAGATATATCTATACACCACAATAGGAAATACGTATTTGACCATCGAGAGAGGCTTAGACATGCTTGTGATTTCTCGGGTAACAATTCTATGTCCTAATTTACTAAATAAGAGAGCGTATGATGTTTAAATGAAGAGTTGGGGGAAATTGTAATCTTAGATCTTTTTATCTTGAACTTTATCCGTGTGTAGTTAAACGTTGTTTTCTAAATTGTCTTTATTTAGTTTTAATCAACAACAAACACAAACCATATTGTCATTGTTTAAATTAGATTAATTTCTCATGCGATTGATATTTGGTAATTATTTAACATAATTCCTCGTGGGTTCGACACTTTACTTATCTTATATTATTTGTGGGCCGCGTATACTTGCGCGTGTTTTATTGATTGCGAAATCAACCAAGAACTCTTCCTAGTGACACATAAATCAATCCAAGGAGAAATGGAAAGGAGCAATGTCAAGCTGTCACCCTTAGAAGTGGGAAGCAAACCATGTCAACCAGCGCAGCTGCGCCCATTTCACAAGAGAAGCCAGCACAGCTGCACCCTTCTCTAGTGGTTGATCCTGCCGGCGCAGCTGCGCCCACATTGCAAGGGGAGCCGACGCAGCTGCGCCCTTCCCCAGAATCTGATTCTGTTGAAATTTTTGGAGAGGAAGATAGCAAAGAGAAATCTGAGCCCACTTCAATAAAAATCAAAGAGAAGACTTAACCCCCTCCCACAAGATATTATCCACCAGTTCCGTACCCTCAGAGGCAGCAAAAGCAGAAATTGGACAAACAATTCTCTAAGTTCCTTGAGGTTTTCAAAAAGCTTCAAATCAACATACCATTTGCAGAAGCCTTAGAACAAATGCCGAGCTATGCCAAGTTCATGAAGGGGATTCTGTCAAGGAAGAAGAAGTTGCAAGATTTTGAAATTATAGCTTTGATAAAAGAATGCAGTGCGGTTTTACAAAGAAAGCTACCTCCAAAGTTGAAGGATCCGAGCAGTTTCACCATTCCTTGCACCATTGGAGACCTGTCATTCAAGAAATGCTTATGTGATCTTGGTGCAAGCATTAATCTCATGCCATTGTTCGTTTTTACTCAGTTGGGATTACCAGCACCCAAGCCAACAAATGTCTCTCTTCAGCTAGCTGATCGTTCAGTCACCTATCCGAGAGGAATTGTGGAAGATGTTCTTGTTAAGGTCGATAAGTTCATATTCCTAGCTGACTTCATAATTCTAGACTTTGAGGAAGACAAGGATATTCCCATCATACTTGGGAGGCCATTTCTAGCTACCAGGAGAACTCTCATTGATGTGCAAAAGGGAGAATTGACAATGAGGGTTCAAGACCAAGAAGTCACCTTTAATGTCTTTAAAGCTATGAAATTCCTGGCCGAAGAGGAAGATTGTTTCCGAGTAGATATCATTGAAAGTGCTGTGACCAAGGAATTCAGGAAAGCCACACATAGTGACTTGCTTGAGATGACACTGACAGGAGACATCGACTTGGACGAGCCCAAAAACTGTGAGTATGTTCATTTTCTAGATGCAATACCCAGGATGGCAAGGTTCCAAGTACCTATTGAGCCCATGAAAAGCTCAAATGAAGCCTCATCTCATTTGAAACCATCTAGAGAGGTACCTCCCAAACTTGAGCTTAAGCCCTTACCGAGTCACCTCAGGTATGCATATCTAGGCACTTCAGATACTTTACCTGTCATTATTTCCTCTGCACTAACCTCTTTACAGGAAGGCGAGCTGATAAGAATCCTTCGAAAATTCCAAGGGGCTATTGGATGGACCATCGCTGACATAAAGGGATTCAGCCCCTCGATTTGCATGCACAATATTCTAATGGAAGATGACAGCAAACCTACCATAGAGCATCAAAGAAGGTTAAATCCCATCCTGAAAGAGGTGGTGAAAGCAGAAATTCTAAAATGGCTAGATGCTGGAGTCATCTACCCTATCTCTAATAGTCCGTGGGTGAGCCCTGTGCAGTGTGTACCAAAGAAGGGAGGAATGACTGTGGTAAGAAATGAGAACAACGAATTGATACCTACTCGAACAGTCACGGGATGGAGAGTCTGTATGGACTATCCATGAAAGTAGTATGCACACAAGCCAATCATATTTGATATGATGTAGCATATACTTTGTAATCTTATTCGGTTATTAATAAAAGAATTGATTTTCTTAAAAGGCATTTTATATTATCTACATAGTGCTGGTATATTAAATGTGATAAACCCATAGTTTTGAGCAATGCTTTTAGAATCATGATGGTGATCATGCTAATGAGATCTAAATTCTAGATAGCTCACAAACTAAAATCGTTCCTAATCGTTGGATTACTAAAAAGGGAATTAGTGAATCCGGATTGATTAATACATACGTTGCTTGCTCTTAAGAAGAGGATGATTGATCTCATAATCATCTGTGTGGAGACACTAAATCAAGTATGTAGGTGCTTATTGGAGAATAAGTTCACTGTACGTGGCTCGCTAGAAATACCTAATAGAGTTTTACTCGCCTGTCAATAGGAATTCCTCTAGTGATAGTAGTACAAGTGATCCTTGGACTTGAGATCATCATAATATCTTGTGTATGATGAGTTATACTTTGACATGTCCCTTAAGACCTTTAGGGTATAACAAAGGGTATGAGTGGGTATAATAAGTTGTACATGGAGATAGGTGAATGATCAACAAAGAATCTACCACGTCTAGTAAAAGATGTGAATGTCCTATGTGATTCGATAAATGACAACTCAGTAGTCCTTGGCCAAGGCAGAATGAAATTAGAAAAGAGTTTCTAATTTTCATTATTTAGAGTTGTGCATTTGAGAATCGAAATACATATAATTAAATAAAATAAGACTTGACAGAAATTCCATGTCTTATATTTAATTGGGACATTGTATGGTAGAAGGATTGAATTGTATGGTAACTATTTACTCAAAGGTTCTTTTGTGATTAATGTTGAAATCTATATTATCTAGAAAGTCGTTGATCGCTAAGGGGCTTACCCTTATTGTAGAATAAATATTATTTATTTAAACGAATTAAATAGTTTAATTTATCTATTTAAATAAGATTAGAATTGTTCTAATTGATTTATTCACAACCGGTTTAATATGGAGAACCTAAAGGGTCACACCGCAAAAGGAAAATATTTATTTAAGAAGTAAATGGCATAATTGTAGTAATAAGTTAAGTGTATTTAATTTAATCTATGGAGATAGAATAAATTAAATAGCTTAATATTTATTATTTAATATTTTGGAAATATTAAATATAAATTAATAAGAGGAGTCTTATTATTATTATTATTACTATTGCTATTATTTAATTCCTAATAGGGATTGGGAATTAATTAATATTACTATAATTTAATTCCTAATAGGGATTGAGAATTAATTAATATAACTATTATTTAATTCCTAATAGGTATTGAGAATTAATTAATATAACTATTATTTAATTCCTAATAGGGATTGAGAATTAATTAATAGAAGTACTCTCTCTCATTAATTCCTAATTGGATTAGGAATATAATTAAAGGAGTTTAATTAAAATTTGATTGCATGTTCGCGCTATATAAACCTAATAGTGGTATCAGAGCCAAACTTTATGCGAATTATTAATTATTTTGATTCTGTATATACATTGATATGTGTTTAGAACAATTTAATTGGGCATAATTGTTTGTGTAAAATTATTTTATTTTATTTTTTTTTTATTTTTGTAAATTAAAATAAAGGAGTTTATTTTGATTTGGAATTTGATTAAAAATAAAGGAGTTTATTTTTAATCAAAAAAAAAATTGGATAAATTAAAATAAAGAAGTTTATTTTGATTTGGAATTTGATTAAAAATAAAGTAGTTTATTTTCAAAAAATTGGATAAATTAAAATAAAAGAGTTTATTTTTATTTGGAATATGATTAAAATAAAAAAGTTTATTTTAATTGAAATTGGATTTCATGATAACTAATTAGAGTTGAAATTGGATTTTATACTAACTAATATTGCCCATTAAATGATATCAATGCATATATGCAATGGTTTTATTATTCATGGGATGAATGTTATTTATTGATACATATAGAGATATGTATGATAATAAATAGGGATTGATTATGGACTATTGACCAATGCGTGATTGGATTTATTTTAGTGGATGCTTGAATGTATGGGTTTTTATAAATGGGGTCTGCGTACCTCGTCTTCTCTAATTTTTTCTTAATGTAAATTCTATCTCCTTCCTATGTACTTTCCCTTGACTGCTGATCAAGGTTTCTATTTATTATAAATAGTTTTTGTAATAGGAATAGTTAGAATTAATTTTGAAGAATTGGAGACAAAGGAGCAAAGAGCGCTTGAAGACCCGTTTGTATTGGAGCCCGAGTTTAAATGTAATAGTTATATTTAAATTTAATTCTTGCACCCTATGTCTGACCTTTTGGTTCACCTGGTGGCTCTAGTGAACCAAACTAGAATAAAAGTCCATAATCAATCCGGGTAGAATATAGTATTCTATATGTGCATGCTTACTATATATATATATATTATATATTATCCAACATGCTTCGCATGTAAAATAATATGACGCGTATTTTATATATATATGTGCATGCGCGCTAAACAAGATGAGACTAATAATAACAAACCCCTTAAAGTAATTATATTAAGTCTTAAGCGTTCAAAGATATTTGGAATATCGAACGTCGCCTTCTAGCATGGTAAAGCGATAGAGTATTAAATATTTAATATGAGTTTGTTGTGTCACACAAGGCAAGTATTAAATATTTAAGATGTTGCTTTATCACACTTGATGCTTATACATAGACTGAACGATGTTGTTTTGTTGTGTCACACAAGGACAGTGTTTTTCTTTCGAATATATGGAAGTGCTAAGTTGGACTTAACTTGGATAATTTTGATTCGGATGTGTCACACTTGATCAAAATAATCTAAGAGGCAAAAATACAAGGAGTTACACAGTGATGTAATTGGCAATAGTTGTCTACCTATTTATTTATATATAGTTTCTTGTGTCACACAAGGCTATATACATTTGAAATAGGATCCTTATTCTCACTAGCAGACCTTTAATTAGATTTGCCGAACTATATATTGAGGGTAATATAGTTTGATGAAAATAGTGGGAGATACCAATTTAAAATAAAGACCTAATTTATTTTGGTAATTAATTAAAATGATTGTATGCTAAAATATTGTTAAATTACAAATTCATTTAACAGAATTTTATAATGTCTAATTCACTATCACTGCGTAGCATATTGGATGCTAATTAACCGGACCGAATTACATGGACTGGTTAAGGAATCTGAGAATAGTTCTCAAGGCTGAAAAGCTATCTTATATCCTTAATACGCATATCCCTGCAATAGTTGCAGACAATGCCTCTAAGGAAAAGATTGCTACTTTTAGAAAGTGGCAAGATGATGCATAGTTGGCTCAATGCGTCATGCTCGCATCCATGAGTAACGAGCTTCAGCGTCAGCATAAAACTATGGATGCTCTTACTATACTCTTGCACCTTCAAGGAGTTGAATGGTGAGGAAAGTAGGACTGCTAGATATTAGACATCTAAGGAGCTCTTCCAATCTAGAATCACCGATGGCACTACAGTATAGACAAATATCCTCAAAAATGATCAATCTGATTGAACAATTGGGATAACTGGGTTTAGTAATGGACGGAGAGATGATCCAGGATTTGATCTTGCAATCAGTTCCAGACTCTTTGTCACAATTTGTTGTGAATTTCAACGTGAACAAGCTTTATGTCAGCCTGCATGAGTTGCTTAAACACGTTGAAAACTGTAAAGAGTCACTTTCCAACCAAGAAAGACCAAGTCTTACTGGTAGATAATTCTTTCAAAAAGCGGAAGAGGGCCACAGGATCTTCTTAAAAGAAGAACAATTCAAAGAAGGTATAAGGAAAGGTAATAACTAAGGACACTAAGAACAAAACTGATGCAGATAGCAAAGGAGTTTGCTTCCACTGTAATAAGCCTGAACACTGGAAAGTAAATTGTAAGGAGCATCTTGCAGAGGCTAACCAAAAGAAGCTTAGTGAAGCTTCGGTTACAGATATAGGTTTGTTCATTATTGAAATAAATCTTTCTGTAGGTCAAGGTTCTACTTGCGTATTGGATACCGGCTATAGTTCTCACGTATGCAATCCAATACAGAGACTAAGCAGAAGTAGAAAGCTAAACAAAGAGTATGTAATCTTACGTGCGGAGAATGGAGTAATGGTTGCTACATTAGCCGTAGGAACTTATAGTTTAGCGTTGTCTACGGGCAAGTCTGTTAAGTTAATAAGTTGTTATTATGTTCCAGTTCTCTTAAGAAACATTATTACTTCCGTTGTTGGACAAGGAAGGTTCTGGTATTATATTTAAGAACAATTGTTGTTCTATTTATAATGATAATGTTTTGTTTGAAACTGGAAGATCACTTGATAGACTTTGTAAACTTGACTTACATGAAAAATAATTTTGCAAATTGAACAAACTAGTAAAAGAAAAGGAGTTGATCATTCAAAAAGTTGAATATGTGTATTTGATGAAATACAAGTCTGAATCATTTGAAAGGTTCAAAGAATTCAGAAGTGAAACAAATTGACAAAGTATTAAGATTCTTTGATCAGATCGAGGAAGGAGTACTTGTGCAATAAGTTTCTAGATCATCTCAAAATGGTATTTTCTCATAATGGGCACCTCCTGATACGCAATAATTGATTGGTGTATCTAAAAGGAAAAATTGTACCTTGTTGGACTTGGTGCAGTCCATAATGATTTTTACCGACATTCTAGTATCCATCTGGGGTTAAGCCCTAGAAACGGCTGCATATCTACAAAAATAAGGTAACCTCAAAAATCCAAGCCCAAGACTCCATAAAGGTTATGGATAGGGAGGATTCCTACTCTTAAGTATGTTAAGATAAGGGGTTGTCCAGCTTATGTGAAAAGGTTTCAAAGATAAGTTTGGGACAAAATTTGACAAGTGCAGAGTTGTGGGATATCCTAAAGAAAGTTTAGGGCATTATTACTATAATCCTATACGCTGCCTTCTTGGATAAAGATGTTTGTCATTGAAGGAGCTAGTGGGAGGGTAATAGATCTTGAAAGAGTTCAAGAACCACAAAGCACTTTAAATCAAACCGAGGGACCTGTAGATAGACCTATTGTACCATAACCGAATCGTAAATCTGGAAGAGTACCGAAGATACCTAGGAGGTATGGATTCATCATAGAGGATGATGATGAGGTATGCATCATAGAAGATGATGATCCAGTTATATACGATGAGACTATGAGTAGAAGACACTCAGAGAAATGGCAGATGGCCATGAAATCCGAAATAGACTCCATGTATGAGAACCAAGTATAGACTCTGGTTACTCCACCGAAAGGCATAGTGTCTAGAGGGTGTAACTGGGTTTTTAAAGAGAAAGACTAGGGCAAATGGCAAGGTGGAGACCTGTAAGACCATACCTGTTTAAAAGGTTTCAAATAAAGTCAAGGAGTTGACTGCAATAAAACCTTATTAGCGGGTAATGCTCAAGTCCATTTGGATTTTGCTTGTGATTATAACTTATTACGAAATCTGGCAAAATGGATGTGAAGACGTCCTTCCTCAATAAAGACTTGAGGAGAATGTATGTATGATACAACCAGAGGAATTTGTTTCAAAGGTTGAAACAAATCGTGTTTTAAGCTACAATGATCTATTTATGGATTGAAGCAAGCTTCTCAAAGATGGAACATTCATTTTGATGAGACAGTCAAAAGAGTTTGATTTTATCAAAAACGAGAACGAACCTAGTGTGTACAAAAAGGGTCAGTGGGAGCACTGTGACATTCCTAGTATTATATGTTGATATATTACTGATAAAGAATGATACACCAATGCTACAATCAGTAAATATAAAATAGTCTAAACATTCCTCCATGAATAACTTGGGAGGAGCATCCTATAAATTGGAGATATAAATCTATATAGATAGATTTAAAAGGATGTTCGGTTTGACCCAATGAATGTATATTCAATCGATGCTAAAGGCGTTTAGCATGGCAAACTCTAAGAGAGGTCTCATGATGATGAGCCATGGAGTGAATCTCTATAAAATTGTCTCCAATTTAAAGAGAGATCGCATGAGTTACTATCATGTATGCAATGAATATACAAGGCCTGATGTTGATCAGTCATATTCTGGAGAAGATCACTATAAGATAGTGATAAACATCTTAAGTACTTAACCGGTATTGAAGATGTGATCATGATTCATGGTAGGTCTGAATTAAAACTAGAGGGCTAAACAGACTCAAGTTTTTCAGACTGACCAAGACGATAATAAATCCACTTTAGGGTAAATTGTTACCTTGAATGGTGGTGCAGTGAATTGGAAAGGTTCCAAAATAGCAAAGAGTTGCTGATTTAGTGACAAAGACAAAGTATATAGCTGTAAGTGAAGCTGCAAGTTGATTGTTTGGATGAAAAGTTCATCACAGAACTAGGAATAGTTCCTAAGTCTCATCTTGGATTCAAACATGTGTTGCAGCACTTTAATTTGATTAGAGGAATCATTGAAAGAAGAAAAGTCACTATAGAGATAGTGGACTCTCAAGAACAACATTGCATATCCATTTACTAAAGTTTTATCCAAACGGCAGGATGATCGTCACTTAGAGAAGAAGGGTATTAGATACCATGACGATTGGCTTTAGTGCAAGTGGGAGATTGAAAGTAGTATGCACACAAGCCAATCATATTTGATATGATGTAGCATATACTTTGTAATCTTATTCGGTTATTAATAAAAGAATTTATTTTCTTAAAAGGCATTTTATATTATCTACATAGTGCTGCTATATTAAATGTGATAAACCCATAGTTTTGAGCAATGCTTTTAGAATCATGATGGTGATCATGCTAATGAGATCTAAATTCTAGATAGCTCACAAACTAAAATCGTTCATAATCATTGGATTACTAAAAAGGGGGTTAGTGAATCCGGATTGATTAGTACATACGTTGCTTGCTCTTAAGAAGAGGATGATTCATCTCATAATCATTTGTGTGGAGACACTAAAGCAAGTATGTAGGTGCTTATTGGAGAATAAGTTCACTGTACGTGGCTCGCTAAGGAATACCTAATGGAGTTTTACTCGCCTGTCAATAGGAATTCCTCTAGTGATAGTAGTACAAGTGATCCTTGGACTTGAGATCATCATAGTATCTTGTGTATGATGAGTTATACTTTGACATGTCTCTTAAGACCTTTAGGGTATAACAAAGGATATGATTGGGGTTACACACTCTTACATTAGATTGTGGAAAGTACTTACAATTTCTATAGAGATAGAAACTAGGGTTTTGCCAAACACCCAACTTCTTCAATATTTGTTCTTCCTTGGTGGATCACCTCTAGAGGCCAAACACTTGGGTGGCTAACATTGATCAAAGGAAAGAATCACACCGTTGAATTCAAGGAGAACTCGAAGGACTAGGAGTTGAACTTGTACCTGAGGAAGTTTTGTTCTACAAGGGTATAATTCTTATTCTCCATCTCTTTCGTTTAATTAATAATTGTACATAAAGAAAGATCATGGTGATGGTTTGTATAAAATTTTAAAATCTGATTTTGTCACGCTTCCGCTTTATTTATGTAATTTGATTGCATGTTCGCGCTATACAAACCTAACAGTCCAAAGCTCAACAAAGCCACGAGGAAGGATCACTTCCCACTTCCATTCATAGATCAGATGTTAGACAGACTAGCAGGGCATGAATACTACTGTTTGCTTGACGGATATTTTGGATATAATCAAATTGCCATTGCTCTAGAGGACTAAGAGAAGACAACGTTTACTTGTCCATATGGAACTTTTGCTTTCAGGCGAATGTCCTTCTGTCTATGTAATGCTCCAACCACATTTCAACGATGCATGATGGCTATATTTTCTAACATGGTAGAAATCAACATGGAGGTTTTCATGGATGATTTTTCAGTGTTTGGAAATTCCTTCGACAGCTGTCTAAAGAATTTGATCATGGTACTGAAAAGATGCGTGGAAACAAATCTTGTGCTTAACTGGGAGAAATGTGACTTCATGGTTCAGGAAGGAATAATATTGGGACACAAAGTCCAAGTAAAAGGTTTGGAGGTGGATAAAGCAAAATTAGAAACCATCGAGAAATTGCCTCCACCAACTTCTGTAAAGGGAGTTCGAAGTTTTTTGGGCCATGTTGGGTTCTACCGCAGATTTATCAAAGACTTCTCCAAAATCACGAAACCCCTGTGCAATCAATTGGAAATGGATGTCCCATTCATATTCGATGAAAATTGCTTAACAGCCTTCGAGTTGTTGAAAAAGAAGTTGACCACAACACCTGTGATAGTGGCACCGGATTGGTCTCTTCCATTTGAGCTTATGTGTGATGCTAGTGATTATGCTTTGGGCGTGGTATTGGGTCAGCGCAGAGACACGGTTCTACATGCAGTCTACTACGCCAGCAAAACACTCTCAGACGCCCAGATGAATTACACCACCACCGAGAAGGAATTACTCCCTGTTGTTTACGCATTTGACAAGTTTCGGTCCTATCTAATTGGAACAAAGGTAGTAGTGTACACAGACCATGCAGCAATTCGGTATTTGATTTCAAAGAAAGACGCCAAACCAAGGTTAATCAGGTGGATCCTTTTGCTCCAAGAATTTGACTTGGAAATAAAGGACAAGAAAGGCACGGAGAACCTTGTAGCTGATTATCTCTCCAGATTTGACAATCCAAAGCGGGAAGGTAAAGATAAGGCTGAAATAAATGATTGTTTCCCTGATGAACAATTATTTGTAGTAACATCTGAGATCCCATGGTTCGCTGATATTGTCAACTATCTTGTGAGTGATGTACTACCATCGGATCTAACCTCTCAGCAGAAGAAGAAATTTTTGCATGATGCAAAGAGATACATATGGGACGAACCCTACTTGTTCAAACAATGTACAGATCTTGTGATCCGAAGGTGCATTCCTGATGTCGAGACTACCAGTATATTACATGCATGTCATTCTTCTCTGTATGGCGGCCATTATGGAACGCAGAGAACTGCAGCCAAAGTGCTCCAAGCCGGGTTCTATTAGCCCACTTTGTTCAAAGATGCCCATCAACTCATAAAGAATTGTGATCGATGCCAACGGCTGGGCAACATCTCCAACCGCAATGAAATGCCACTAAATGTAATCCTGGAGGTGAAGATCTTTGACGTATGGGGCATAGACTTCATAGGACCATTTTCGTCATCCTACAACAATCTCTATATCCTTCTTGCGGTTGATTATGTGTCCAAATGGGTGGAGGCTTCGGCTTTACCTACCAATGATGCTAAGGTGGTTCTTAGGTTCCTACAAAAGAGCATTTTCACTAGATTTGGCACTCCTCGGGCTATTATCAGTGATGAGGGCAGTCATTTCTGCAATAAACAGTTCACAGCCCTCCTGGCTAAATACGGAGTGAGGCACAGAATTGCCACGGCATACCACCCACAAACAAATGGGCAAGCCGAAGTGTCAAATAGAGAGGTCAAGCGAATTCTGGAGAAGATTGTCAATCCTTCCAGAAAAGACTGGTCATTGAAGCTAGATGAAGCATTATGGGCGTACAGAATAGCCTATAAGACACCCCTCGGCATGTCCCCATACCATGTGGTCTACGGCAAAGCTTGTCATCTTCCGGTTGAACTAGAGCACAATGCTTATTGGGCGATCAAGAAGTTAAATTTTGACCCATCTGCAGCGGGAGAGAGGAGACTTCTACAGCTAAATGAACTTAATGAGTTTCGTTTACAGGCCTATGAGAATTCTAAACTCTATAAGGAAAAAGTAAAGAGATGGCACAACCGAAAAATCATCGAAAGAAAATTTGAACCTGGCCAAGCGGTCTTGCTATTCAACTCCAGGCTCAAATTGTTCCCAGGAAAGCTCAAATCCCGATGGTCGGGTCATTTTACCAGCACCGCTGTATTCCCACACGGAGTAGTCGAAATAATTGGAAAGGACAGTGAACAACCATTCAAGGTGAATGGCCAACGACTGAAACACTATTGGGGAGGCGAAGTCGATCGCCAAGAATCCTCAGTTGTCCTAGCCATGGACATAGCACCAATGGATAGTCGAGCTAACCGACTTTAAACCAAAGCGCTTCTCGGGAGGCAACCCGAGTTTACTGTTTTACTTTTTATTCTTGTGTCATTATAATTTAGTTTCATTGATTTTCATGTTAACATGTTTGTTTGCTTTTCAGGTGTCCAATCACGCCCTCAACCGTATGACTTAAACAGACTTTAAGTTTGGAGGTGTAAAGTACAATGCATTGCGTATGCATCGTTTGTAAGTTTGAATTAAGATTTTCGTTCCTTTTTAGTTATGTTAGATGATTTTAAGAATTGAGTTTTTCACCTATATTCTAATATGTGCCAAGTGTGTTTCCTATGTATTTAAAAAAAATTATCCAGGGAGTTTAAAGGTCGGCGCAGCTGCGCCGTCCCTCAAGTCATCTAGTGCGCAGCTGCGCCGGGGTTTGTCAGCAAGAGGCAACTGAGCAACAGCGCAGCTGCGCCCCACCATCAGGACATCAGCAGCGCAGCTGCGCTGGGGTCTGTCTGAGCCACATCTGAGCATCAACGCAGCTGTGCTCCCTCAACAGTACAACAAGGGCGCATCTGCGCCCATCGACTGAAAAAAAATTTATATATAGGACCCGTACCCATCAGTCCTGTCACATCAAAACATATACCCTAAAACCTAAAACTCTCCCTATCAGCAGAGCAAACCCTCTCCCCTCTTCTCTTGCCATTTTCCCCAAACCCTAGTTACACCTGCTCTTCCTTCAAACCCTAGAATCCTTTAATCATGCCGAAACGTGCATGCACACCACAGCCTTCTTCTTCTTCCAGTAGCAGTGGGTCTGAATTTGCGGGTGGTGGCATCAACACTCTGGATGCCACCAAATTCATCAACCTCTCAGCCCAGCACTACTACTGGGAGGTGCTGAGCGTCAAATCCTTCATACCGGAGAGGGGTTTGAAGCCCAAGGCACAGGATGGGCAGATTCTGGACCAAATCTGGCGTCTGGGCTGGTTGCTTTTCATCGAGACCCCAATGTCCGCTCTGATGGCCATTGTTCGGGAATTCTATGCCAATGCCCGGGAAACTCATAATGGCATTTCGTTCGTTCGGGGCAAGCATGTCTCCTACACTGCCCAGGCGATTAACGACCTCTTCCGCCTGCCGTCTACTACTGCTGAGGCCACCAACTGGGTGGTACATGAGTGCTTCGAGACTGATCTCGATGCTTTGGTGTGTGAGATGTGCCAGCCAGACACTCAATGGAAGACTTAGCCGGGCACCACTCAGAAGGTACACTTCCCCCAGACCGCGCTGAACAGATATGCCAAGGCGTGGTACGCCTTCATCTGCGCGAGTATACTTCCGACCAGCCATCACCAGGACGTAACCAGGGACAGAGCGATTCTCTTACACCGTATTCTGCGAGGTGGGAGCACTAACATGGGGTATATCATTCACCAGTCCATGCTTCGTTTCATGAGGGCAGTCACTTCTGGTGCTATTCCACACGCCTCGATTATCACACGCCTTTGTCTTGCGGTGAAGGTGGAATGGGGCGAGGAGACTCTCCAGTTACCTATGAGGGACATTGACAGCGCCACGATCAGGAAGTTTAATGTATGGCGCGGTGGAGGGTCCCGTTCCAATGGGTTGGGCTTCATTATTGCTGATGAGGAGGAAGAGATCAGTGAGGAGGGCGTGCCTGCACCGCCAATGCAGCAGAGGAGAGTCGGTGGACATGAGCGCGAGATGCGCTGCCTGCAGTGCCGCATGGACGCGCTGCACACGAGCTTCAAAGACTACAGTGTCTCCTTTGTAGGTGCACTGTCAGAGGCATTCAGCCAGCAGGGGGTCCACGTCGAATTTCCCACCTTTGGAGCCAACATCCCTTATCCTCCGCCTGACACACCGCCTGGTGGCGCCGAGGACGACTCTTAGGGGAGTACTCTTTACCCTTTTATCTCCAATGAGGACATTGAATATTTTAAGTTTGGGGGTATTAGGCTTGCCTATTTATTTGTGATGCTTTTATTTATCTGTTTTTATTTTGTTAGTTTAATTGCTTGTTTTCTTTAATTGTTATTAATATTTGCATGATTCAAAAAAAAAATTGCATATCATATCATGTAGTTTAGTTGCATGATCCTAACATCTTGATGAGTAAACATCCTCACTTGCCTGTGACGAGAATTGTTTTTTGTAAATTGCTAAGACTTGGGTCGAATGCCATGATATACTGCAAATCTTGTCTTGTTTTAAGTCTGATAGAACCAGTTAGCACGCCTTTAGTAGTTATCTTACTAAGTAGCCTAAAGATTTGCATAATTGAGTTCTGGGGGGAAATTGGTGTGTTAATAAAGAGTAAGCAAATGAGGGTAGTGTAGGCTGAGACAACACTTGTGTCTAAGTTTGGGGGAAAACTTAGTGAGGCATTTGAACAACGAGATGGAGCGTAAAACGCACTCGTTGTTGTTTATTATATATAATAATAATAATAATAATAATAATAATAATAATAATAATAATAATAATAATAATAAAATATTGAAGAAATGCTTGGTTAGCCTAGTTTTGTGGCCTTTGATATTCGAGTAAGTACGCCCTAGGGGATGTCTCTACACCTAGCGCCCTAAGACCAATTGGTTTGGGAGTCGTTGGTCGAAAGCTCGCTACATGGGTATCATTGAAAAGCCTAAGGGAACTGGACATTGCACAACCAAGTATCATAGTCCGAATAACCTCTAAGTCGGTCCCCAATATAGACATAGTGTTGTCTTAACTGTAACTTACCCCATTTGTTGTGTTGCAAGTTTGAGTATACGAATTTCCCCCTAAGAAACATATTATGAGAATCATTTGGGTTGCTATAAGTTTGATGAATACTACACACACACTTTATCGCTCACTACAGGATTTGATTTGCATGACTGTCATGGTACACGAACTAAGTTTTGGTTAGATGCTTG
The DNA here is from genome assembly GCA_034770075.1 of Aralia elata. Taxonomy (NCBI): domain Eukaryota; kingdom Viridiplantae; phylum Streptophyta; class Magnoliopsida; order Apiales; family Araliaceae; genus Aralia; species Aralia elata. The sequence continues at coordinate 4,462,221 of JAVJAP010000049.1, forward strand.
GATCTTTTGAGGCAAAGCATTTGAATTGTTTACTAATTGATGAGGGTCATGATGCATTCTTAGAATATTGCATTTCATCCATGTTTGCATTCATAATAATTGCTTGAGGACAAGCAACAATTCAAGTTTGGGGGTATTTGATGAGTAGGTTTTATACCTACTTATTGGATACTAATCTACTTCATTTGTTGCTTAACTTGCAGCTCCTTAGTATGTTTTCATGCATTTTCTGTTTCTTTTTGGAATTGCTTCACTTTGTACATTTTATGGCTATTAAACAGTTTTTGGTTAAGTTGGCACATTATATAATCATATGATGATTGGGATCTGAGTGAATTATAATTGCTTGCACAGGGCACGAGATTCGAGAAAACAGGCTGAGTAAACCAGTGCAGCAGCAGACTGACATACAGCGCAGCTGTGCCCTTGTTGGCTTGGAAGCTGATGTAGCTGCGCCAGTGCCCTGCGCCCAGAAGAATTCCAGCGCAGCTGCGCCCTACTTGGCCTTGAGGCCGGCGCAGCTGTGCCATCCCTTTTCCTGCTGATGTCATCTGCGCAGCTGCGCCTATTTTGCAAAGGATACCAGCGCAGCTGCGCCTGTCGCCAGCCAGCCATGCGGGCACGTTCCAAACAGCGAAGCAGCATTACCAAAAATCATGCCAATACCAGTTTTTAAGGATTAGTGGAGCAAAACTTTATTAGTGGGAATCAAAATAAGTCAATAGAAGACAAATTAAGCATGTAATATAATGAATTGTGATTTCAATTGAGAGGGAGTTCCTCCCACATGAAAATTAGAAAGTTTACTGCATTCTTAGTTCTAGATTCAAAACAATTCTGCTGATCATTAAATTCACTTGGGAGCTAAAGAATGGAGCTAAATGGGTGCTGAATTGAAGCTTGGGAGCAAGAAATCAAGAATCAACACAACTTGGAAAATCATCAGAAGTTGCAGAAACGGAAGAACGGAAACAGGGAGCTTTAATATTTTCTGTTTTTGATTAATTTTTCCTATTCTGTAATTATGATGATGAACCAATTGTGTATGATGAATGCTATTATTGTCATTATGAACTAAACTTAATTTGTGGGATTATAATGGATCTTTTGCATTAACGAAAAATTGATATGTTTCCTTATTGTTGCTAGTTGGTTATGAAATGAATGTCTAGCATAATTTATACTTAAAGTTTAATTGCTTGATCACTAATTACCACGATAATTTATATGGAATTGGGAAAGGAAATATAAATTGAGATCTGATTATGCTAGCATATGTTCATAATTTTTACATTCCTCGTGAAGTTATGTTTCGTGCTTAGGATAGAGATATACCGAAGCACCATATGTGGCCAATTGAGAACTTGTACTTAAACCCTCTTGATTGTAATTCACATAGAAATATAGTGCGTTAGTCATCTAGGGTGTTCACATTCATTTTATCAATTGTGGATTTAGTGTGATATGAATATGGTGCATCGAAAGGTGGTCATATTTTACATTCGTGTTCTCGACCAACATTCCATAATAATCAATTAGCAACAATAGGAAGCATGGAAATCTAAGTTTACAATAAGTGAAATTATAATCCCAAACCCATAAAATCTGTATTTATACAATCATAATTTACTCTATTTGTTTCTCTAGTAATCATTGGACAATTTCATCATTGCATTCAACTGTTTAAAAAGACTGAAATAATGATAAAATCGGTGTTTGTAGTCGTAAATGCAATTCCATTCCTCGTGGGATCGATACTTTACTTACTTTATATTACTTGTGGATCACGTGCACTTGCGTGTATGAGTCATATTTGTTGTACATACAAATATCCCAACACCTGTCAATAGCAATTCATATAGTGATAGCAGTAGAAGTGATCCTTGGACTTGAGATCATCATAGTATCTTGTATATGATGAGTTATACTTTGACATGTCCCTTAAGACCTTTAGGTTATATCAAAGGGTATGATTGGGTATAATAAGTTGTACATGGAGATAGGTGAATGATCAACAAAAAATCTACCACGTCTAGTAAAAGATGTGAATGTCCTATGTGATTCGATAAATGACGACTCAGTAGTCCTTAGCTAAGACATAATGAAATTAGAAAGGTGTTTCTAATTTGCATTATTTAGAGTTGTGCATTTGGGAATCGAAATACATATAATTAAATAAAATAAGACTTGACAGTAATTCCATGTCTTATATTTAATTGGGACATTGTATGGTAGAAAGATTGAATTGTAAGGTAACTATGCACTTAAAGGTTCTTTTGTGATTAATGTTGAAATCTATATTAACTAGAAAGTCGTTGATCGCTAAGGGAGCTTACCCTTATTGTAGAATAAATATTATTTATTTAAATGAATTAAATAGTTTAATTTATTTATTTAAATAAGATTAGAATTGTTCTAATTGATTTATTCACAACCGGTTTAATATGTAGAACCTAAAGGGTCACACCGCAAAAGAAAAATATTTATTTAAGAAGTAAATGACATAATTGTAATAATAAGTTAAGTATATTTAATTTAATCTATGGAGATAGAATAAATTAAATAGCTTAATATTTATTTTTTAATATTTTGGAAATATTAAATATAAATTATAAAGAGGAGTCTTATTATTATTATTACTATTACTATTATTTAATTCCTAATAGGGATTGGGACTTAATTAATAGAAGTACTCTATCATGAATTCCTAATTGGATTAGGAGCATAATTAATTAAAGGAGTTTAATTATAATAGAAACCTTAATCCTAAATAGTTTAGGGAAGGGTTATTCCTACATCTATAAATAAGAGGAGTCTTATCATAGATTAGGGTTACACACTCTTGCATTAGATTGTGGAGAGTACTTACAATTTCTATAGAGATAAAACTAGGGTTTTACCAACACCCAACTTCTTGAATAACTATTCTTCCTTGGTGGATCACCTCTAGAGGCCAAACACTTGGGTGGCTAACGTTGATCAAGCAAAGGAATTTAGTCGGTGGAATTCAAGGAGAACACGAAGGAATTGGAGGTGAACTTGTACCCGAGGAAGCACGGTTCTACGAGGGTATAATTTTTATCTCTATCTCTTTCGTTTATATCGTTAATTGAGCACATAGATTGATCATGGTGATGGTTTGTATAAAATTTTAAAATCCGATTTTATCGCGCTTCCGCTTTATTTATGTAATTTGATTGCATGTTCGCGTCATATACAAACCTAACAGTGGTATCAGAGCCTAATCTTGTGCTAATTATCGATTTTGATGATTCCATGTGTGTATGGTATGCGATTGGATTGAAATTTTTGGGCAGAATCTGTTTTTTCTGAATCTGCTACGCGGCGCAGCTGCGCCATTTCCAGTTCATTCTGCAGCGCAGCTGCGCCCAAACCCAGGAAGTCGTTTCTGGGGTTCAGCGCAGCTGCGCCGTTTCCCAGTTCATTTTGGGCATAGCTGCGCCGGACAGCAGAATCCGAAAAATAATTTTTCCTTCAATTAAAATAAATGGTTTATTTAATTGATACAAGTTTAAAATAAAGATGTTTATTTTATCTGGAATAAGATTTCAGATTGCTAAAATTAAAGGAGTTTAATTTGGATTTGGTTTTTGATTAAAATAAAAGAGTTTATTTTGTTTCAAAACTAAATATTAGCAAAACATTTGCCCATTAATTGATATCAATGCATATATAGAATGGTTTTATTATTAATGCGATGAATGTTATTTATTGATACATATAGAGATATGTATGATAATAAATAGGGATTGATTATGGACTATTGACCAATGTGTGATTGGAATTATTTTAGAGGATGCTTGAATGTATGATTTTTATAAATCGGGTCTGCGTACCTCGTCTTCTCTAATTTTTCTTAATGTAAAATTCTATCTTCCTCCTATGTACTTCCCCTTGACTGCTGATCAAGGTTTCTATTTATTGTAAGTAATTTATATAATAGGACTAGTTAGAATTAATTTTGAAGAATTGGAGACAAAGGAGCAAGAAGCGCATGAAGACCCGTTTGTAATGGAGCCCGGGTTTAAATGTAATAGTTATATTTAAATTTTATTCTTGCACCCTAGGTTTGACCTTTTGGTTCACTTGGTGGCTCTAGTGAACCAAACTAGAATAAAAGACCATAATCAATCCGGGTAAAATATAGTATTCTATATGTGCATGATTACTATATATATATATATATTATATATTATACAACATGCTTCGCATGTTAAATAATATGACTCGTATTTTATATATATATGTGCATGCGCGCTAAACAAGATGAGACTAATAATAATAAACCTCTCAAAGAAATCATATTAAGTCCTAAGCGTTCAAAGATATTAGGAATATAGAACATCGCCTTCTAGCATGGTAAAACAATAGAGTATTAAATATTTAATATGAGTTTGTTGTGCACACACAAATCGAGTATTAAATATTTAAGATGTTGTTTTTATCACATTTCATGCTTATTAAGGAATTGAACATTACTGCTTTGTTTTGCACACACAAGGGCGGTCTTTTTCTCCTCACATATATGGAAGTGCTAGGTTGGACTTAACTTAGATTATTTTAGTTCGGATGTGCAGACACTTGACCATCATAATCTAAGAGGCAAAATACAAGGAGTTACATAGTGATATAATTGATAATAGTTGTCTACCTATTTATTTATATATAGTTTGTTATGCACATACAAGGATATATACATTTGAAATGGGATCCTTAATCTCACTAGCAAATCTTTAATTAGATTTGCCGAACTATATAATGAGGGTAATATAGTTTGATGAAAAAGTGAGAGATACCAATTTAAATAAAGACCTAATTTTTTTTGGTAATTAATTAAATGAATGTATGCTAAAATGTTGTCTATTTTCACATGCAGAATTTAAAAATATCAAACTCACTATCACTGCGTAGCATACTTGATGCTAACAAACTGACCGGACCGAATTACACGGACTGGTTAAGGAATCTGAGAATTGTTCTCACTGCTGAAAAGATTTCTTATGTCCTAAATTCGCCAGTCCCTGCAAATGTTGCAGAAACAGCCTCTGAGGAAGAGATTGCTACTTTCAGAAAGTGGCAAGATGATGCAATCTTGGCTCAATGCATCATGCTCGCATCCATGAGTAACGAGCTTCAGCGTCAGCATGAAACTATGGATGCTCCTAATATATTGCTGCACCTCAAAGAGTTGTACGGTGAGCAAAGTACGACTGCTAGATATCAGATATCTAAGGAGCTCTTCCGATCTCGTATGACCGAGGGCACTGCTGTTGAGACTCATGTCCTTAAGATGATCAATCTGATTGAACAACTTGGACAACTTGGGTTCGTGATGGATGGGGAGTTAAGCCAAGATTTGATCTTGTAGTCACTCCCGGACACCTTCTCACAATTTGTTTTGAATTTTCACATGAATAAGTTGGACGTCAGCTTGCCTGAGTTACTTAACATGCTGAAAACTGTTGAAGGTCACTTCTCATCTAACAAGAACCAAGTCTTACTAGTGGATGATTCTTCCAAGAAAAGGAAGAGGCCCAAGGTATCTTCGGAAAAGAAGAAAAACAAGAAGGCTAAGGGCAAGGCAAAAAGCAAGGATAAAAAGAAACCTGATCCTGATAGCAAAGGAATTTGCTACCATTGTAACAAGCCGGGACATTGGAAGAGGAACTGCAAGGAGTATCTTGTGGACCAAAAGCTTCTCCAAGATACTTCCAATGTCAAATCTAAGTTTGTTCATGATTGAAATTAATTTTTCTGAAAGTCAAAATTTTACTTGGGTATTGGATATCGGCTGTAGTTCTCACATATGTAATCATATACAGGGACTAAGCAGACGTAGAAAGCTAAACAAGGATGAAGTCGTCCTACGAGTGGAAAATGGAGCAAAGGTTGCTGCATTAGCTGTAAGGACTTATTGTTTAGCACTGCCTTCGAGCAAGTTCATTAGTTTAAATAATTGTTATTATGTTCCGACACTCATTAGAAACATTATTTTAATTTTTGTATTGGATATGGATGGTTTTGATATTATAATAAAGAACAATAGTTGTTCTATTTATAATAAAAATATTTTATATGGTGTTGGCAATCTACTGAATGGACTTTACATACTTGACTTTCATGAAAATATACTTCAAATTGAACAAACAAAGAAAAGAAAAAGAGATGATGTTAATTATACCTTTATGTGGCACTATAGACTCGGTCATATTAATGAAACAAGATTATCCAAGTTGCATAAAGATGGGCTTTTAGAGCTATCTGATTACGAATTATATCCAACTTGAGAATCTTGTCTCATGGGTAAGATGACTAAATCCCCTTTTAGCGGAAAAGGAGAAAGAGTTACAGAGTTGTTAGCGTTGGTACACAGAGACGTATGTGAACCTATGACAACGAATGCACGAGGAGGGTATTCTTATTTTATTACTTTCACTGATGATCATTCTAGATTTGGATATGTGTATTTAATGAAATACAAATCTGAATCGTTTGAAAAGTTCAAAGAATTCAGAAGTGAAGTAGAGAAGCAAACTGGTAAGAGTATTAAGATTTTTCGATCGGATCGAGGAGGGGAATACTTGACCAATGAGTTTCTCAATTGTCTCAAAGAAAATGGTATAATCTCACAATGGACTCCACCAGGGACGCCACAGTTGAATGGTGTATCTGAAAGGAGAAATCGAACATTGTTGGACATGGTTCATTCCATGATGAGTTTTACCGACCTTCCAATATCCTTCTGGGGTTATGCCCTAGAAACGGTTGCATACCTACTTAACAAGGTACCTACCAAATCCGTCTCAAAGACCCCATATGAGATATGGACAGGGACGAAACCTAGTCTTAAACATGTTAAGACTTGGGGTTGTTTAGCTTATGTCAAAAGGTTTGAGCATGATAAGCTGAAGACTAGATCCGATAAGTGTAGATTTGTGGGATATCCTAAAGAAAGTTTAGGATATTATTTCTATCATCCTACTGATCAAAAGGTGTTTATTGCGAAACACACTGCCTTCTTGGAAAAGGAGTTTATCCTTGAAGGGGTTAGTGGGAGGAAGATATATCTTGAAGAAGTTCAAGAACCACAAAATACTACGGATCAAAGTCAGGTACCTGACCAAGTAGAAGAACCTACTGTACCACTACCTATTCTTAAATCTGGAAGAGTACCGAAGATAACTGATAGGTATGGATTCACATAAAGGATGATGATGAGGTACACATCATAGATGATGATGATCTATTGACTTACGAAGAGGCTATGAGTAGTAAAGACTTAGAGAAATGGCTTGAAGCCATAAAATCCGAGATGGACTCCATGTATGAAAACCAAGTATGGACTTTGGTTTCACTGCCTGAGGGCATAAAGCCTATTGGGTGTAAATGGTTATTTAAAAGAAAGACTGGAGCGGACGGCAAGGTAGAGACCTATAAGTTCCGATTGGTCGCAAAAGGTTTCAAACAAAGACACGGAGTTGACTATGATGAAACCTTCTCACCAATAGCAATGCTCAAGTCCATTCGGATTTTGCTTGAAATTGCAACTTATTATGACTACGAAATCTGGCAAATGGACGTGAAAACGGCCTTCCTCGATGGAGAGCTTGAGGAGGACGTGAAAACGGCCTTCAACGGTTGGAACAAACCAAGTCTGTAAGCTACAACGATCCATTTATGGGTTGAAGCAAGCTTCTCGAAGGTGGAACATCCGTTTTGATGAGATAATCAAAAGGTTTGATTGTATCAAAAACGAGGATGAACTATGTGTGTACAAGAAGGTTAGTGGGAGCGTTGTTTCATTCCTTGTATTATATGTTGATGATATATTACAGATAGGGAATGATGTTCCTATGCTACAGTCGATCAAAATTTGGTTATCTAAGCACTTCTCCATGAAGGACTTGGGTGAGGCATCCTATATTTTGGGGATAAAGATCTAAAAGGATGCTGGGCTTGACCCAGGGAAAGTACATTGACTCGATGCTAAAGAAGTTTAGCATGGAAGATTCCAAGAGAGGTCTCATGCTGATGAGCCATGGAATACATCTCTCCAAGAAACATGCCCCAAAGACACCTAAGGAGAGAGACCGTATGAGTGAGATTCTTTATGCTTCCGCAATAGGATCTATCATGTACGGTATGATATGTACTAGACCAGATATCGCTCATGCATTTAGTGTAACGAGCAGATATCAGTAGAATCCAGGAGAAGAGCACTGGAAGGCAGTGAAAAACATCCTAAAGTACTTGAGAAGAACTAAGGATGTATTTCTTGTCTACGGTGGGTTTGAAGTGAAACTAGAGGGCTATACAGACTCAAGTTTTCGAACGGACCAAGATAATAGTAAATCCGTTTCAGGGTATGTGTTTACCTTAAACGGTGGCGCAGTGAGTTGGAAGAGTTCCAAGCAGCAAACAGTTGCTGATTCAGTGACAGAGGCAGAGTACATAGCTGCAAGTGAACCTACAAAGGAAGCTGTTTGGATGAAGAAGTTCATAACTGAACTTGGAGTGGTTCCTAGCATTAGAGGAGTCGTACCTTTATTCTGTGACAACAACGGAGCTGTTGCGCAGGCTAAGGAACCCAAGTCTCATCAGAAATCCAAACACGTGTTGCGGTGGTTTCATTTGAGTAGAGAGATCATTGAAAGAGGAGATGTCACCCTCGAGCGTGTGGACTCTCAAGACAACATTGCAGATCCATTTACTAAAGCTTTAACACAACAATAGTTTGATTGTCGCTTAGAGAAGATGGGTATTAGATACCATGGCGATTGACTTTAATGCAAGTGGGAGATTGAAAGTAGTATGCACACAAGCCAATCATATTTGATATGATGTAGCATATACTTTGTAATCTTATTCATTTATTAATAAAAGAATTGATTTTCTTAAAAGGCATTTTATATTATCTACATCGTGCTGTTATATTAAATGTGATAAACCCATAGTTTTGAGCAATGCTTTTAGAATCATGATGACGATCATTCTAATGAGATCTAAATTCTAGATAGCTCACAAACTAAAATCATTCCTAATCGTTGGATTACTAAAAAGGGGTTTAGTGAATCCGGATAGATTAGTACATACGTTGCTTGCTCTTAAAAAGAGGATGATTGATCTCATAATCATTTGTGTGGAGACACTAAAGCAAGTATGTAGGTGCTTATTGGAGAATAAGTTCACTGAACGTGACTCGCTAAGGAATACCTAATGGAGTTTTACTCGCCTGTCAATAGGAATTCCTCTAGTGATAGTAGTACAAGTGATCCTTGGACTTGAGATCATCATAGTGTCTTTATATGATAGGTTATACTTTGACATGTCCCTTAAGACCATTAGGGTATATCAAAGGGTATGATTGGGTATAATAAGTTGTACATGGAGATAGGTGAATGATCAACAAAGAATCTACCATGTCTAATAAAAGATGTGAATGTCCTATGTGATTCGATAAATGACAACTCAGTAGTCCTTGGCCAAGGCAGAATGAAATTAGAATGGTTTTTCTAATTTGCATTATTTAGAGTTGTGCATTTGGGAATCGAAATACATATAATTAAATAAAATAAGACTTGACAGTAATTCCAAGTCTTATATTTAATTGGGACATTGTATGGTAGAAGGATTGAATTGTACGGTAACTATGCACTGAAAGGTTCTTTTGTGATTAATGTTGAAATCTATATTATCTGGAAAGTCGTTGATCGCTAAGGGCCTTATCCTTATTGTAGAATAAATATTATTTATTTAAATGAATTAAATAGTTTAATTTATTTATTTGAATAAGATTATAATTGTTCTAATTGATTTATTCACAACCGATTTAATATGGAGAACCTAAAGGGTCACACCGCAAAAGGAAAATATTTATTTAAGAAGTAAATGACATAATTGTAATAATAAGTTAAGTATATTTAATTTAATCTATGGAGATGGAATAAATTAAATAGCTTAATATTTATTATTTAATATTTTGAAAATATTAAATATAAATTAATAAGAGGAGTCTTATTATTATTATTACTATTACTATTATTTAATTCCTAATAGGGATTGAGAATTAATTAATAGAAGGACTCTCTCATGAATTCCTAATTAGATTAGGAACATAATTAATTAAAGGAGTTTAATTATAATAGAAACCCTAATCCTAAATAGTTTAGGGAAGGGTTATTCCTACATCTATAAATAAGAGGAGTCTTATCATAGATTAGGGTTACATACTCTTGCATTAGATTGTGGAGAGTACTTATAATTTATATAGAGATAGAAACTAGGGTTTTGCCAACACCCAACTTCTTGAATAACTATTCTTCCTTGGTGGATCACCTCTAGAGGCCAAACACTTGGGTGGCTAACATTGATCAAGCAAAGGAATTTAGTCGCTGGAATTCAAGGAGAACACGAAGGAATTGGAGGTGAACTTGTACCCGAGGAAGCACGGTTCTACGAGGGTATAATTTTTATCTCTATCTCTTTCGTTTATATCGTTAATTGAGCACATAGATTGATCATGGTGATGGTTTGTATAAAATTTTAAAATCCGATTTTATCGCGCTTCCGCTTTATTTATGTAATTTGATTGCATGTTCGCATCATATACAAACCTAACAAGATGTTCATGTAGTTCGGGAGCAATTGGTGCAGAGGGAGTCTTCCCCGTTAATCACAGTTGTTGGCCCTGAGTATGAGCCTGAGACTGATCCTGAGGAGGATCCTAAGGAGATTGAGGAGGAGGAAGAAGACCCTAAAAAGATACCATTATCTTCCTTAGGTGTTCAGATGTATGAGCAGGTGTATGATCGCAAGATAGAGTTACAGGATAGAGTGGAGGAGTTGGAGGAGCAGGTGGCAGATCATTAGATCACCATAGAGCAGAAGAATAATGAGATTGAGGAGCTTGACATACGTCTTAGGGACGTGGAGTGGAAGCTGGTTCAGGCAGAGAGCCAAAAGGAGGAGTTATCAGCTGAGGTGGAGAAACAGAAAAGTGAGCTGAGGGAAGAGTCTGCAAAGCGTGCTAGAGCCGAGGACGCGTGGATGAAAGCTGCTGATCATGCAGACCATGTGGAGGATGAGATGCAGTTAAAGAAAGTCAAGATGGATGAGATGGAGCATGTTTTCCACACAGCGATGGATAGAGCTCATGATCAGGTTTATCATTACCCAACTCAGTTCGAGAATTTTCCGTGGTACGTGATGGATCGCAAAACGATGATTCGTATCATGGAATAAGAACGTAAAGAAGCCATGCAACGTGGAATGTCTTTATAGGTCACGGGTAGCAGTAATAATAAGTTATTTTCTAAGAGAATTAATATGATGTAAATCTCAAATGAGATAAATAGAGGAATATGATGATGTAATCCTGAAATATTATGAATTTAGGATAGATGGTGTAAATAACTATGATGCTATCTATGTTATGTTTTGAATCAGTAAATGAATAAAATATGGAAGTTTATCAGATGTGCTATGTGCTAAATGTTATTTATAAATTTTTAAGTTAGGACGTAAGTGTTTAAGTAATTTAGCAATAATTTAATAGCGTGAATTCTTAAGATGCCGCCAAGAAGAAGACCAACACGTCAACAGACCCCGATGGATCCACAAATAACAATGACGAAACCAACGGGAGCATTTGCGAATCAACCTCGAGTGCAGGCCACAACTTTCAAAGATTTCAAGGTTGTTGGACCCCCAGAATTTCAAGGCTCTATGAATCCGATCGAAGCACAAACGTGGATCATGGAGATGGAAAAGGTTTTTGACATCGCCAGGGTCAGTGAGGACCAGAAGACTGCATTCGCGACATTTATGCTGAAATCAGAAGCTAGCTTTTGGTGGCAAGCCAATAAAACTCGAGGCGGTCAAGGGGTAATCCCGTGGGAATGATTCAAGGAGATGTTTTTCGAAACTTATTTTCCGGCGAGTGCGTAGAATCAGATGGAGGTGCAATTTTTGGAGTTAAAGCAAGGTACGATGACAGTGCCGGAATATGCTACAAGATTCAACGAGTTGGCGAGGTTTGTGCAATATCAAGTTAATACGAATGAGAGAAAGGCTAGAAGGTTTGAGCAGGGATTGAAGCCCTGGTTATTTAGTCGAGTTTCAATGTTCCAATTGAATTCGTTTGCGGCAGTGCTAGAGAAGGCGATTATCGCTGAAGGAGAAAGTGATGCTCTGTCTAAGTACAATCAGGAGCAAAAGAAGAAGACGAATAAAAATGAGAATAAGGCAAGTGGTAGCCACCAGCAATCAGAAGAGAAAGTGGAATGATAGTGTTTCTGCTGGATGTCAGCAAGAAAATTAGAAGAAGAAGGTGGAAGCGTGCAACAACTGCGGGAAGAATCACATAGGTGTTTACTTGAAGGGCAGGAGGGTATGCTTTAATTGTGGACAAAAGGGTCATATTGCGCCAAATTGCCCTAGTCCAAAAAAGGGTGCATGTTTCACTTGTGGATCGAACGATCACCTTGCTCGTGATTGCCCTAAGAAAGATACGGGAGGAGCAAGTGGAGGAAAGGGAAACAACAATGGTGGCAACTTGACTATCACTGGACCAACGCCATCCAACCGACCTACCGCCTGAACATTCAACATGACAGTCCAGGATGCTGTGCAGTCCAGGGATGTGGTGTCAAGTATCATTCCGATCAATAATATAAATGCTTAGGTATTATTTGATTCGGGTGCTACTTGTTCCTTTTTATCTGATGATTGTGCTAGAAAATTTGAGTTACCATATGAAGAGTTAGATTACCCAATGAACATAGAAATCGCGAATAGAAAAGTGATTCCTGTTAAGTTTATACACAAGAACTGTCGGGTAAATATTAAGGGTCATGTGATGACGGTAAACTTAATCCCAATTCGACTTGGGGAGTTTGACGTAATTCTGGGAATGGATTGGCTGTTCAATCATGGGGCAGTTATTGATTGCTAAAAGAAGTGTGTGAACCTTATGACTCCGTCAAAGGTAGTGTTTTATGGCAGCAAGTCGCCTAGACAAGCGAGTTATCTGACGATGATGCAGGCCAGAAAGATGTTGAGACAAGGACGTGTAGGATATCTAGCCTACATAGTTGATACACGGAAGGTGGGTGCAAAGCTAGAAGAGATACCGGTAGTTAGGGATTTTGCGGACGTGTTCCCTGATAATTTGTCGGGACTACCTCCAGATAGGAAAATAGAATTTGTAATTGATCTAGCACCAGGAACAGCCTCTATATCAAAAGCCTCGTATCGAATGGCTCCAGTAGAGTTGAAGGAGTTGATGGTGCAGGTGCAGGAGCTGCTAGACAAGAAGTTTATTCAATCGAGCGTTTTGTCGTGGGGAGCGCCGGTATTATTTGTTAAGAAGAAAGACAGATCAATGCGTCTTTGCATTGATTATAGAGAGTTGAATAAGGTCACGATTAAAAATAGGTATCCGTTGCCAAGGATCGATGACCTGTTTGATCAGCTGAGGGGAGCGAGATATTTTTCCAAGATAGATCTGCGAAGTGGGTACCATCAGTTGAAGGTGAAAAAGGAAGACATACCAAAGACAGCATTCCGAACTAGATATGGCCACTATGAGTTTTTAGTTATCTCATTTGGTTTAACAAACGCACCTGTAGCGTTTATGGATTTAATGAAGAGAGTGTTTAAACCATTTTTGGATAAATTCGTAGTGGTATTCATAGACGATAATCTGGTATATTCTAAAACTCAGGAATAGCATGTGGTACACCTAAAGGTGACTTTGGAAGCGTTAAGGAGGGAGAAATTGTATGCAAAATTCTCCAAATGTGAATTTTGGTTGGAGCGTGTCCAATTCCTTGGGCATGTTATTTATAGAGACGGAATTTAGCTGGATCCGGTGAAAGTGGAAGCTGTGATGAACTGGGATCAACCGAAAATACCATCAGAAGTAAGGTTTCTTGGGATTGGCGTGTTATTATAGGCGTTTTACTCAAGATTTCTCCAGGATCGCCTCTCCGTTAACAAATTTGACAAGGAAATCAGTGAAGTTTGTTTGGACGGAAAAATGCGAAGAAAGTTATTAGGAGTTAAAGAGACGTTTGAGTTCAGCACCTGTGTTGTCGTTACCGGATAATACACGGAATTTTGTAGTGTATAGTGATGCATCGCACAAGGGGTTAGGCTGCGTGCTTATGCAGAACGGTAAGGTTATCGCATATGCATCGCGCCAATTAAAAGATTATGAGAAAGGGTATCCGACCCATGATTTAGAGCTAGCAGCCATGGTTTTGCTTTAAAATTTTGGAGGCACTATCTCTATGGGGAGAAGTGTGAGAAATACACGGACCATAAAAGTCTCAAGTATATTTTCACACAGAAGGATTTAAATATGCGTCAGAGACGATGGATAGAATTGATCAAAGATTACGATTATGAAATCTTATACCATCCAAGGAAAGCTAATGTGGTTGCTAACGCTTTGAGCAGGAAAGGTAGGGAGAAGTTATCTTTGTTAACTGCTTAGGAAAAACTCATAACGGAAATGGCTAAGTTGGAGTTAGAGGTTAAATGTCTAGCAGAACCAAATGAAAAACTATTCCAGATGGAAACCCAACCAACTTTGGTAAATAAGGTTAAGGAAGCACAACTCTAGGATGAGGAGTGTGGTAAAATACGGAAAAGAGTGCTTGAGGGTGAGGAGCTTAAATTCAAAATCGATACCGAAGGGTTACTGAGATTTGAAGGTAGAATCTGGGTTCCATTAGTGCAAAAGATCAGAGAAGAGATTTTGAACGAAGCTCATAGTTCAAGATTTTTAGTCCACCCGGGAAGTACAAAAATGTACCAGGATCTTCGACAACATTTCTGGTGGCCAAATATGAAAAGAGAAGTTGCTAAGTGTGTTACGAAAGAAAGGAGTATGCACAAAAGCCAATCATATTTGATATGATGTAGCATATACTTTGTAATCTTATTCGTTTATTAAAGGTATTTTACTTTATCTACATGATGCTGTTATATTGAATGTGATAAACCCATAGTTTTGAGCAATTCTTTTAGAATCATGATGGTAATCATGCTAATGAGATCTAAATTCTAAATAGCTCACAAACTAAAATCGTTCCTAATCGATGGATTACTAAAAAGGGGATTAGTGAATCTGGATAGATTAGTACATACGTTGCTTGCTTTTATGAAAAGGATGATTGATCTCATAATCATTTGTGTGGAGATACTAAAGCAAGTATGTAGGTGCTTATTAGAGAATAAGTTCACTAAACGTGGCTCGCTAAGGAATACCTAATGGAGTTTTACTCGCCTGTCAATAGGAATTCCTCTAGTGATAGTAGTACAAGTGATCCTTGAACTCGAGATCATCATAGTATCTTGTGTATAATGAGTTATACTTTGACATGTCCCTTAAGACCTTTAGGGTATATCAAAGGGTATGATTGGGTATAATAAGTTATACATGGAGATAGGTGAATGATCAACAAAGAATCTACCACTTCTAGTAAAAGGAGAGAATGTCCTATGTGATTCGATAAATGACGACTCAGAAGTCTTTGGCCAAAGTAGAATGAAATTAGAAAGGAGTTTCTAATTTGCATTATCAGAGTTGTGCATTTGAAAATCGAAATACATATAATTAAATAAAATAAGACTTGACAGTAATTCCATGTCTTATATTTAATTGGGACATTGTATGGTAGAAGGATTGAATTGTATGGTAACTATTCACTGAAAGGTTCTTTTGTGATTAATGTTGAAATCTATATTATCTGGAAAGTCGTTGATCGCTAAGGGGGCTTATCCTTATTGTAGAATAAATATTATTTATTTAAATGAATTAAATAGTTTAATTTATTTATTTAAATAAGATTAGAATTGTTCTAATTGATTTATTCACAACCGGTTTAATATGGAGAACCTAAATGGTCACACCGCAAAAGGAAAATATTTGTTTAAGAAGTAAATGGCATAATTGTAATAATAAGTTAAGTGTATTTAATTTAATCTACGGAGATAGAATAAATTAAATAACTTAATATTTATTATTTAATATTTTGGAAATATTAAATATCAATTAATAAGAGTCTTATTATTATTATTACAATTACTATTATTTAATTCCTAATAGAGATTGAGAATTAATTAATAGAAGTACTCTCTCATAAATTCCTAATTGGATTAGGAGTTTAATTAATTAAAGGAGTTTAATTAAAATAAAAAACCTAATCCTAAATAGTTTAGGAGGGTTCCCTATATCTATAAATAAAAGGAGTCTTATCATGATTTAGGGTTAGACAGTTAGACAGTTAGACTGTTAGACAGTTACACACTCTTCCATAAGAATTGGAGAGAGAGTACTTGTAATTTCTATAAAGATAGAAACTAGGGTTTTGCCAATACCCATCTTCTTGAACGACTATTATTCCTTGGTGGATCACCTCTAGAGGCCAAACACTTGGGTGGCTAACGTTGATCAAAGGAAGGAATTTAATCGGTGGAATTCAAGGAGAACGCGAAGGAATTGGAGGTGAACTTGTACCCGAGGAAGTATGGTTCTACGAGGGTATAATTTCTTAATCTCTATCTCTTTCGTTAATTGGTAATTGAACACAAGGAAAGATCATGGTGATGGTTTGTATGAAAAATTTTAAAATCCGTTTTATTGCGCTTCCGCACTATTTATGTAATTTGATTGCATGTTTGCGCTATATACAAACCTAACAGTGGCATCAGAGCCTAACCTTGTGCTAATTATCGATTATTATGATTCCATGTATGTATAGGTATGCGATTGGATCGATTTTCTAGGCAAAGAAAAAAAAATTTCGAAGTCTGCTACGACGTTTTGGAGCGCGGCCGTGCCCGAACCCATAAATCGTTTTTGGGGGTGCAACGCGGCCGCGCCGCTCCTAGTTCAATTTGGAGAGCGGCCGCGTCGGTCTGCAGATTTTGAAAATTTTTTATTTTGATTTTATTTATTTTCCATTAAGATAAAAGTTTTATTTTGAATTAGAATATAATTAAAATGAAAAGTTTTATTTGAACTTGGAATTGGATTCTACGTTAACTAGAATAAAGGAGTTTATTCATATATGGAATAGGATTCCATATTTCCTAGAATAAAGGAGTTTATTCACATATGGAATAGGATTCCATGTTTCCTTAAAAAATAAAGATGTTTATTTTGATAAGGAATAGGATTTAACATATTTTATTTTTCCAAGCAATTTTAAGTTAAAATAGAGGACTTTATTTTGAACATGAAATTGGTTTCCATGTTAATTAAAATAAAGGAGTTTATTTTGATTTGAAATTTGATTAAAAATAAAGGAGTTTATTTTTATTCAAAATTGGATAAAATAAAATAAATAAGTTTATTATGATTTAAATTTTGATTAAAATAAAGGAGTTTATTTTGTTTCAAAATTAGATTTCTAGTAAACTTTTAATTGCCCACTAAATGATATCAATGCATATATGGAATGGTTATATTATTCATGAGATGAATGTTATTTATTGATACATATGGAGATATGTATGATAATAAATAGGGATTGATTATGGACTATTGACCAATGTGTGATTGGATTTATTTTAGTGGATGCTTGAATGAATAGGTTTTTATAAATGGGGTCTGCGTACCTCGTCTTCTCTAATTTTTCTTAATGTAAATTCTATCTCCCTCTTATGTACTTCCCCTTGACTGCTGATCAAGGTTTCTATTTATTGTAAGTAGTTTATATAATAGGACTATTTAGAATTAATTTTGAAGAATTAGAGACAAAGGAGCAACGAGCGCATGAAGACCCGTTTGTAATGGAGCCCGGGTTTAAATGTAATAGTTATATTTAAATTTTATTCTTGCACCCTAGGTTTGACCTTTTGGTTCACTTGGTGGCTCTAGTGAACCAAACTAGAATAAAAGTCCATAATCAATCCGGGTAGAATAAATTATTCTATATGTGCATGCTTACTATGTATATATTATATATTATACAACATGCTTCGCTTGTTAAATAATATGACGCGTATTTTATATATATATGTGCATGCGCGCTAAACAAGATGGGACAAATAATAATAAACCTCTCAAAGAAATTATATTAAGTCGTAAGCGTTCAAAAATATTAGGAATATCGAACGTCGCCTTCTAGCATGGTAAAGCAATAGAGTATTAAATATTTAATATGAGTTTGTTGTGCACACACAAGGCGAGTACTAAATATTTAAGATGTTGTTTTATCACATTTGATGCTTATTAAGAAATTGAACATTACTGCTTTGTTGTGCACACACAAGGGCGATCTTTTTCTCTTCACATATATGGAAGTGCTAGATTGGACTTAACTTAGATTATTTTAGTTCGGATGTGCACACACTTGACCATTATAATCTAAGAGGCAAAATACAAGGAGTTACATAGTGATGTAATTGACAATAGTTGTCTACCTATTTATTTATATATAGTTTGTTGTGCACACACAAGGCTATATACATTTGAAATGAGATCCTTATTCTCGCTAGCAAATCTTTAATTAGATATGCCAAACTATATAGGGAGGGTAATATAGTTTGATGAAAATAGTAGGAGATAACAATTTAAAATAAAGACCTAATTTATTTTGGTAATTATTTAAAATGAATGTATGCTAAAATGTTATTAAATTACAAATTCATTTACAAAATTTTACGATATCTAATTCACTATCACCGCAGAGCATATTAGATGCTAATTAACCAGGACCAAATTAAAAGGACTGGTTAAAGAATTTGAGAATAGTTCTCAAGGCTGAAAAACTATCTTATGTCCTTAATATGCCTATCCCTACAATGGTTGCAGACAATGCCTCAGAGGAAGAGATTGCTACTTTTAGAAAGTGGAAAGATGATGCACAGTTGGCTCAATGCATCATACTCACATCATTGAGTAACGAGCTTTAGCGTCAGTATGAAACTATGGATGCTCCTACTATACTCCGGCACCTTCAAGGAGTTGAATGGTGAGGAAAGTAGGACTATTAGATATCAGATATCTAAGGAGCTTTTCCGATCTAGAATGACCGATGACACTACAGTATAGACAAATGTCCTAAAATGATCAATCTGATTGAACAATTGGGATAACTAGGTTTTAATGGATGGAGAGTTGATCCAAGATTTGATCTTGTAATCACTTCCGGACTCTTTCTCACAAATTGTTGTGAATTTCCACATGAACAAGCTATATATCAGCCTGCCTGAGTTGCTTAAACATGTTGAAAACTGTAAAGAGTCACTTTCCAACCAAGAAAGACCAAGTCTTACTGGTAGATGATTCTTCCAGGAAGCGAAAGAGGGCCAAAGGATCTTTTTAAAAGAAGAACAATTCAAAGAAGGTAAATGGAAAGGCAAAAATAAAGGACAATAAGAACAAGACTGATGCAGATAGCAAAGGAGTTTGCTTCCACTGCAATAAGTCTAGATACTTGAAAGGAAACTGTAAGGAGAATCTTACAGAGGCTAACCAGAAGAAGCTTAGTGAAGCTTCGGTTACAGATACAGGTTTGTTCATGATTAAAAATAAATCTTTCTGTAAGTCAAGGTTCTACTTGGGTATTGGATACCGGCTGTAGTTCTCACGTATGCAGTCCAATGCAGAGACTAAACATAAGTAGAAAGCTAAACGAAGATTAAGTAATCTTATGTGTGGAATGGAGCAAAGGTTGCTGCATTAACCATAGAAACTTATAGTTTAGCATTGCCTATGAGCAAGTCTATTAAGTGAATAAGTTGCTATTATGCTCCAGCTCTCTTTAGAAATATTATTACTTCCGTTGTTGGATAAGGAAGGTTCTAGTATTATATTTAAGAACAATTGTTGTTCTATTTATAATGATAATGTTTTGTTTGAAACTAGAAGATCACTTGATGGACTTTGTAAACTTGACTTACATGAAAAATAATTTTGCAAATTAAACAAACTAGTAAAAGAAAAGGAGATGATCATTCATAGAGTTGAATATGTGTATTTGATGAAATACAAGTCTGAATCATTTGAAATGTTCAAAGAATTCAGAAGTGAAATATATTGACAAAGTATTAAGATTCTTTGATCAGATCGAGGAAAGAATACTTGTGTAATGAGTTTCTAGATCATCTCAAAATGGTATTTTCTCATAATGGACACTTCCTGATACGCAATAATTGATTGGTGTATCTAAAAGGAGAAATTGTACCTTGTTGGACATGGTGCAGTCGATAATGATTTTTACCGACATTCTAGTATCCATCTAGGGTTATGCCCTAGAAACGGCTGCATATCTACAAAATAAGGTAACCTCAAAATCCGGCCCCAAGACTCCATAAAAGTTATGGATAGGGAGGATTCCTAATCTTAAGTATGTTAAGATAAAGGGTTGTCCAGCTTATGTGAAAAGGTTTCAAAGATAAGTTTGGGACAAAATTTGATAAGTGCAGAGTTGTGGGATATCCTAAAGAAAGTTTAGGGTATTATTACTATAATCCTACATGCTGCCTTCTTCGATAAAGGTGATTATCATTGAAGGAGCTAGTGGGAGGGTAATAGATCTTGAAGGAGTTCAAGAACCACAAAGCACTTTAAGTCGAACCGAGGAACCTGTAGATAGACCTATTGTACCACAATCGAGTCGTAAATCTGAAAGAGTACCGAAGATACCTGGGATGTATGGATTCATCATAGAGGATGATGATGAGGTACGCATCATAGAGGATGATGATCCAGTTATATACGATGAGGCTATGAGTAGAAGACACTCAGAGAAATGGCAGATGACCATGAAATCCGAAATGGACTCCATATATGAGAACCCAAGTATAGACTCTAGTTACTCCACAAAAGGGTGTAATGCCTAGAGTGTGAATATGGGTCTTTAAGAGAAAGACTGAGGCAAATGGCAAGGTGGAGACCTATAAGACCAGACCTATTTAAAAGGTTTTTCAAGTCAAAGAGTTGACTGTGATAAAACCTTATTACCAGGTAATGCTCAAGTCCATTTGGATTTTGCTTATGATTGTAGCTTATTACGAAATCTGGCAAAATGGATGTGGAGACGCCCTTCCTCAATGAAGACTTGAGGAGAATGTATGTATGATACAGCCAGAGGAATTTGTTTCAAAGGTTAAAACAAATTATGTTTTAAGCTACAATGATCCATTGATGGATTGAAGCAAGCTTCTCAAAGATGGAACATTCGTTTTGATGAGACAATCAAAAGAGTTTGATTTTATCAAAAACGAGAATGAACCTAGTGTGCACAAAAGGGTCAGTGGGAGCACTGTGACATTCTTGGTATTATATGATGATATACTACTGATAAGGAATAACACACCAATGCTACGATCAGTAAAGATAAAATTGTCTAAACATTCCTCCATGAATGACTTGGGAGAAACATCCTATAAATTGGGGATATAAATCTATATAGATAGATATAAAAGGATGTTCGGCTTGACCCAATGAACGTATATTCATTCGATGCTAAAGGTGTTTAGCATGGCAAACTCCAAGAGAGGTCTCATGATGATGAGCTATGGAGTCTATCTCTTTAAATTGTCCTCAATAAAAAGGAGATCGCATGAGTTACTATCATGAATACAATGAATATACAAGGTCTGATGTTGATCAGTCAGATTATGGAGAAGATCACTGTAAAACAGTGATGAACATCTTTAAGTACTTAACCGGTATTGAAGATGTGATCATTATTCATGGTAGGTCTGAATTAAAACTAGAGGGCTAAACAGAGTCAAGTTTTTCAGACTGACCAAGACGATAACAAATCCACTTTAAGGTAAATCGTTACCTTGAAAGGTGGTGCAATGAATTGGAAAGGTTCCAAACAGCAAAGAGTTGCTGGTTTAGTAACAAAGACAAAGTATATAGCTGTAAATGAAGCTACAAGTTAATTGTTTGGATGAAAAGTTCATCACATAACTAGGAATAGTTCCTAAGTCTCATCTTGGATTCAAAAAAGTGTTGCGACACTTTCATTTGATTAGTTGAATCATTGAAAGAGGAAAAAGTCACTATAGAGATAGTGGACTCTCGAGAACAACATTGCATATCCATCCACTGAAGCTTTATCTAACAGCAGGATGATCGTCACTTAAAGAAGAAGGATATTAGATACCATGACGATTGGCTTTAGTGCAAGTGGGATATTGAAAGTAGTATGCACACAAGCCAATCATATTTGATATGATGTAGCATATACTTTGTAATCTAATTCGTTTATTAAAGGCATTTTACTTTATCTACATGATGCTGTTATATTGAATGTGATAAACCCATAGTTTTGAGCAATGCTTTTAGAATCATGATGGTGATCATGCTAATGAGATCTAAATTCTAGATAGCTCACAAACTAAAATCGTTCCTAATCGATGGATTACTAAAAAGGGGATTAGTGAATCCGGATAGATTAGTACATACGTTGCTTGCTCTTATGAAGAGGATGATTGATCTCATAATCATTTGTGTGGAGACACTAAAGCAAATTTGTAGGTGCTTATTAGAGAATAAGTTCACTGAACGTGGCTCGCTAAGGAATACCTAATGGAGTTTTACTCGCCTATCAATAGGAATTCCTCTAGTGATAGTAGTACAAGTGATCCTTGGACTTGAGATCATCATAATATTTTGTGTATAATGAGTTATATTTTGATATGTCCCTTAAGACCTTTAAGGTATATCAAACGGTATGATTGGGTATAATCAGTTATACATGGAGATAGGTGAATGATCAACAAAGAATCTACCACTTCTACTAAAAGGAGAGAATGTCCTATGTGATTCGATAAATGACGACTTAGAAGTCTTTGGCCAAAGCAGAATGAAATTAGAAAGGAGTTTCTAATTTGTATTATCAGAGTTGTGCATTTGAGAATCGAAATACATATAATTAAATAAAATAAGACTTGACAGTAATTTTATGTCTTATATTTAATTGGGACATTGTATGGTAGAAGGATTGAATTGTACGGTAACTATTCACTAAAAGGTTCTTTTGTGATTAATGTTGAAATCTATATTATCTGAAAAGTCGTTGATTGCTAAGGGGGCTTACCCTTATTGTAGAATAAATATTATTTATTTAAATGAATTAAATAGTTTAATTTATTTATTTAAATAAGATTAGAATTGTTCTAATTGATTTATTCACAACCGATTTAATATGGAGAACCTAAAGGGTCACACCGCAAAAGAAAATATTTGTTTAAGAAGTAAATGGCATAATTGTAATAATAAGTTAAGTGTATTTAATTTAATCTATGGAGATAGAATAAATTAAATAGTTTAATATTTATTATTTAATATTTTAAAAATATTAAATATTAATTAATAAGAGGAGTCTTATTATTATTATTACAATTACTATTATTTAATTCCTAATAGGAATTGGGAATTAATTAATAGAAGTACTCTCTCATAAATTTCTAATTGGATTAGGAGTTTAATTAATTAAAGGAGTTTAATTTAAAAAAACCTAATCCTAAATAGTTTAGGAGGGTTCCCTATATCTATAAATAAGAGGAGTCTTATCATGATTTAGGGTTAGACAGTCAGACTGTTAGACAGTTACACACTCTTCCATAAGAATTGGAGAGAGAGTACTTGCAATTTCTATAGAGATAGAAACTAGGGTTTTGCCAACACCCATCTTCTTGAACAACTATTATTCCTTGGTGGATCACCTCTAGAGGCCAAACACTTGGGTGGCTAAAGTTGATCAAAGGAAGGAATTTAATCGGTGGAATTCAAGGAAAACGTGAAGGAATTGGAGGTGAACTTGTACCCGAGGAAGCATGGTTCTACGAGGGTATAATTTCTTAATCTATATCTCTTTCGTTAATTGATAATTGAACACAAGGAAAGATCATGGTGATGGTTTGTATGAAAAATTTTAAAATCCATTTTATTGCGCTTCCGCACTATTTATGTAATTTGATTGCATGTCCGCGATATATACAAAACTAACAGCGAAGTGTTTAACTTGTCAGAAAGTCAAAGCAGAATATCAGAGGCAAAGTGGTTTGCTACAACCTTTGGAGATACCAGAATGGAAGTGGGAACATATCACAATGGATTTTGTGGTAGGTCTTCCAGCTACTCAGAAAGGTTACGACGCCATTTGGGTAATAGTGGATCGATTGACGTAGTCCGCTCACTTTTTGCCGATTAAAATCAAATTTAAACTGGACTAGTTGGCAAAGTTGTACGTTAAGGAGATTGTTTCATGACACGGTGCTCCATTGTCAATCGTGTCTGATCGAGATCCGCGTTTCACGTCAAACTTCTGGAAAAGTTTACAGAACCATATGGGGACGCAACTGAGAATTAGTATAGCGTACCATCCTCAAACCGATGGCCAGAGCGAAAAAATAATTCAAACGTTGGAAGATATGTTGCGAGCTTGTGTAATGGACTTCAAAGGGAACTGGGATGACCATTTACCACTGGTAGAGTTTGCTTACAATAACAGCTATCATGCAAGTATTGGCATGCCGCCCTATGAAAGTGTAGAACTCCATTATGTTGAGATGAGATTGGTGAGCGTCAACTATTGGGACCTGAATTGGTACAGCAAACGGCTGAGATCGTCAAGGTGATAAGAGCCAGATTGTTAGCTGCTCAAGACATGCAAAAGAAATACGCAGATAAGCACCGACATAATAGAGAATTCGACGTTGGCAGTTTTGTATTTCTCAAAGTATCTCCCTGGAGGGAAAGATCATATTTGGTAAAAAGGGTAAGCTGAGCCCGAGATTTATTGGACCCTTTGAGGTGTTGAAAAGAGTAGGAGAGGTGGCCTATGAGGTAGCTTTACCTCCCGAGTTAGCCCACATTCACAATGTCTTTCATATATCGGTGATACGGCCATACAAGCCCGATTATAAATATGTTATAGATATAAACCAATACAATTTGAGAAAGATTTGTCCTACGAGGAGATTCCTATGCAGATAATTGACAGGAAAGAACAGGTTCTCAGAAATGAAGTTATACCTTCAGTGCAGGTAATCTGGAGGAACCACAACGCTGAAGAAGCTACGTGGGAACTTGAAGAGAGAATGATGCAAAACTATCCCCAATTATTTGTTTAATCCATGTATTGCGATTCTGGGGACAGAATCCTTGTAAGGAGGGGAGAATGTAACGGTTGAATTAATTGCGTTGTTATTCTGGGGACAAAATCCTTTTAAGGAGGGAAGGATGTAATGAATGTAATTTTTGTGAATAAATAAAATATTTATTAAGTTAAATAAATATTTTTGTTAATTTATTTATTGAGTAAAAATAAATAATTGATAAAGTTATTGTGGAGTAATTTATTTTAAGTGTAATAATGTTAATTGTTATTTGAATGTAATTTGATGTGTCTATTCTAATTTAATTTGATAATTAAATTAGATAATAAAATAAATTAGATGATAAAATGGTTTATTTGAATAAATGATTTATTTGAGTAAGGTTAATATTTGGTAAATTGTTATTCGTCAAATAGGAGTTATAATTAAATTAGTAAGGTTTAATTGAATTTATTTAATAATAGGTTTAATTAAATTGAAAGTGTGACAATTAAACTATATAGTATAATGGGTTATTAAAATAAATGGAAAATGGTTAATTTTAGTTAAACCAAACAAGGCCTTGAGACCCTTGGTTGGTAAAAATAGTTTATTTTGCTTTGGTTCAACCAAACAAGGCTTTGTGGTCTTTGAAATTCTATTTTTCTGCATTTGAGTTTGCCAAACATGGCCTAACTCTTTGTTTTTATAACTGACAACTTAAGCCTGCAGTTTAATTTCTTTACGTTTATTATTGCTAAGCCTAAGAGAAAAGAAGAAAAAAAAACAAAGTTGGAAAAGACTGGGAGTTGAGAGTTCAGAGAGGAATTGAGAGCTTATAGAAGTTCTGGAAATCAAAAAGGAAGAAAAGGGTTTACTAAATTTTCACCATTTAGATGTATAATTCATTCAAACTCTTATATATATGTTTTTGGAGCTATTCATGGTAAAATAGATTTTTACTATGGATTAGTTGTTTGAAAGTTGTTTATAAATTATTTATATGCATGTATTAATTATTATGTTGTGTATATGAACTGTTTTAGTTGAATTAATTCATGAAAATCATGTTTAAAAATAGAGTTTTTATTTACAGTGAAAAAGTTCATGAACATGGTTTGTATGTATTCAATTTAATTTTCAATTCGGGTGTTAATCTTTAAATTGATTGTTGATTGTGTTAATATGATAAGAATCGTAAATAATGCAAGTTGAACGGATTAATTTGATTGTAAAATGAGTTCATAGTGATTGATTTCGCTAAGTATGTCAAAATATTTAAAAAGAGAATGAACTTAGGTTTTAATTCCTTTAATTGGTTATTTAGGTGAGTTTCGATGTTAGAATCCCGTTATACATGCTCGGTTTTGATTCTATAAAGTTTAAAACATCTAGGTTTGGTTAATTTATCGTGTGGGTGTTGAAGTTGGCTGTTTTTGGCCTTGGAACTGTGCTGCTCGCGAACTGCAGAATCTGGTTCTGAGTCTCAGAGCAGCTGCGCCAATTCCAAGTGTATGAACAGCGCAGTTACGCCCTCAAGCGCAGCTGCGTCGGGTTCCAGTGTTAATGCAGCGCAGCTACGCTGCTGTACAGTCTGTCCAATAAAGAATACTTGAGTATAGGGTCTTTGATATATTATTATAACCTCATTGAATGGCTATAGTAAAGTATAATGCATGTTATAGGACTTGAGAATAGATTGTAATCACTTAGATGGTAAGAATAAGTTACAAATTAGTAAGTAATGAAAGATGTTAACTTGTTATTCGCATGAACTAGAATGCTAAACCATATGTGATATATATGTAGGAGCTCGAAGAGCGTAAGATATAATTATGTTGCAAGCGCACGAGGCTAGTATCTTATCCTTAACTTATTACCATTGCGTAAGTTTTCTATCTCTGACTTGCCATCGTTATGTAAAGTTCTATAACTCTAATTTCATTGAGCAAGTTCCCTAAATCTTAACTTTTATTTGAACTAGTTTTCTTGCTTTATAATATTCATTGAGCAAGCTTATTAACCTCAGCTTAATGTTGTTCAAGCCAGGTTGTTATAGTGGCAAATGCTTACCTTCTATTCAAATCATTTGTTGTTCGATTATGAATCGTTACTCAAGCTTCAGACATAAATCTCATTGTACAACTTTATTGTTGAATCTAATGCTTTAGCGACTAGCAAACCCTTATTGATTCAGCTAGTCCATAGTTGTAGAGCGTTCTAAAGATTTAGAATATCTTGAAGTTATTCCAAACCAAGTTTCTTTTGGTATGGAATCTGAAGTCAAACTGAGATGAACAACCCTAATATAGGGGATTAAACTACGCAGTAGCGTTAAAATGTTTGTGCATAATACAATGTACTAAGGGCCGATCATCTTTCGGAGTACGAGATGGATAGTCCATAGTCTTTAAGACTGTTAAAGGTTACAATAGCGATACTTGTCAACCTAGGGCATAGTTCGAGGTCTTATGACCCTCAGATATACTTTTGATCTTGGAATCTATATTCAATTTTTAAGCTGAATTTCCTTTTGAGCCTTTAGTCCTCTGATTTTGTTGATTGATTTAAGGAA
This sequence comes from Aralia elata, assembly GCA_034770075.1. Taxonomy (NCBI): domain Eukaryota; kingdom Viridiplantae; phylum Streptophyta; class Magnoliopsida; order Apiales; family Araliaceae; genus Aralia; species Aralia elata. The sequence goes on from JAVJAP010000049.1 coordinate 4,489,891, forward strand.
AACTATTATACCTCAGTTGAAAATCTACTCCGTTGATTATTTAACTGTTGTTGTTATTATACTTGTGGGCAATTGTTTACTCACCCTTGCATAAAAACATTGCAGCTAAACCTGAAAAGTCGGATGAGCCATCCACTAGTAAAGGCAAGAGCAAGATGAACAAGTGAAGATGTTTATTCTATTTGATTCAGTTCTTTGTAATAAGACTTCGTTATTACTTAAGTTTTTATTCCGCAAATAATGTAATAAAGATTAGATAACCTGGGATTTACTTAATTAAGAGATTTGAGTTGTAACCCCTGTTGTGGGGAGATGATTTATTCAGTTTGATTATATTGTCTTGTATCATGGGTAGTTAGTCATGAATGAATGAAATAGTGAACATCAAATCAGTGGGAATTAAGTACCCGGATTTGGGGGTGTCACATATTCTAAGATCATCAATGTTAACATCAGGGGAGTTGAAGTCAAATACCTCACTGATGTCGATCTCTCGACAATCAGTGGTCATGCTGGAATATTCTTCTGCTGCCATTAGACAGAGATTGGCTACTTGGGGCTTTTCATCATCACTGGAGTCTGAACTAGAATCATTTTCAGAATCACTCTATGATCCTTCAGCTACGAAGCCTCTTTCTTTCTTGTACTATTTCTTGTAGCCTTTATACTCTTTCTTTGTATAGGACTTCTTCTTATCCTTCTTGAGATCTTCACGCAGTGGTTTGGTGCACTCTGCGATATAGTAGTCGGGCTTCTTGCAGTTGTAGCATAGATCCTTATCTTGATCTCTAATGCTTCTGCCTTTGTTGAAATTCTTCTTGGGCCTCCAACTGCTGTTTTTTCTCATAAACTTTCTTATCATTCGAGCAAACAAGGTTATATCTTCGTCTTCATTAGCTTATTCTTGATCATCATCTACTTCAGCTCCAGCTGGTACTTTTAAGGCAGCTTCAGAAGCTTTAAGAGTAACACCTTTATCCTTTCTCTTGCTCTCTGAAAGGGTCTCTACTCTTTGATTCAGCTCAAGTTCATAGGTAAGAATATTACCGTAGAGCTTCTGCACAGTCATCTCGTGCAAATTCTTGGACTCACGGATAGCAGTGGTCTGGGCATCCCACTTGCTTGGTAGAGCTCTCATGAACTTTATATTTAGGTGTTTATTGGGGTAGACCTTGCCATATGATCTCAGAGAGTTGAGGAGCATATTGAACCATTCAAAGGTTGAAGTGATATTCTCTTTAGGGACATGAGAGAACATCTCTTATTGCTGTGTCAGAAGAGATTACTTATTCTGTCTGACTTCTTTAGTGTCCTCATGCATCACCAGCAGAACTTCCCAGACTTCTTTGACAGTGGTGCAGTTAACAACATTTTCAAAGATTTCATCTTCTAGAGCCATAAATAGAATGTTCTTAGCCCTCTTATCCAGTCACACCAGCTTCTTCTCATTCTTGGTCCACTCTACGCGCTGCTTGACAGCTAACTTATTTGGTTCATCTATTGTTGGTGCCAACTTGGTAGGAACATAAGGACCATTTAGGACAACATCAAATAGATCATCATCAATCGCGTCCATATATACCTGCATACATACTTTACTGTTAGCAATTTTTTCTCTATTTAGGAGAGGTGACTTATTTCCACCACTAAGCTCAGAACTAGTTTTGTTTAGTGCCATAAATCAACTCAAAGTGTAAGCTTTATGTTCGTGAGAAACTGCTATGATACCACTTGTTGTTTTCCAGAGGCACTTAGAGATCTAGAAGGGGGGTTGAATAGATCCTTTTTAAAATTTGATTGATTAATAATATTACCAAATAATTAGTTAATCAGTATTGATTATGCATAGCGGAATAAGATTTGTAAAACCCCCTTAAAGATTAAAGGAAAATTCTCAGTTCTAAATTTAGTGTATTTAATTCTAAGTCACATAAGCAATCTAAACAATGCAACTGAAAGTAAGAGCAGAAAAGTAAATGACACAAGTGAGATTTTAAGTGGTTCGGAGACTGAACATGTAATATTCCGAACCCTAATAAGATTTGTATATGTAAATTATGTGTTTATTAAATAAAATTTCTTATTCCGACTCTGTGTTATGTGATGATATATTCTGATGAACGGCTGTTCATGTAATCTTTAAAAACGTAATACGATTCGAAAACATTATCGTATACGTTTAGAATTAGAACGTATAACGTAAAACTAGATATCGAAAAGTTTAAAACCTTAAACCCTAATGAGATTTGAAGTTTACAACATATGTGCTTAATAAAGATTGAAATGATATTTTGAAGCAGGTGTTTTGTGATTATATTATGTAAACGATAAATTTGGTCAAATAAAAATTTTTGGTCAAGCTGCTTAGTCGTGCTTACATTGACAAAATGATTTGTCGTGCTTTCCACGATTTCACCAAAAAGCATCCTGACAAATTATTTTTAGTAAGCTGTTGTGTCGTGCTTAAACTGATATAGTGCATTATCGTGCTTACGCTTTGTTGTGTTTACGCTGACAAGCTACTTTGTCGTGCTTATGCTTTCTCGTGCTTACGCCTGGCACACGCCAGCTTATGCCTGGCGCACGCTAGGTACCAAAGTGTCAAAAGCCGCGCCCCTAACTTGCAATTAGTGAAACTTGGTTTTTCTATAAATAGCAAGCTCAGTTCATTCATTCCTTACTATTTTTCAAGAGCAGTTCAAGAGCAAAAACACTCTATATTTATATTCTAAAAGACATTGTAAGATAAAAATTACTTTATAAGCATCGAAGTAAAGCTAGCAACTACAAGAGGTATTACTCTAGTGGTTATTATTTTCATTTTTCTTTGTATATATTTAGTAAAAATATACTTTTATAAGCAGTTATAATGCCCAAATTATTTTAAGTATATAGTACAAAAGTCCTATTTACAAGCAGTTATAATGCCCAAATTATTTTAAGTATATAGTACAAAAGTCCTATTTACAAGCAGTTATAATGTCCGATTTATTTCGATTATATATTAGAAAATATACATTTATAAGCAGTTACTATGTCCGAATTTCTTCAACTATTTAGTAAAAATATTCATTTTATAAGCAGTTATAATGCTAAAATTTTCTCAAATCTAATAGCCGAATATTCATTTTATAAGCAGTTATAATACTGAAATTTTCTCAAATCTAATAGCCGAATATTCATTTTATAAGCAGTTATAATGTTCAATTTATTTTAAATATAATTGAAAAATATTCATTCTGTAAGCAGTTATAATGCTAAAATTATTTCATATATTGTAAAAGAAGTCTTATTTATATGCGGTTATGATACCCGAAATAAAACTTAAAAGATTTAATCATTAAACGCTTATTTGTCTACATAAACGTATAATCGTGTAGGGCTTACGACGAACATTTAAACCGTTATATTAATTGTAAAAGATATACGAGGCAAGTCTTCTAACCTTGTTACATTTAAGCAAGTCTATTACATCTTGCTATCAATTATTGTGAAGTTATATCTTCTTGTTCAGCATAACTTAAGAAATGAATCATTATTCATATATTGTTTATTCGAGCGTAAATTGTTGTGTCAAACCAAATTGTTTTGGTACGACATCTTATACTGAGAAATAGAACACCTTGATGTAAGGTGGACTGAAACACCTTGATATAAGGTGCTGGTAAATGTTGATTATATATCGACACAAAATTGTAGGATGATATGCATACTCTTAGGATATTGGTTAGGCTGATCCCCTACCAGATATCCGAAATCAAACGGTTCTAAGTCATTGAAGACTGATAGAACTAATTGAAATATATGGTTCGTGTACAGAACCCTCATTTATACATCATTGACATTTTTGAAATCAAACACATTATGTTTACATTTTCAAATGAACTTGCTGGGCATTTGTAGCTCATTCTTGCATATATCTTCTTTTGTAGTTTTAAATGATAATCCCGGCACTTCTGGGACAGACAAAGGAAAATGATATGTTTACTAGTTTTATTTATTGTTTTTAAATAATTTAAGTCTTTTATAAGGTTTTGTTGTAATAACTTAGTACTGAGAACGATGTAACCGAACTTAATAATATGTAATATATTATCATCCTTTATTACATCGAATGCGTTATACTCTGATCTTTACTTTCTTTAGCATAGTTGTACTAAGTAAATACAGTATCTATACGAACTATACATCTGAATGAGGGTATTTAAATGATACTGGGAGTTCTGTAAGCGCCGAGGTTACACTTAATGAGCGCCGGTAATGTGCCATCTTTACCGGAATGCGCCCCTCAGTTCCAAGAACAATCTTATCATTAATACTGTGAATGTCAGATAGATAGGGAATATCGATATGAAAGAAGTATTCATGAGATATGAATTTATACATCCAAGTGAGGGTATCCAAACACAGATAATGTTCTGGCAGGAATTATCATCTGTTATGGGATACTGTGAACCTTGGATAGATAGAAGTCATATTTTATTGAATATTTATAGTTGTATAGTTTCACGTGAGCACCAGATCTGCTACAGGAAAGTGTAGAGAATTTGGGGGCGTCACAGGTTGGTATCAGAGCTGTAGATTATAGCTCTAAGGTAATTAGAAAATACCTTAGGATATAGTCTTTGAGTCCGTAAAATACTTAATAATACATAAAATAATCTTAAAAGCTTTATATTATGTGTAAATTTATTTCGCTATAATACTAAACAACTAAAATTCTTTTATAGGATGTCAGAGACAAATTGGAATGGCCTCCCAATTATAGATCATCCCAGGGTAGGGTGGCTAATAGAGAGTGAGTCAGATAGTGAGCCAGAAGAGGTTCCAGATTATGAGTCGGCCATTCCCGAGTCAGATCTGGAGGAGGAACCAGAGGAGGAAGAACTTCTGCACGACCAGGAGATATTAGATGCTGAGGATGCTGAACATCCCATAGATGGACAGCTAGTAAATCCTAATCCTAATGAGGAGATTGGAGTGAGTCAGATGATGTGTGTCGATAAACACGAGGAAATAGTGACGGGATTAGTCCAACAGTCATCCGCAGATCTAGACGCTGCCAATTTTTGAGCATATGTAGCTGAAAGGTTATTGGAGAGTGAGAGGGATAACACTCGCCGTCTTAGGACACTTCTCCAGAGTGCTCAGAAAGAAAGGCAAGAGGCCCAAATGTATTTATACCGAGCCGATAAGGGATGACGTGATACGTACGGCAACTTAGAGCATCGGGTGCTTAAGTACCTAGTGGAGGAGAACAGGGTGGATTATATGATAGACAGGTGAGTGGTCTGTCATATGATCCAGGATGCCTATAAGGAGGCACGTGATCGTTTAGTCTAGTTTAGTACTTAAGTTTATTTGTTGTAGGTTGTATTATAAGAATTTTTGGTTATAAAATAGGGAATCTTCTGTACTAACTAGTGGTATTATAAACCACTAGTCGAATATGTAACCATTTTGCATGTGATATACAAGTTGTGTTTGTACAATCAAATTGTTAGTTCTATGTGTAGTATATACTTGTATTTATACTTATCTTTTCTTTATTTTAGAATCATGGCATCAGGACGAAGAACCCATACCAGAAATGAGACCAATGAAACAAACCCCACTCAACAACTAGTAGACCTATTATTAGGAGTTTTACAAGGTCATCCACCACATCAGCCCAACCCAAATAATCCACATAGGTCAGCATTTAATGACTTTAAAACCGTTGGACCACCTGAGTTCAAAGGAACTACGGATCCAGTTGAAGCCCAAACTTGGGTAACTGAAATGAAAAAGTTTTTCACTGTAACCAACGTAAGTGAGGAACAAAAGACAATCTTTGCGACCTTTTTCCTAAAAGGTGAGGCAAACTTTTGGTGGGAAACCACAAAAACTAGGGCCGGTGAAGGAGTAGTTCCTTAGGTAAGATTCAAAGAATTATTCTTTGAAAATTACTTTCCGCAAACTATGCAAGACCGAATGGAGGTAAAATTTTTAGAACTAAAACAAGGGAAAATGACTGTATCTCGGTATACAGCTAAGTTTAATGAATTCTCTTGTTTTGCCCCACATCAAGTAAACTCTAAGACGAGAAAAACTAGGAGATTTGAGGAAGGGTTGAAACCTCAGATAAGGAGTAGAATATTAATCTTCCAGTTGAAGACATTTTCAGAGATTCTGGAGAAGGTTGTCATAGCTGAGATCGAGAATGAAAATCTTCTCAAATTCCATAAGGAGAAGAGAAGTCAGAATGAAGGGGGAAAATTCAAAGGAGAAGTCTGTACAGGGGCAATAAGAGGAAGTGGGATACCATTTTTTCTACTAACTTTGGGGAGAAGGGGAATAATTACAACAATAACAATAACAACCCTACCAACAGAAACCAGAATAACAAGATGGAACGTTGTGCCACATGTGGAAAGAACCATCTGGGAGTATGTCGTAGGAAGGTGGTTACCTGTTACAGCTGTGGTCAGGAGGGACATTATTCCAATGATTGTCCCAAGAAGAGTACTAATCAGGGCAATCAAAATTATAAGTGTTATAATTATGGCGCAACAGGTCACATATCTAGAAATTGTCCAAAGAATAGGAACCAAACCAGGAGAGGAAATCAAACCACAAACAACACCCTCAAACCAACAGTAGCAGGAGCTGGAGGCCAGAGTCGTCCAACTGCCAGAACATTTAATATGACGATGAGGGATGCTGTTGCTTCACAAGACGTGGTGACAGGTATGATCCCTATCGACACTTTAAATGCATATGTGTTGTTTGACTCTGGTGCTACTTGTTCATTTGTATCTAATAGCTTTGCTACCAAATTGAATATGCCATGCAAAGACTTAGACATACCTTTTAATGTAGAGATTGCAAATCGAGAGATAATTCCCGTTAAAACTGTATATAAAGATTGTAATGTAGAGATTAAGGGACACAAGTTTCTTGTGGACCTCTTTCCTATACAGCTAGGAGAATTCGATATAATCTTAGGCATGGATTGGTTGGTTAATCATAATGCAATGATTGACTGCCATCGGAAATGTGTAAACCTATTGACTGAGTCGAAGTCAAAGGTAGTGTTCAACAGTGGTTGTTCACCTAAACGATCTCGATGTCTGACAGTAATGCAAGCAGAAAGATTGCTTAGGAAAGGTTGCACAGGTTATTTGGCATATATAGTAGATACTCGAAAGGAAGGAGCAAAGGTAGATCAAATACCCGTAGTTAGAGAATTTTCGGATGTGTTTCCAGATGATTTACCAGGTCTACCTCCGGATAAGGAGATCGAGTTTGTTATTGATCTTGCACCTGTACGGTGCCAGTTTCGACGACACCGTACAGGATGGCACCAGTAGAGTTGAAGGAGTTACTTGTACAGTTACAAGAACTCTTAGCCAAGAAGTACATACAACCTAATGTTTCACCTTGGGGAGCACCGGTGTTGTTTGTCAAGAAGAAGGATGGAACTTTAAGGTTATGCGTTGACTATAGAGAATTAAATAAGTTGACCATAAAGAACAAATATCCTTTACCATGAATTAATGATTTGTTTGACCAGTTGAAAGGGGTCGAACACTTTTCGAAGATCGACCTACGATCAGGTTATCATCAATTAAAGGTAAGAAAAGAAGATGTGCCGAAGACAGCGTTTAGGACACTCTACGGACATTATGAGTTTCTTGTGATGTCTTTTGGATTAACAAATGCGCCGGCAGCATTCATAGACTTGATGAACCGAGTGTTTAAACCATGCTTAGACAAATTTGTCGTAGTGTTCATCGATGATATTTTAGTATACTCAAGAACAAAGAAGGAGCATGCTAAACACTTAAGGAGCGTATTGGAGATATTACGCAAGGAACAACTTTATGCAAAGTTTTCCAAGTGTGAGTTCTGGTTGGAACGAGTCCAGTTCTTGGGTCATGTAATTGACAAGAATGGAATAGCGGTGGATCCAACAAAGATAGAGGCGGTTGTGAATTGGGAACAACCAACAACTCCAACAGAAGTACGCAGGGTACTATAGGCGTTTTATACAAGATTTTTCAAAAAATAGCAACCCCGCTAACCAATTTAACTCGAAAGACGGTAAAGTACGTCTGGACAGATAAATGTAAAGAAAGCTTCCTAGAGTTGAAGAAACGATTGAGCATGGCACCAGTGTTGTCTTTACCAGATGATACAGGAGGTCTGGTCATTTATAGTGATGCATCATACAAGGGATTGGGTTATGTGTTAATGCAACATGGGAAGGTGATTGTGTATGCCTCACGACAACTCAAAGATTATGAGAAGAGGTATCCTACGCATGATCTTGAGTTAGTTGTGGTAGTATTTGCCTTGAAAATATGGCGGCATTACTTGTATGGGGAGAAGTGTGAGATATACACAAATCATAAAAGTTTGAAGTATATTTTCACGCTGAAAGAGTTAAACATGCGGCAGAGGAGATGGCTAGAATTGATAAAGGATTTCGACTGTGAAATCTTATATCATCCAGGGAAAGCCAACGTCGTAGCACACGCGTTAAGTAGGAAGAATCAAGAAAAGTTGAACATGATAACAAATAACGAGGTATTGATAAAAGAGTTTGACAAACATGAGATCGAGGCAAGAGTTCTAGTGAATTCTACCCAAAAGTTATTTGTTGTGGAAAATGGTTCAACTTTGTTGGAGAGAGTCAAGAGACTACAGGAGACGGATGCAGAGTGTCAGAAGTGTAAGACTGAAATAACCCATAAGAAGAATAACAAATTCAGAATGGATAAGGATGGAGTACTGAGGTATAAAGATAGAATTTAGGTACCCTCAGTACAAGAATTGAAAGATGAAATATTGAATGAAGCCCATAGTTCTAAGTTCGTTGTACATCCAGGTAGTACAAAAATGTACAAAGATTTAAGCCGACACTTTTGGTGGTCTAACATGAACAGAGAAATAGGAGAGTGGGTAAGTACATGTTTAACATGCCAAAGGGTTAAAGCTGAACACCAAAAGCCGAGTTGACTATTACAACCCTTAGAAATTCCTGAGTGGAAATGGGAACATATTACCATGGATTTCGTAGTTGGTCTCCAAAATACACACAAAGGTCACAATGCCATTTGGGTAATTGTAGATCGTCTTACCAAATCAGCTCATTTTCTACCCATAAAAGTCAACTTCAGTCTTGATCAATTAGCCAAACTTTACATCAATGAAGTTATTTCTAGACACGGAGTCCCTGTTTCTATAGTATCAGACCGAGACCCACGATTTACTTCAAATTTTTGGACAAGTCTCCAAAAACATTTAGGAACCCAGTTGAGATTAAGCACAACTTATCACCCACAAACTGACGGAGACTGAACATGTAATATTCCGAACCCTAATAAGATTTGTATATGTAAATTATGTGTTTATTAAATAAAATTTCTTATTCCGACTATGTGTTATGTGATGATATATTCTGATGAACGGCTGTTCAGGTAATCTTTGAAAACTTAATACGATTCGAAAACATTATCGTATACGTTTAGAATTAGAACGTATAACGTAAAACTAGATATCGAAAAGTTTAAAACCTTAAACCCTAATGAGATTTGAAGTTTGTAACATATGTGCTCAATAAAGATTGAAATGATATTTCGAAGCAGGTGTTTTGTGATTATATCATGTAAACGATAAATTTGGTCAAATAAAAATTTTTGGTCAAGCTGCTTAGTCGTGCTTACATTGACAAAATGATTTGTCGTGCTTTCCACGATTTCACCAAAAAGCATCCTGACAAATTATTTTTAGTAAGCTACTGTGTCGTGCTTAAACTGATATAGTGCTTTGTCGTGCTTACGTTGACAAGCTACTTTGTCGTGCTTATGCTTTGTCGTGCTTACGCCTGGCACACGCTAGCTTACGCCTGGCACACGCTAAGTACTAAAGTGTAATTAACCTAGGTACCAAAGTGTAATAAGCCGAGCCCCTAACGTGCAATTAGTGAAACTTAGTTTTTCTATAAATAACAAGCTCAGTTTATTCATTCCTTATTATTTTTCAAGAGCAGTTCAAGAGCAAAAACACTCTATATTTATATTCTGAGAGATATTGTGAGATAAAAATTACTTTCTAAGCATCGAAGCGTTGCGCGATTGGAAGTAAAGCTAGCAACTACAAGAGGTATTACTCTAGTGGTTATTATTTTCATTTTTCTTTATATATATTTAGTAAAACTATACTTTTATAAGCAGTTATAATGCCCAAATTATTTTAAGTATATAGTACAAAAGTCCTATTTACAAGCAGTTATAATGCCCGATTTATTTCGATTATATATTAGAAAATATACTTTTATAAGCAGTTACTATGTCCGAATTTCTTCAACTATTGAGTAAAAATATTCATTTTATAAGCAGTTATAATGCTGAAATTTTCTCAAATCTAACAGCTGAATATTCATTTTATAAGCAGTTATAATGTTCAATTTATTTTAAATATAATTGAAAAATATTCATTCTGTAAGTAGTTATAATGCTAAAATTATTTCATATATTGTAAAAGAAGTCTTATTTATATGCGGTTATGATACCCGAAATAAAACTTAAAAGATTTAATCATTAAATGCTTATTTGTCTACATAAACGTATAATCGTGTAGGATTTACGACGAACGTTTAAACCGTCATATTAACTATAAAAGATATACGAGGCAAGTCTTCTAACCTTGTTACATTTAAGCAAGTCTATTACATCTTGCTATTAATTATTATGAAGTTATTGCTTCTTTTTCAACATAACTTAAGAAATGAATCATTATTTATATATTGTTTATTCGAGCGTAAATTGTTGTGTCAAACCAAATTATTTTGGTACGACATCTTATACTGAGAAATGGAACACCTTGATGTAAGGTGAACTGAAGCACTTTGATATAAGGTGCCGGTAAATGTTGATTATATATCGACACAAAATTGTAGGATGATATGCATACTCCTAGGATATTTGTTAGGCTCATCCCCTACCAGATATTCAAAATCAAACGGTTCTAAGTCATTGAAGACTGATAGAACTAATTGAAATATATGGTTCGTGTACAGAACCCTCAATTATACATCATTGACATCTTTCAAATCAAACACATTGTGTTTACATTTTCAAATGAACTTGCTGAGCATTTGTAGCTCATACTTGCATATATCTTCTTTTGCAGTTTTAAATGATAATCCCAGCACTTATGGGATAGACAAAGGAAAATGATATGTTTACTAGTTTTATTTACTGTTTTTAAATAATTCAAGTCTTTTATAATGCTTTGTTGTAATAACTTAGTACTGAGAACGATGTAACCGAACTTAATAATATGTAATATATTATCATCCTTTATTACATCGAATGCGTTATACTCTGATCTTTACTTTCTTTAGCATAGTTGTACTAAGTCAATACAGTAGCTATACGAACTATACATCTGAATGAGGGTATTTAAATAATACTGGGAGTTCTGTAAGCACTGAGGTTACACTTAATGAGCGCTGGTAAGGTGCCACCTTTACCGGAATGCGCCCCTCAGTTCCAAGAACAATCTTATCATTAATACTGTGAATGTCAGATAGATAGGGAATATCGATATGAAAGAAGTATTCATGAGATATAAATCTATACATCCAAGTGAGGGTATCCAAACACAGATAACGTTCTGGCAGGAATTATCATCTGTTATGGGATACTATGAACCTTGGATAGATAGAAGTCATATTTTACTGAATATTTATAGTTTTATAGTTTCACATGAGCACTAGATCTGCTACAGGGAAGTGTAGAGAATTTGGGGGCCTCAGAGAACAACTCCTAGTCCACTCTTCTACTTCATCAAGTAGGAAATCCACTAAGGATATAGTTCACTAAGATCTTTACAACTGAACTACTAAGGTTCCTTTGAGTCACTCAGTCTCGGAAAGGTCACACAGGCTAGGACACTCAGTTTCCTGAATCACTAATATTCCTTCGAGTCACTTAGTCTCGGTATAATGGTCAGTAAGACCGAGACGATCACTGTTGATTGATTGTTATTGAAAGGTGCTGCTAAGTTGGCAATATGATCTTCTTCTCAGGTACTTAGCAACTTGAACTAGATGTTCAACTTTCATAGAGTTCGTGTTTAGACTTTGACAGAGCCTAGACTTGATGATCAGAGCATTCTCTTTTCTAAATTTGAAACTTGGTTGCCTTTTATAGTCTGCCGAAAAATCTTCTTGTTGCTAAGTTCCCATTGGTGCATTTAATGCTCAAATATTCTGGGATCCTTGATGTTGACATTTAAGTTAGAGTGTCAGCTTGCTTTTTGGCTGTTTCCTCTCACATCAGCCTGCAACTTCACCTACCACCTTGACACGTCGCTTTCAACAAACTAGCTGTTGGACACACTTCTTCTGGACTTCGATTTCAACTAAGGATGTTTGGTGGATACCTTGGGACCTTCAATCAGCAACGTTCCCATGTCAGTCTTGTTGTTAGTCCTGACTTGCTCTACCAAGTTGATGGAACATAGTGTTTACTCTAATCCTGTTCTTCTAAGAGATTGCTTTACGAATAGAGTAGTACTCTATGAAAGAACTTTACGATCAGCTCTACAAAGAATTGCTTTACAATTCTAGAGCTGACTTTGCGATCATGTCTTTACTGAACAATCCTTGAGTCACTTTACGATTTGCACTTTTACTTAACGATTTCATGGAGTATTTTACGTTCAGTCTTTACTTAGCGAACTTTGTTTGACTCTGTGATTATCTGTTTACTCTGCGTACTAATCTTCACTTTATGATTTAAGGTGAACTTTACGACGAATACAAGAGCTTTAAGATCGAACATCAGATGCACTATGAACATGAGTTAACTCTGCAATCCATCTTAACATAACGAACTAGCAGAGTAACTGACTGAACAATTGTAACCTATTGGTTATACATCAGATTAACTCAAATAGATCAACCTAACTTATTTGATCTCTCTATTCTAAGTCCTTGTACATCAATTATCGAATCATTATTAAGGACTGTACAAAACTTACTGGTACAAATATACATTAATCATATTCATCATCAAATCAAATCATCAAGATAATCATGCAGACTCTAACATGGTGTGGTCAACACATATTCTCCACTTTCCATTATGTTTTTTGACAAGCACCACATTAAGTAGCTATTTAGGATAATCTATCTCAAAGATAAACCTTGCAGATAAGAGTTTAGAGATTGGGAGCTGTCGTTAACACTCTAAAATCAATACCTTACTTCTACTCTACTAACACAAAAATTAGTATAGCGACAAGTAAGGATCGATCCCATAGAGAGTGAATTGTCTTCTATTTATCCTAATGTTTAAGGGGGTTTTGAATTGAATTTAATTAACTAGAATGACAAAAAATATTTAATAAGAATAATTAATGAATTAAAGACTTCAATTCTTTAGTTCAGTATCGCCTTTTTACAATCTTTAGAGTAATCAGGTTGTACAATATTTATCCTTCAATGAAATTAATAGAGATAATTGCAATAGCTAATTATCCGAAATTCTCCTTAATTTTAAATCTAAAGAAACAATTACCTCAGTTGACCCTAACTATCATACAATCTAAAGCTATCAATCTAGATTTAATATAACAGCAGCATTAAAAATTAGAGAATTAGACTATTCCAAGCAACAATCACACAATTAGGGATTATTTAACTTACCTTCTGATAATCTTAACAATACCCAAAAGCTTGTCTACAATCATGTATCACTAATTGCTACTTATGATCAGATATAACATCGTTTGCTTAATACTATATCTTAATCTAGAAGATGATATTAATTAGATTAATCTAACTGGCCATATCAAATCAATCAGACAAAATAACATGTAATCAGTTAAAACAGATTATCAGAATAAATCTCATGCAAGAAGAAATAAATAAAGTAAACTTGATTAAACCATTAATTATAAAGAAGGTTCAACATCCCTTAGAACTGAAATAGAGAATTTAACTTGACATGCCTTCAATCTTGCAACACTAGGGTTTGAACTCCAACGTAGATGATAGTGTAGATGATCCTAAGGTAATATCCTAATATTCTAAGAAATAACATTCCATTTACAATTAGAACTCCTTGAAATTCCTTAGCCTAAAGAAAACTGATTTTTTAATTTTATCGCTGAACTCGCCGGGGCGAGTTTGTTGTATTGGGGAATCTCGTCGGGGCGAATTGGACAGAGAAGATTGGGCCAGGGCGGCTTCAGAGTGTGCTGGGGCAGATTCAGCAGAGAGGAACTCGCCGGGGCGAGTTCACTGGGCTATCTGAGCTCGTCGGGGCGAGTTCATCAGTTTTCAAAAAAAATCTCCTTTTTCATCTTTTCGACTCCAATTCCTCCTATAATCATCAAATACCTTAATAAGCTCATATATAACATAAAACATGTAGTAAACTAAACATAAAGGATCTCTTCATAAAATAAATGAAGATTATACACTCGTCAGAGATCTCTTCATCAACCACCTTCTCCTTTTCTGGCTTTATGGCCCGCCACTTCTATTTTGTAGATTTATCTTGGGGACTGATGCTGAGCTTGTGAACTACTATACTTATCAGCCGAGGTTCAAGCGAAGATGTCTGAGTATTCTCTTAAAAGGGCGATCAAACAATTATGAAAACCAACCTATAATTAGAGCCCTATATAAACTGTCTTTTCATGTTTGCCAGGGAATAACTCTATTTCTTTTGTCTCTTCGGCTGAAGTGGCCAAATGTTTGGTGCCTTCTATAAAAGGTTCTAACTCAATTCTCTTTATTTGCTACCAGAGAAGTAGCCTGGAGAGTTTGAAGGTAGCACTTTCTAGACAAGTCTTGGGTGTCTCGACGTGGATCCCAGGAAATATAAGGCCCTGGGTGGGGGGAACCGAATCATCAAGATCGGGTATCCCAACAGCTTCATCTGTGTCCTCATCTGGATCCACACGAATCAAATGAATGCATGACTCGGCTAAGCGACGAGGATGACATGTCAAACGAGGAGACGGAGCCAATAAAGCCGACCTACGAGGACGAACCCCCGAGGAAGCTTGGTGAACCGTGGAACTACTCGACGCGTGAGGATCTATACCCAATTGTGGATAATAATTTGGATAAGGTACATTTTCCTTTTACATTTTATTCGGTTGATAATTACGTTAACTTTATCAAAGTAGAATATATAAGTAGGCATGGGAAACAAGCGGGATGCATCAAAATCAAAGGATAGATTATCTCAAGAGATTAAGTGCATTAAGAATAAGTAGATTCCCTAAAATAAGAATTTGAGTCATGTTATATAGTAGTTTAAGTCATTACATTTATTCAGCTGTCACACGTGTATACATGCGCATTCAGTGGTAAGGTTCGCAAAAAAAAATTCGCCATAGTCTCCCCTATAAAATGGGCTTTTCCTATGCATACATCTGGCACGTTCATCATTTTCAAATACCCAATTCACAAAAGAGAGAAAGCTTACACAATTTATAGTTTACTTTGAATGTTAGCATAAACTTATCAAATCAACGCATATAAAAGCCACAAAGATGTCAGAGAATATGGAAATGAGTAGATGAAATAGTTTCTAACAGTAAAACTATAACTTTGATCCAAAAGGGGTGACAATAAATGTTCTCAGATTTTAAAAAATTTCACATGTAAATGTTCAACGCAATAAATTACATGCATGCATGGAGTCAGTATTTTTATCATGGCATTTAGGCATATATTTTGACCATTCTATGTTTAAACTAACTAGTTACCATAATGTAACGAAACGAAAGCGAAAACAACGAAACGAGACATATATACATTACTCGTGGTACAATAATCGACTATACGGTGATGGTATCGACGCCGAGGAAATTTTTCCTAATTTTTTGTGTTTCTACCCTTTAAGATTTCGATTTATTCATTTCGCTTAAAGGGTGATTTTTAGGAAAAATCGACATAAATGCCGACGGGGTTTTGGAAAGGTTGATTTTGATGATGGGCCAATTAGACAGAGTCACTAGTTGGTAAATATTTAAATGGATGTACCAACTCATCCGAATTTTAGATTTTCGTAATATGGCCCAATATGTGACTCCGTAAAATTGGTCTCGAAACCTAGATTCATCGAGTTCGGGGGCTTGCTTAAGCGAGGAGAAGGTGTTAGGCACCCCCCGACTTCCGTAAATGTGAAGCGTGTGTGTGTGCGTGTGTTATTTTAAAGGAAATCGCTATCCAGCTTTAGATCAAAATCGTGAGGAGTGTGTTATTTTGAAAACAACCTAAAATCTCTTTGAACCTATGCATAATGGATTTGATTTGATGAAAAAGGTTCATTTTAGCTTTGATTTTGATAAAACATTTTGGGGTGACATTTTAGAAAATACAATTTTCTAACCCTTGGCCAAATAGGAATCGAGATTCTTTGTTACGTTCAATTTTAACTTAAGGTCGTCTTACTAACCCAACGCGATTTGATTTTAAAAGATCTTTGTCGTTTCGTTTAAAAATTATTTTTTGGTGATAAACAGGAAATTAAGCATTAAAATAAGGTCGGGGCGATCCGTGGGCATGAAAGTCATCTCAATAGCCCCGAACACCTGCAATCGCAATTTTCATTATCACGGGGCCTTAAATCCGATTTTCATGGGATAAAACCCTCGATACCGTTTTTAATGCCCAAATTTACATTTACAATGATTAGATAATAATTTTACAATCGAAATCATGTCCATCATGGGAATTAGGTCAAGATCCAATTCGAGGATCCCGACTTCAATATTCCTAGACTCACATCATAATATACTAAAACATAAGCACAAAGCTATATAAAAGGTGGGTTCCCGTAACCCTATCTTTTAAATTGTAATATTGAAACCAACATTTCGAGGGACTATGTGTATTGACAAGATCCATAGAAAGGGACTTAAAATCTATGATGTAAATCTATAGATCTAAGATGCCTATCGGGATTAAAATGAAAGTGTATATAAAAAAATGTATCCTAAACCGCTATTAGGTGATTCAATTGTTAGAATCCCTAGCGCGATTAGTGAGGACCTCCTCCCCACTAGATATGGATCTAGGGTTTTGCGAAATGTTTATAAGTACCGACTTAAAACATTATAAATGACTAGATCCACAATAGATCTACGCAAGATCTAGCAAAAGTTAAAGCTTTGAACTTTGAAACCATTAATAAGCTATATTCGGGCTAGATCTATGGTGGATCTGGTGAAAAGATTCAAACTTTAACAACTTCAAAGCAATATTATGGATCAAAACGCTTTAAATCTAAGGGAAATATATGAAACAACGCAATAACTAAGAGATAAATGAATTTTAAGCGCAACAATAGACAAAACACAAGAGATCCAATAGATATACATTGAATTTACAAGAAAGATTGAATCTTTCCCCTTGGAAAACAAGATTAGGCACATCCTTACTCTCAAACGTGTATAGATCTAGCTAATCTAATTCAAAGTTGGAGAAAATCTAGTATACTTGAGCTAATCCCGAGCTTCTCTCTCTCTAAGATACCACACTTTCTCTATCTAAGATTCCTCTTTTTTTTAAAATCTACTGAAATTCGATATTTATAGGCTTCCCTGGGCAGCTATAGGTACACCTGCGGATAGACCAAGTGGGGCCCACATGCCTCGGTCTTCGTGTCATGCCGTCAGTTCTTCGTCTTGTTTGTTGAAATGTCCGTAACTTTCCATCCGAGAAATGTTAAGAGACGTGCTATACCATTCCAGAAAACTCCTTCCGAGAGATACGCAATGACATAAAGTTCGGCTAATTTCAGATCTCAGAAGATAAAGGAGTAGGCAGAAATAGATCTTCCCAAGGATGCCGACTGATCAACCGTTATGCTGAGCGTAGTTTGTCAATTAGCGGTCGTTAAGATAACTTTATCTATCTCGACTTGAGTCCCAAAATCTTCTATTCGGGCACCCCACCCTCTGGTCAAAATGACTATTTTGCCCTCCTGCCAAGGTTGGAAGCCATATGCAAAATTTCGGGTGTCTACAGATACCCCTCTTTGTCATGTTTATACAATGCAATGAAATGAACATCACAAAAATATAGACACCCAATGCATGACAGAATATAATATGCGAGTAAATTACCAAGTGATGCAATGGTGTAAAATATTTTAAACTTTTGATGTTATGACGGTTTTGTTGGGAAAATTGTCATTGATTGATATCACCGGGTCTTACCCAGGATTCCACAGTTGGCTACATCGTCGGGTCTCGTCCCTGATGCTTTTGTTGAGTCTCATCCCCAACAGGTTTAATCACCAGGTCTCATCCCTAATATTTCCCTGTTGAGCCTCGTCCCCAACGTGTTTAATTACCAGGTCTCGTCCCCGATATTTCTTTGTCGAGTCTCGCCCCCAATGAGTTTAATCACAAGGTCTCATCCTTGATATTTCTTTGTTGAGTTTCGTCCCCAATGGGTTTTACCACCAGGTCTCGGCCTCGATATTTCTTTTGTTGAGTCTCGTCCCCAACGAGTTTAATCACCAGGTCTCGTCCCCGATATTTCTTTTGTTGAGTCTCATCCCCAACGGGTTTAATCACCAGGTCTCGTCCTTGATATTTCTTTATTGAGTCTCGTCCCCAATATTTCTTTGTTGAGTCTCGTCCCCAACGGGTTTTATTATCAGGCCTCGTCCTTGATATTTCTTTGTTGAGTCTCGTCCCCAACGGGTTTTGACAAAAGGTATGCTTTCTTCAGCGTTAACATATCCTTAACCTTTTTGTTTTTGGCCATTTCTTATCAATGGGTATCTTAAGACCCTTTAACGTCGGATTTCAGACTCTCGTGACCATTATGGTCCGAAATGATTTTTTTAGGTTTCAAAAAGATGTTTTTATTCGAGGCTACACCTACTTGGATCGAAAAGGACGCATTTTGACCTCATGTACATCAAAATATGAGGGATGGGCCCCACTGGGCTTGGCCGCAGGTGTACCTGCAGCTGACCGCAGCGAGTATATCCCAATCGCATGGCTAATTAGAATGCAATGTATCATCAATGTATTTCTCCTTTTCATATTCGCATGCTTTTCCATACGTATTTCTGCACATTCTGTTCCATGGGTTCTGATTCTGCTATTTCTGACTTCGTACATTCGTTCGTTTACTCCGAGGTAATGTATTCATATCACTCTTACGGGTTTTTGATTTCGTTTTGCTATATTACGGATGCTAGTTAATTAGAATGCAATGTATCATCAATGTATGCTTTAATGACTTGATAAAAACATTTTGATTTGATGCATGCATGTATTTTAATATGCTGGACACATAGATGCAAAATTTGCCCTAGTGTGGGAATCGACTTCTTTTGCAAGTTTCCTATTTTTGACCCATTTTTGTCGCTATTATTCGCCCTCGTTTGACTGAAATTAAAATTTTAAACTGTGAGGATCATATGTTATACCTATTTCTTGGGCTGTGCCTTGGGGACCTATAAGATCATCATGCATGCATGCCTGTGCTTGTGGTTAGTCCATATATTAGGGGAAATTCTGCCAAAATTTTCCAGCAGCTAGATGATTGAGCTAGGCAGCTAGAATCTGAAACGTAGGATACCCCCTGATACTCGTGCAGGACATGCATGATACTATATTCAAATACTTTTGACATTTAATATAAAATTAGACGGGGCATACCTTATGTTGAGACGGTTGATCTTTGTTTAGTTATGGATCCAGGTAGTTATTTATCCCACCGGGCATCCTCGAGGGTTTGCCGTCACAAGGTGTCTGCCACTCCATCTCCTCGTGTCCCTAGACAGCCTCGACGTCTGGTGGAGGCCTGTATTTTCCCGATCGCTAGAGACAAAGCTGATGACGCTATTATAGAGGAGGATCTTTTGGGTGCTGACGAGATTGTCCCGCCTGTGCGCAGTCACTTACTTCCTGGTGCTCGCGTGGCCATTTCAGATCTCTTGGGACTCGATCAGAGTCATCACCCATCAGCGTACCTGTTCGCTAATGAGGTATATTTATAAAGCCCTTGAGTCATTTTGGTTTCTTGTCGTAGCTGCCTTGAAATTTCGGTGTTGCAGGTCCCAGAGGATACACAGCCTCGGGGTAACTGGTTTAGCGTTTACTCCCTCAATGAGACCCTTCATGATCATTACAGAACTCGAGTACATTCCTGGAGTTTCGAGCTTTTCTTTACTACAGAGCCCCGATGTTGCCCTTGGGGTTACCTTCGCACTTTATCGGAGAGATGGTTCCATCATACCCAGTCTCTTCATCTATTGGATTGTGAGGTGATGATGACACCTTGGGACTGGCGATACATTACTGGCATAGAGTTTTCTGGCCATCAGGTCACCCTAGAGCCCACTATCTCTCCTACCGTTGTTCATACATTGCTGGGGTTCTCTCCTCGTGACAGGGTCTTTAAGGCCGGTAGCATTCGTTCTGGAGCTCTGATGATCGATGCTATCAGAGGGGCTCTATCTGAGCCATTCCCTGTGGATCTCATCCAGCGTGATCGGCTTCTTCGCCGCCTCTTCTTGATCATTATGAGGGGTTATTTCTTGGCGAACAACTCCTCCACCATTTATTTTAGCATAGTGGGGGCCATCCGAGATGTAGATCGTATCAGGGAGTATGATTGGGGGTCGTTCACTTTTGCCTACTTTTTCCAGGGTATGTGCCTCCGCTCGGAGGGATAGACTAATGTTTCGTTGGGCTTCTTCCCTTTTCTCTTGGTAAGCCTCCTTTCCTTCTTTGCTTTTCATAATTCATTCTGCTTTTGTCATTTTGATTGATGTAGTTATTATCATTTTTTTTCAGTTTTGGGCTTATTAGAGATTTTCGTGCCTTCACCCAGTTACTACATTGGGTTTGGATACATATCCCCAGGTCATTGCTGGCATCATACCACCATGGAGGAGGTCCCTGTTTCTGAAAGTTTTACCCACTATCGACTTTAGCATGAGCTACTTACTACCACCGATGTGGTCTAGGTCCTGTATACTGCTGAGCATCTGGCCGTGGGTTTTGAGGGTGGCCTGCCGACCGGACTAGAGTTTGCATTATCCACTTATCGCGTTCCCTTGTTGACACTTAGAGGCTGAGAGCTTTACCTCGGGGAGCGGGCATTCCGATGTATTTCAGGGGAGATCCGCATTCCCTTCCATCCTCCTCCCCGGAGATCATGGCCTATTGATGCCCAAATTGCGAATATTCCCCTTGATGGCACGGATGGATTTCTGTTCTCGAATGGTCCTAGCGGCTCGGAGGATTTCGCTGTCTGGTGGAGGCCTCAGACTATTGGTGCCCAAACCCGAGCTACATATTTCTTGGGGGATATTGTGCCTGGATCAGTGGTGATGTCTGACTGGATGGCCTGTATTCGCAAGCCCACACATCAGTCTCAGATTGCTAGCTTGACTCACCAAGTGGATTAGTTATGCATTTTCATCCACCAGTTGGGTAGGGATCCAGCGGAGGCTTACACCTGTGATCATGCTGGCTTAGGTACCGGTTTATCGTCCAGCCCAGGTGTTGTTGATATTCCGGAGGGAGATATCTCGTCCTTTTACTGCCCTGATTTGAACTTTGACCCAAATGCACCGAGCCAGGATGACTTAGCCCGAGTTGGTCGGTTTAATGATGATACTGCTTTCATAGAAGATGTAGATTTCATTTCGCAGATTTGTATTAGTTGTTGGGCACCTGTGCCCCTTTTCCATGTACATTTTATTTGCTTGTTTTCACGTATTGTACAAAAAAACATGATGTAAGATTTTATGTACTACTCACAATTTTACATGTATGGATTATAGATCTTATGGTGCATGATCATTCATTTCATTTATCTTGATGCAAGCTTACTATATGAAATGCATAAGATTGACCCCTGTGTAGTCTTTTGATACTGATTTTACAGATGGCTTCATCTTCGGTTACTCGTTTGGATCATTTCTCCACTGGTAGTATAGCCTCCAGATTGAGGCACTGGTTTGATGATTTGCCTGCTGAGGATCGGTCAATAGTTGGTAGACTTTTAAGGCACTCGATGTCATTTTTGTCATTTCAGGTGCCGGAGGGATTCGTTGAGGCTATGATATCCCACTAGATTTTGGCTCGCCATGTGTTTCGGTTCGGATCTCTTGAGCTTATGTAACGAATGTGATTTTTGTGAATAAATAAAATATTTATTGACTTAAATAAATATTTTTGTTAATTTGTTTATTGAGTAAAATAAATAATTGATGGATTTATTGTGGAATAATTTATTAAGTGCAATTATGATAATTATTATTTGAGTGGTTATTTGACGGTTGTTCTAATTTAATTTAATAATTAAATTAGATGATTTATTCGAATAAAATGATTTATTTGAATTAATTTATAAATGGGCAAATAGAAATTATAAATTTAATTAGTATGGTTTTATTGAATTTATTTGTTAATAAGTTTAAAAAAAATGCGTGACAATTGAACCTTATTATAAAAGGATTATTAGAATAATGGAAAATGGGTTTTATGTTAGTTAACCAAACAAGGTCTTGTGACCCTTGTTGGTCGATTTAACTATCGATAAACACACACGTGCAAGTATATACAGTCCACAAGTAATATATGATAAGATATGAGTCGAACCCAAACACACACGTCCTAGTGAACCCAATAACCAAGTACCAATCGTTTATCAATTTGATCTAATTTAAACGATGAAGGTTTGGTTGTTTGTTGATTGGTTGAGTTCACAAGTCAAGTAATGAATAAACGCGGTAAAATATCAAGATAAAAAGGTCTAAGATTACAATTTCCCCTAACACGTCATTTAAATCTCCTAACTCTCTCTTTTCAATCAGTTATATCATAGGAATTGACAACCGAGAAATCAAAACTACATAAGAGTCTCTGTCGATGGTCAATCACGAATCTTCCTAAGCGGTGCATAGGTATGTGTCTATCCTATACACTGTCAAGAGACTAATTTTAGGAATGATTAATAGACACGTGTCACAAAATCTAATTAAACGTCCCCTCAATTATCAACTTTCACATCGGAAGTCATTAAGACTAGATTCTCAATTGGTTGCATGCGGTAATTAGGTATATATCTATCTCAACTACTATCAAGATACCTATTATTGTAGATAATTAATAAGACACACGTCACTTAATCCGATTAATAACCCACAACAATCTATACTCTCGCATGTTATCATAACTAGGTCTTAACCTATAATCCGTTCGTCAAGTTCATATAGGTTTCCAAGGTAATTACGGGCCAAGAAATTAATCTAGATGCAAAGGTTATGATAATCAATTCACAAAGGAATAACTAAAATCAATAGAGAGAGAAATCAATTCAATTTAAGTGTTGCGTTCCATTGTAATCTTATAATAGAAGGTTAGTTCATGATAGCTACAATAAACATCAATTTCAATTTATACATTGTCAAATTCGAATTACAAAGGAGTTGAAAATCTAGAAATGAAACCACTTTTCAAGTTGTTCAGCTGTTATTCCTTGGGTTGTTGTTGGTTTCTAGCTCTCTTCCTTAGTTTTGCAATTCTTGTTGACTGAGTTCCTTGGCTTGTGGCTTGATTCAGCTTGATTTACAGCCTTTAGCCCTGTTGTTTGATGTATTTTGCAGCCTCCCTCTCTCTAGATATCTGATATGAAGCTTAGAAGAGATTATATATAGCCTCCTTCAAGAAACCCTAGCCAAAGTCGGACAAAATGGAGCTCAGATCGCACTAAAACTGTGTCAGATCGCACTCAGGACGGCGTTGGCGCGCCCGCATGGTGTCTCGCGTGCGCGCGCCCAAGCCCTGGTTGGCCAATGCTGAGTGTCGCACGCCCGCACGCTGGCTGCCGCACGCGCCCGCGCCGCGCGCGCCCACGCCCTGACCGCACGCTGGCGCCCCAACCTGCCGCACGCCCAGCGCGCGCACGCGCCCAGTGCCCATGCACCCGTGCCCAACGCCACGCACGCCCGTGTCTGCTGCCGAGGCCCGCGCGCGCCGCATGCCCAGCGCCTTCCTGGTGCCCCCAGCTGTTGCACGCCGTGCCCACGGCTTGGCAAACGCCGCACGCCGTGCAAGCCTTCCAACGCCGTGCATGCCCAACTTCTAAATGTCATCAAATTCAATGTCGAGCATCGCCAAACACAACTTTTCACCGTATTATCATTCGGGCACAGATATCCAAGCACGAGCTTGCCCTCGTGGTATGGCCGACGCCGAACAACGTGCACGCTTTCCAATGTCATGCACGCACAACTACCAAATGTTATCAAATTAAGCACCAAGCGTCGCCAAGCACTAATTTCCATCGTACTACCATTCGGGCATAGACATCCAAGCACGGACATTGAGTCAATACGAACAACGATCCGAGCGGTCTTTATTTCCATTCTTACAAACATAATGAAAATGCATCAAAGCAACATAAAACATGTAAAAATAACTAAAAACTAAATTATGTAGAAATATGATAAAAATAACTAAAAACCATATAAAAGTCCCAAAAACTAACAAACTATCAAGGTCAAAGGTACCCAAATTGTGTGTATAAAACACCCTCATCAAATACCCCCAAACTTAACCCTTTGCTTGTCCACAAGCAAACAGAGATACACTAATGTCTTGAAATAAACACAATGACAATTGAATTAGAAGAGAACGACTCAAAAATTGGCCTCAAAGGAAAAAGATCAAAAGGGGCCCAAGAACAACATAAAGTTGCAAATTAACAAAATTTCTAAGCTCACAGCTACTCAAGATCTCAGCAATGTGTGTGTGTGAGTGTGCTATCTATTTATGCGAGTTAGGAAAGAGCTAACACATGAACTCAATATATGAGGGATTATACTATAAATCTACAAACTCATCATTACCTTGATAAATACCAAACAAGACGACCATATAAGAAGGGGGTTCCCAAGGGGTTATTGCAGTAATGAGTAATCACACTGGTGAGTGCGTTTTACGCTCCATCTCACCTTAACAAAGTGCATGACCGTGCGATGTCTAATCACATTAGGCAATTCAGAGCTACCCATGTAATGAGTGTTTGATCAATGACTCCCAAACCAGATGGCTTTAGGGCATTAGGTGTAAAAACACCCCTGAGGATCTATTAACTCGAGTAACAATGGCCACGTAATTAAACTTGGTCAATAAATAATAATAATTTTTTTCTTTTTTTTTTTGTAATTCCCCAAAACTTATATGAAAGTCTAAAATAAGCATAAAAGGCTGATGACGTGAGTTCAGTACATTTCAAGTATAATCTCCCAAGCATTTAAGTAAATGAGATTTCTCAATACTAACTAACTAAACAAGTACACTATGTATGTGAAGAGCTTAAACAACCAAGAGTAGGGTGGTTAGCCAAAACGTTAAGAAGTAACTAAGCATGCCCAAGCCTTACTTTAGATAAAAACACAATAACCAGCAACTATCATTGGCCATTCTTATAGCACAACACGACTTAGACGAAATAAAATAACTAAATTATACTACCACACCCCCAAACTTAAAATAATCATAGTCCTCGATGTTTATAATAGATAGAATTAAAATAGAGAACTTCACTGAGGGTAATCAAGCAATATCATTATAGTGTGGTGTCACTTGGACGCTTCCGGACTAACAAAATTTTTGGCATGGGCTTTGGTTGGCTTGGACGATGAAGCTTTACCCCATTTGTTGCTCGGAAGCCATACCAGATCAATGCCTCATGAAGAACAGCCCACATTAGCTAAGAAACTCTCTCAGGCTAATTATCAAACACATGGTGTGGACCTCCCAAAATCTCAGTTGTCAATGCATTGGGAAGCAGGGTTAGCCCTTCACAAAGTCTTGCAATGGGAGAATTGGAGTGTTCCTGCAATAAAACTCAACCCAAGCACAGTCCCAAGCAAGTAAAATTTGAAATTAAAATAACTTGTTACCTTTTCTTGGAAAACTTATGAAAAGCCATGGGAATTCTTCAAAATCTGCTAAATCCTTGTTAAATTTCATGTTAGAAGATGACAATACTGATGGATTGCAGAGATTGGATGCCCAATTGGAGTGATGGGGCACGAATTTGAGTTTGGGGAAAATACATATAAGTTGGCTTTAGAGTGGGAGAAGAGAGATGTAAGTTTGGACTGTAGAAATGAGCTAATGGTTGCATATAAGCTACTGGTGGGTGTGTTGCTGCTGTGCTGCTCCGCGTGCTGATGTGGCTCTACTGCTATAGTTTTCAATGGTGGCCATAAGCACCAAACTGCAGCAAGAAATATTACACACATTAAACACAATTAAACATAAAATCAAAAACAAACTACACCAAACATTTTTTTTAAACTTAAAAATAAAAACAAAATAGCTCTAAAAATAGAGATTTGGGTTGCCTCCCAAAAAGCGCTTGAGTTAAAGTCCTCAGCCTGACTAGCTTCCTGTTTCCTTTTAGTCCAACTCGATTGCAAAAATGACCATAGCATGCCTCCGTGCTGTCATTTCTTTGAATTGCATGGCATGCTTGCATACTAGGCGACTCCCAAACTCAATTTCAGCCATCAGCAAAAAGAAACTTTCTCCATTCGCTTCATCCATCAATAGGGGTGAAACATTTAAGGGCATTGCTTCGATGAGGTCCATTGTCTCAAGCTCACCTAGCTTATTGTTCTAATATAAATCCTCCTGTATGAACTGAAAGCAGCTAGGAGCCTGCTATTTTATGTCTATGAATGACATAATGAAATTAAGTTTCTCAAACACAAGTGGATCCTCATCTATCTTTTCATGAACCTCTACTTCATCACGCCATGGCTCAAACTGTAAACTAGCTCCCATGTCACATAGAGCTTTGCCTACGACATGACTACTCAATGGGCACGGGACTGCAAAACCACCCAGATCCTTGAGCTTTGGAGGAGAAGGTATATGGGATACAATCAAAATTAGCTCATCATCATCATTGGGGCTCAAGGCTAGATCCTCGACCTCCTTTTCTTATTTCCCACATGTCTCTTCCATATCAGAATCATCATCAATTAGCACGTCTGGTTGCAACTTTGGCATGGGAAATCCATCAGTTTCGAGAACCAAATCACTTGACAATTCACCATGATGGTGATTGTTAATGAAGTTTAAAATCTGTTTTACGTGGTTCTTAACCTCCTGATATTTCATACTCTCCTCATTCGAAGCTATGATGTTAGACAAAAATTCCTCTAAGTTTGACATCCTCTCTTCTTGAATAGGAGCTTGATCATGAAATTCTAGAGTATATGAATGACTTGGAGCACGGGTTTGAGCTTAATTATGTTAGCTCCATGAAAACTCCGGATGATTCTCCCAACTATGATGATAAACATCGGAACAGTCATAACTATTGGGGTAATCGCCGAAGTTGCCACCATACCATGTCGACTCGAAATTGATGGTGCATAGATGACTCAGATGGTTTCCAACGCAATAATTACAATTCACCGCAACACGTTGAGCGTCAACATTCCTTGACAGCATCTCTATGTGTCCGCCACTTTATCAAATTCATCCATCCATGTCGCTCCTGATTGGGTCATTCCTGTGTGAGGCCATTGATAATTATAGTTGGCCATGGTGTACCTTGTAAAGAAGAAAGCATTAAACAGAAAAAAATAAAAAAAAATGTTAAAACAAACTAAAAATAAATTTATATACAAGTTTAAATTAAGACCAATTCAATAGAAATTGCTATTTGTAAAATTATTAGAAACAATTCCCTGGCAACGGTGCCAAAAACTTATTGGTCGATTTAACTATCGATAAACACACACGTGCAAGTATACACGGTCCACAAGTAATATATGATAAGATATGAGTCGAACCCACAGGGAATTGTGACGAATAATAACCAAGTACCAATCGTTTATCAATTTGATCTAATTAAAACGATGAAGTTTTGATTGTTTGTTGATTGGTTGAGTTCACAAGTCAAGTAATGAATAAAAGGCGGTAAAATATCAAGATAGAAAGGTCTAAGATTACAATTTCCCCCAACACGTCATTTGAATCTCCCAACTCTCTCTTTTCAATCAGTTATATCATAGGAATTGACAACCGAGAAATCAAAACTACATAAGAGCCTCTGTCGATGGTCAATCACGAATCTTCCTAAGCGGTGCATAGGTATGTGTCTATCCTATACACTGTCAAGACACTAATTTCAGGAATGATTAATAGACACGTGTCACAAAATCTAATTAATCGTCCCCTCAATTACCAACTTTCACATCGGAAGTCATTAAGACTAGATTATCAATTGGTTGCAAGCGGTAATTAGGTATATATCTATCCCAACTACTATCAAGATACCTATTATTGCAGATAATTAATAAGACACACGTCACTTAATCCGATTAATAACCCACAACAATCTATACTCTCGCATGTTATCATAACTAGGTCTTAACCTATAATCCGTTCGTCAAGTTCATATAGGTTCCCAAGGTAATTATGGGCCAAGAAATTAATCTAGAAGCAAAGGTTATGATAATCAATTCACAAAGGAATAACTAAAATAAATTGAGAGAGAAATCAATTCAATTTAAGTGTTGGGGTCCATTGCAATCTTAGAATAGAAGGTTAGTTCATGATAGCTACAATAAACATCAATTTCAATTTATACATTGTCAAATTCGAATTACAAAGGAGTTGAAAATCTAGAAATGAAACCACTTTTCAAGTTATTCAGCTGTTGTTCCTTGGGTTGCTGTTGGTTTCTAGCTCTCCTCCTTAGTTTTGCAATTCTTGTTGTCTGAGTTCCTTTGCTTGTGGCTTGATTCAACTTGATTTGCAGCCTTTAGCCCTGTTGTTTGATGTATTTTGTAGCCTCCCTCTCTATAGATATCTGATATGAAGCTTAGAAGAGATTATATATAGCCTCCTTTAAGAAACCCCAGCCAAAGTTGGACAAAATGGAGCTCAGATCGCACTGAAACTGTGTCAGATCGCACTCAGGACGGCGTTGGCGCGCCCGCACAGTGCCTGGCGCGCACACGCCCAAGCCCTGGTTGGCCAATGCTGAGTGTCGCACGCTCGTACGCTAGCTGCCGCACACCCGCGCCCACGCCCTTGCCGCACGCTGGCGCCCCAACCTGCCGCACGCTGGCACCCCAACCTGCCGCACTGAAAGTAGTATGCACACAAGCCAATCATATTTGATAAGATGTAGCATATACTTTGTAATCCTATTCATTTGTTAAAGGTATTTTACTTTATCTACATGATGTTGTTATATTAAATGTGATAAACCCATAGTTTTGAGCAATGCTTTTAGAATCATGATGGTGATCATGCTAATGAGATCTAAATTCTAGATAGCTCACAAACTAAAATCGTTCCTAATCGATGGATTACTAAAAAGGGGATTAGTGAATCCGGATAGATTAGTACATACGTTTCTTGCTCTTATGAAGAGGATGATTGATCTCATAATCATTTGTGTGGAGACACTAAAGCAAGTATGTAGGTGCTTATTAGAGAATAAGTTCACTGAACGTGGCTCGCTAAGGAATACCTAATGGATTTTTACTCGCCTGTCAATAGGAATTTCTCTAGTGATAGTAGTACAAGTGATCATTGGACTTGAGATCATCATAGTATCTTGTGTATGATGAGTTATACTTTGACATGTCCCTTGAGACCCTTAGGGTATATCAAAGGGTATGATTGGGTATAATAAGTTGTACATGGAGATAGGTGAATGGTCAACAAAGAATCTACCACTTCTAGTAAATGGAGTGAATGTCCTATGTGATTTGATAAATGACAACTCAGAAGTCTTTGGCTAAAGCAGAATGAAATTAGAAAGGAGTTTCTAATTTGCATTAATTAGAGTTGTGCATTTGAGAATCGAAATATATATAATTAAATAAAATAAGACTTGACAGTAATTCCATGTCTTATATTTAATTGGTACATTGTATGGTAGAAGGATTGAATTGTACGGTAACTATTCACTGAAAGGTTCTTTTGTGATTAATGTTGAAATCTATATTATCTGAAAAGTCGTTGATCGCTAAGGAGGCTTACCCTTATTGTAGAATAAATATTATTTATTTAAATAAATTAAATAGTTTAATTTATTTATTTAAATAAGATTAGAATTGTGCTAATTGATTTATTCACAACCAGTTTAATATGGAGAACCTAAAGGGTCACACCGCAAAAGAAAAATATTTGTTTAAGAAATAAATGGCATAATCGTAATAATAAATTAAGTGTATTTAATTTAATCTATGGAGATAGAATAAATTAAATAGCTTAATATTTATTATTTAATATTTTAGAAATATTAAATATAATTTAATAAGAAGAGTCTTATTATTATTATTACTATTATTATTATTTAGTTCCTAAAAGGGTTTGAGAATTAATTAATAAAAGTACTCTCATAAATTCCTAATTGGATTAGGAGTTTAATTAATTAAAGGAGTTTAATTAAAATAAAAACGCTAATCTTAAATAGTTTAGGAGGGTTCCCTATATCTATAAATAAGAGGAGTCTTATCATGATTTAGGGTTAGACAGTTACACACTCTTCCATAAGAATTGGAGAGAGAGAGTACTTGCAATTTCTATAGAGATAAAAACTAGGGTTTTGCCAACACCCATCTTCTTGAAAACTATTATTCCTTGGTGGATCACCTCTAGAGGTCAAATACTTGGGTGGCTAACGTTGATCAAAGAAAGGATTTTAATCGGTGGAATTCAAGGAGAACGCGAAGGAATTGGAGGTGAACTTGTACCTAAGGAAGCTTTGATTCATGAGAGTACAATTCTATATCTTTATCTCTTTCGTTTATTTGATAATTGATCACAAGGATGATCATGGTGATGGTTTGTATGAAAAATTTTAAAATCCGTTTTATTGCGCTTCCGCACTTTTATGTAATTTGATTGCATGTTCGCGCTATATACAAACCTAACACGCACGCGCACCCGCGCCCAGCGCCCATTCGCCCACGCCAAACGCCCCGCACGCCCGTGCCTATTGCCGAGGCCCGCGCGCGTCCGTGCGCGCCGCACGCCCAACGCCTACCTGGTGCCCCCAGCTGCTACACGCCGTGTCCGCAGCTTAGCCGACGCCGCACGCCGTGCATGCCTTCCAACGTCGTGAACGCCCAACTTCCAAATGTCATCAAATTCAACGTCGAGCATCACCAAACACAACTTTTCACCGTATTATCATTCGGGCATGGATATCCAAGCACGGTCTTGCCCTCGTGGTATGGCTGACGCCGAACGTCGTGCACGCACAACTACCAAATGTTATCAAATTAAGCACCGAGCGTCGCCAAGCACTAATTTCCATCGTACTACCATTCGGGCACAGACGTCTAAGCACGAACATTGAGTCAATACGAACAACGATCCGAGCAGTCTTTATTTCCATTCCTACAAACATAATGAAAATGCATCAAAGCAACATAAAACATGTAAAAACATCTAAAAACTAAATTATGTAGAAATATGATAAAAATAACAAAAAACCATATAAAAGTCCCAAAAACTAACAAACTATCAAGGTCAAAGGTACCCAAATTATGTATATAAAACAACCTTATCAACCCTTGGTTAGTAAAAAGAGTTTGTTTATTAGTGTTTTGCTAAACATAACCCTAAGGCTTTTGAATTATTGTAACTGTCAATTGAAAACAAAATACGTTAAGTTGTCAGTTTTTATTTTATTAAAAAGCCTTGGTCAGTTTATTTGAGAAAGAGTGTTAGAGAGTCTGAGAGCTGAGAAGAGAGAAAAAGAGAGAGAAAAAGAGGAAGCTTATTGTGAATTGGAGAAATCATAGAGGTTCTGTCATCTTTGTTGGCTAAAACAAGAGATTGAAGGTAGTAATTTAATTTTAAGTTGTTAGTATTATTCTTAATTGTTTTTATTGAAAAACATATTTTTATCCTCTATAAATGATTTAGATGAACTAAAATTGTTAAATTGATTGTTTAAATATGTTGGCTAATATGTATTAATCATTACATGATGCCTATACTCAGTTTTAATTAAGTTAATCTAAGAAATCATGTTTTTATATGGAGCTTTGGTCTTACAGTAATATATATATATATATATATATATATATATATATATATATATATATATAATACGAGTATGCTTTGTATGTATAAAATTTAATGTTTAATTCGGATATTGATCTGTAAATTGATTCTTAATTGTGTTAATATGATAAGAAACGAAAATAATGTAACTTAAATGGATCAAAATGGTTTAGAAACGAGTTCATACCGATCAATTACACTAAATGTGTCAAAATTTATAAAATAGGATGAACACTGAATTTTTAATCCATAATATGGAATTAATTGATGTTCTGAGATGTTGAAATGTTAGTGTGGATGTTAGTTTAGGTGTTTGTCATGTTTATATCGTCTGGGTATGCCAAATTATGAAAAACTTTGGCCAAATTTGGCATTTTCTGTGTTTGTCACGAACTATAGGAACTAACAGTCAGGTCCACCGCCCCGGCGGTGGAAATACACTAGAGTTAGTGCCCCGGCGGTATAAATGAACTGGTTTATGAACTAAAATTGTTAAATTGATTTTTTAAATATGCTGGCTAATATGTATTAATCATTACATGATGCCTATACTCAGTTTTAATTAAGTTAATCTAAGAAATCATGTTGTTATATGGAGCTTTGGTCTTACAGTAATATATATATATATATATATATATATATATATATATAATACGAGTATGCTTTGTATGTATAAAATTTAATGTTTAATTCGGATATTGATCTGTAAATTGATTCTTAATTGTGTTAATATGATAAGAAACGAAAATAATGTAACTTAAATGGATCAAAATGGTTTAGAAACGAGTTCATACCGATCAATTACACTAAATGTGTCAAAATTTATAAAATAGGATGAACACTGAATTTTTAATCCATAATATGGAATTAATTGATGTTCTGAGATGTTTGAAAATGTTAGTGTGGATGTTAGTTTAGGTGTTTGTCATGTTTTATATCGTCTGGGTATGCCAAATTATGAAAAACTTTGGCCAAATTTGGCATTTTCTCCTGTGTTTGTCACGAACTATAGGAACTAACAGTCAGGTCCCACCGCCCCGGCGGTTGGAAATACACTAGAGTTAGTGCCCCGGCGGTATAAATGAACTGGTTTATGAACTAAAAATTGTTAAAATTGATTGTTTAAATATGCTGGCTAATAATGTATTAAATCATTACAATGATGCTCATATACCTCAGTTTTTAATTAAGTTAATCTAAGAAATCATGTTGTTATAATGGAGCTTTGGTCTTACAGTAATATATATATATATATATATATATATATATATAATATATATATATATATATATAATACGAGTAATGCTTTGTATGTATAAAAATTTAATGTTTAATTCGGATATTGATCTGTAAAATTGATTCTTAATTGTGTTAATATGATAAGAAACGAAAAATAATGTAACTTAAATGGATCAAAATGGTTTAGAAACGAGTTCATACCGATCAATTACACTAAATGTGTCAAAATTTATAAAATAGGATGAACACTGAATTTTTAATCCATAATATGGAATTAATTGATGTTCTGAGATGTTGAAATGTTAGTGTGGATGTTAGTTTAGGTGTTTGTCATGTTTATATCGTCTGGGTATGCCAAATTATGAAAAACTTTGGCCAAATTTGGCATTTTCTGTGTTTGTCACGAACTATAGGAACTAACAGTCAGGTCCACCGCCCCGGCGGTGGAAATACACTAGAGTTAGTGCCCCGGCGGTATAAATGAACTGGTTTTGTCGCCCCGGCAGTGTCTTCGCCCCAGCGCCCAAATTGAACTAACTTAACCGCCCAGCGCTGGTTTGTGAAGGAATCCACCGCCCCGGCGGTGGAACAGGAAATGAAAATTTTCCTTTTTTTTGTGACCATGTTATATTACCATGTGCGTGTTTAAAGCTTAGACTAAGGTATTAAATGATTAATAAGATACTACGATGGATGATAAGCAAATACCTATTGAATATCAAATAACAATTGAGATATTAAAATGAAATTGGATAAGAACGAATCCTAAAGTGCTTATAATATGGTAACTAATTGTTGTTACTGCTTTATAAACGAAATGTATAGGTTGATTAAGGAACGTGAATTTTAATTTGTAATCTACGCATGAGGCAAGTTTTCTATCCTTAATCTTTTTATTTCATTGAAAGCAAGTTCCCTAAAACTTAACTTTTACTTGAGCAAGTTTCTTATTTTACTTTCATTAAGGAAGTTTATTAACCTTAGCTTATTATTGTTCAAACAAGGTTGTTATAATGTCAAATGTTTATGTTTTATTCCAGTCATTTGTTATTTGATCATGAATCGTTATTCAAACTTCGAACATAATTCTCGTTGTACAATTTTATTGTTTTATCAAATGTTTTAGCGACTAGCAAACCCTTATTGATTCAGCTAGTCCATAGTTGATGAGCGTTTTAAAGACTTAGAATATCTTGAAGTTATTCCAAACCAAGTTTCTTTTGGTTCGGATTCTGATGTTAAACTAAGATGAACAACCCTAATATAAGGTATTGAACTACGCAATAGCGTTAAAATATTTGTGCACAATACATTGTACAAAGGGCTGATCCCTCGGAGTACGAGATGGACAGACCATAGTCTATAAGATTGTTAAAGGTTACAGTAGAGATACTTGTTAACCTAGGACATAGTTCGAGGTCTTATGACCCTCAGATTTACTTTTGATCTTGAAATCTAAATTCAATTCTTAAACCGAGTTTTCTATTGAACTTCCAGTCCTTCGATTGTTGTAGATTGTTTTCAAAAAGGCTATTATACCTCAGTTAAAATCTATTCCATTGATTATTTAATTGTTATTGTTATTATACCTGTGGGCAATTGTTTGCTCACCCTTGCATAAAATATTGCAGCTAAGACTGAGAAGTCAGATGATCCGTCCACTAGTAAGGGCAAAGGCAAGATGTAGAAGTAGCTCGCGAACTGCTATTTGTTATGGAGTTTTGTAATAAGGCTTATTTAATATTATGTTTTAATTCTGCAATGATGTAATAAAGGTTAGATGACCTGGGATTTATTTACCTAAGAGATTTAAGTTGTAACCCCTTTTATGGGAAGATAATTTATTCAGTTTAATTTTATTATCCTTTATTATGTGTAGTAAGTCATGAATGTATGGAATAGTGAACACCAAATCTGTGGGATTGAAGTACCCGGATTTAGGGGCCTCACAGGTTGGTATCAGAGCCGTAGGTTAAGAACCTTAGGTGGGGAACCTTAGGAGTTAGCCGTGTAAAGAATTGACAACATAGTGGTGTTAAAACTCTTATCGAGTTCTAAGGAATGAATTAAGGAATTCATTAAAGATAATAATAAAAAACTGTATGTGCTATAACTTATGTGCTATAACTTATGTGCTCGCGAGTAGTATCGAGTAGTAATTAAACTTAAAATTTTGGTGGCAGGATAACTGATATAGGAGGATCCAGCCAAGTTAGAGAGGAGGAGCACCGAGATATTCATGTGGTCTGGGAGCAGCTAGTACAGAAGGAGTCATCCCTACTGACCACTGTTGTAGAACCTGAGTATGAACCTAAGTCAGATCCTAAGGAGGAGGAAGAAGACCCTGAGGAGATACCACTATCTTCCTTAGGTGTTCAGATGTATGAGCAGGTGTATGATCGCAACATAGAGTTGCAAGATAGGGTGGAGGAGTTAGAGGAGCAGGTGGCTGAGCGTCAGGCTGTTCTGGAGTAGAAGAATGGCGAGATTGAGGAGCTTGATATACGTCTTGGGGACGTGGAGTGGAAGCTGGTTCAGGTAGAGAGCCAAAAGGAGGAGTTATCAGCTGAGGTGGAGAAACTGAAGAGTGAGTTGAGAGAAGAGTCTATAAAACGTGCTAGAGCTGAGGATGCGTGGATGAAGGTTGCTGATCATGCAGATCGTGTTGAGGACAAGGTTCAGTCAAAGAAGGTTAAAATGGAGGAGATGGATCATGTTTTTCACACAACGATGGATAGAGCTCAATATCGAGTTTTTCACTATCCAGTACAATTCGAGGATTTACCGTGGTACGTGATGGATCGCAGGACGATGATTCGTATCATGGAGCAAGAGCGTGAAGAAGCCGTGCGACGTGGAATGTCTTTATAGGTCACGAATAGCAGTAATAATAAGTTATTTTCTAAGAGAGTTAATATGATGTAAATCTCAAATGAGATAAATACTGGAATATGATGATGTAATCCTGGAATATTATAAATTCAGGATAGAGGATGTAAATAACTAGGATGATATCTATGTTATGTTTTGATGCAGTAAATGAATAAAATACGGAAGTTTATCAGATGTGTCAGATCTGTTATGTGCTAAATGTTGTTTAATGTTTAAGTTAAGACTTAAATGTTTAAGTAATTGAGCAATAATCTAATAGCGCGAATTCTTAACAGTAAGATGCCACCAAGAAGAAGACAAACACGTCAACAAACCCTTGAGGGATCCACAAATAACAATGAAGAAACCAACGATAATCCAATGCAGCAGTTGGTGAATTTGCTAACAGGAGCATATGCAAATCAACCTCAAGTTCAGGCCACAACTTTCAAAGACTTCAAGGCAGTAGGACCCCCAGAATTTCAAGGGTCTATGAATCCAATTGAAGCTCAAACTTGGGTTATAGAGATGGAGAAAGTATTTGACGTTGCTAGGGTCAATGCGTTCGCAACATTTATGCTTAAATCAGAAGCTAGTTACTGGTGGCAAGCTAACAAAACCCGAGGTGGTGAAGGGGTAGTTCCGCGGGAATGATTCAAGGAGATGTTTTTCGAAACTTATTTTCTGACGAGTGCGAGAATCAGATGGAAGTGCAATTTCTGGAGTTAAAGCAAGGTACAATGACGCTGCCTGAGTATGCTGCAAGATTTAAAGAATTGGCGAGGTTTGCGCCATATCAAGTTAATACTGATGAGAGAAAGGCTAGAAGGTTTGAGCAGGGACTGAAGCCTTGGTTATACAATCGAGTTTCGATGTTTCAACTGAATTCGTTTGCGGTAATGTTAGAGAAGGCGATTATCGCTGAAGGGGGAAGGGATGTTCTGTCTAAATACAACCAAGAGCAGAAGAAGAAGAAGAAGACGAGTGAGAATGAGAATAAGTAAGTGGTAGCCATGGTGGCAACAATCTAAAGAGGAAGTGGAATGACGGTGCCTCTTGTGGTAGTCAGCAAGGAAATCAGAAGAAGAAGGTGGAGGCATGCAGTAATTGTGGAAAGAATCACGTGGGTATTTGCTTGAAGGGTAAGAAAGTATGCTTTAATTGTGGACAAGAGGGTCACATTGCACCAAATTGTCCTGGCCCGAAGAAGGGCACATGTTTTACTTGTGGATCGAAGGATCACCTTGCTCGAGATTGCCCTAAAAACGTTACAGGCGGAGCAAGCAGAGGAAAGGGAAACAGCAGTGGTGGCAATTTGACTATCACTAGACCGACGCCGTCCAATCGACCTACCGCCCGAACATTCAACATGACGGTGTAGGATGCTGTGCAGTCAAAGGATGTGGTGTCAGGTATCATTCCGGTCAATAGTATAAATGCTTACGTATTATTTGATTCGGGTGCTACTTGCTCATTTATATCCGATGATTTTGCTAGAAAAATAGAGTTACCTCACGAAGAGTTAGATTACCATATGAACATAAAAATTGCGAATAGGGAAGTGATTCTTGTAACGACCGTGAATTTTGCATGACTTTGTAATATACGCTTATAATTATTATTTAATGAATGAATTTTTATTAATATTATTTTATGTGATGTGATTAAAGGTTATGTAATAACCTAGATTATGTGTTTGCAATGATATTAAGTGTTGTTATTTGGTAGGACTTATTAAAATGATTTCGGAGAAATATCGCCAAAATTCTATTCGCGGGTTACTAATATCGCATCACGGGCACTAATTCGCCCCAAAAATGTCTTTTTCGTTTATTTTCGAATTTTCTAATTTTTTTGTCATGGTGTTTTAATGTGATGGGTTAATAATCCAAGTGTTGGATTTTATTTTAGCCAAATTGGGATTTAATTAGAAGCCCTAAATTACTTAAGGGTGGCCCAAACCCATGATCCATGACGCCGCGACCCGACCCATGACCCAAACCCATGACCCATGAGGGAAATGGGTTAAAATCATCAGCTGAAATTGAATTAGAGGAGGAGTATACGGGTGGAAAGAATGGGAGGAGAAGGAACAAGAAGAATCCAAGAACATTTGGGAAGCAACAATTCCACATTTGGAAGAGCAAAAGCAAGCATGGAAACAATTGGGGAGAAGGAGAGGGGGACTACCCATACATGGGAGAGGCAAATTCCAGCCTCCCATGTAGAGGGAGCTGGTCATGCATGTTCCTTCTTCGCTCACCCATGAAGCTCAGCTCATTTCTTCTATATATACTCCTCCCTTGCCATTCATGCATTCCTTTGCTCATTGTTGCTAAGTTAGAATCCAGAAATTTAGAGAGAGTTGTGAGAGTTGGTGCACGGGTGGTTTGAAGGAAAAAGAAGAAGTGGTGTAGCAGCTGGTTATCAATCCTATTTTCATCCTAGAAGTTGCTTCAAGAGGTTAGTGTTTTGGAACCAAACTCATTTCCATGGTTGCTTTAGTTTTCAGTTTCATATTGCTTGTTTATGAGAGTATATGTTGCTGAAATTGTTTGGTTAGTTCATGAGTTGATATGAATTTGGTTAACTCTTTAAAAGCCTTAATAATGATCAATGAAAGTGGAACAATGTTTGATAATCAAAACCTTTGCATAAGGAATCAAGAATTGACATTAATGGACTGTTAGACAATTATGGACTGATTTGGACAATTTATGTACTTTGTTGTAAATATAGCTTTTGGTTGGTTATTTTGGTTGTGTTAGATGGTAGAGAATTGTTGCCATGTTCTTAGAGGCATGTGGGTAATGATTTCATTTGGAAATCTGGACTAGAACATAATTAAACTCTACTCCAATATGAGTTTGTAAGTTATGCCCACAAACTGTTTGATTTATTGCCCAAGAGAAGAAATTTCTCTAAGAACTTGAGAACTAGGTGTTGATTAATTAATGAAAGGATTGTTATGTTTCTTAGCTTAGCAATAGAAGCATGTTTTTAAGTTATGTTGACTGGTTGCATAATAGCTAAGACACAAGGAGGAAGAATGAATT
This sequence comes from Aralia elata, assembly GCA_034770075.1. Lineage (NCBI taxonomy): Eukaryota > Viridiplantae > Streptophyta > Magnoliopsida > Apiales > Araliaceae > Aralia > Aralia elata. Next base: position 4,529,172 of record JAVJAP010000049.1, read on the forward strand.
GGCCTAACCTTGAGTTTCGTTGAAAACTAGTGTGAACTGTGGCCTTTGATTTAATTCTGGTAATGTTATGTTATGTGTGTAATTTTAAGCTTTTGGGGTAGTATAATGCCCTGAGTTAGTAAGCCGTAGGCTTTCGAACGAACGCATTTCGACCTCGGATGAGGGAGTTATGGCGTTTGGGAGCAAAGGTGCCCAATCTGTCCAAAATAGTGAAAATTTAGCCTTGGAGGGACTTTCGGGACAATTTTATGGCTAGTAAATGAGTCTGTAAAATTATGAATCCATGAGGGTTTTGTAGTCCATGTTATAAGCTTTCCATAGCCTCCGGAACGGTCTAATTCCGATTTATAACGAAGAAGTTATGAAGGTTTGAAGTTTGTATGTCAAACTGCCAAAATTGGAGGGAAACCAATCCTTGGGGGCCAGGCCATGGGCGCGGGCGCGCTGGGGGCTGCTGGGCGCAGCTGGGCGCAGGTGGGGCGCGCGCGAGCGCGCGCTGGGCGCATGGGCTTGACAGCTCTGACATCCTTTACTAAAATGGGCGTAACTTTCTCATACGAACCCCAAATTGGATGATTCAAGATGATTCGGAAAGCTAAGAAGTAGGAATACAACTTCCAATATTTAGAACTGTAATTTAATGTCTTGACAAATTTCTAAATTGGCCATTTTTAGGACTATTGTGCATTAGGAAGCAAATAGAGGGCGTCGTCCATGCACGTATGTAACGTGTAATGTTTCCAACGCTAAAAGTTATTGTTTTAAGTTCTAGAACTTGTACATTATGGTTTATAATGACCTTTATCTTTAATCAATGATGAACTAGACAAGTGTATGAGCATGCTAAGCTTATGCAAATGAGGCGAATCTGGCGTGCATTGTGCAAACGCCGAAACATCGTATCATGTGTGTGTAACCTTATTTGATATTATATTTCTAATTAGAATGAAACCTTACTGAGTAATGTAAACCAATATTTGACATTAATTATGTGGCTAATTGGTATGTGGATATGTACTTAAATGTGTAGGACTTTTGAAGGACGATTAACGTCGAGTTATTAGCAAGCGCGTAAGGCAAGTTCTTCTTTAACCCTTGTCTAACCCTTGTGTTGGGCAAGTTCTAATGTTCGAGTTAATTATTGATTAAGCAATCCTTCTATGTTATTGCAAGTTCCTCACTCAACTTGTAATATCCCAGATATTTCGAAAATTTAAAATAAGAATTTAATAAATAAAATTCTTATTAAGGGATGAAGTAGATTTGAACATATATGTATATATGTGTTTCATTTAATGTGAAGTATGTGATTTTGTGTAATAGATTAAATGTGTATATATAGATGTGAAATATATACATATATTGAGTATAATTAATTAATTAATTAATATTAATTGATTGAGATTAAATTAAAATTATATTATGAAATAATATAATTTGAATATTGAGCCTTAGACAATGATAGAATTGGTTATGAATTAAATTTTTATATATGAGTTAAATTAATTCACTTAGTTAAAATTAGTGAATTAATGTATGTACTTTGTTCTAATAAAATAAAGTTTATATGGATAATATTTTTTGTGTAAGTGTGATGAGTAAATAAATATATGTGATATATATTTATTTGCTAGTATGTGTGTTATGTATTTGCTAGTAAGAAATTAATCTAGATTGCAAGCCCAATGTATAAAATAGTTGTGTGGAGAATTTAGTTAGTCCAAAGAATTATAGTATCAAGCCCCAAAATTTTAAAGAATTAAGATGGCCCAAGTTATTTAATTAAAAACTTGTGACAAGTCCAATGAAGAAGCCCAATTAGAATTTTAATTTAGTAGCCCAAAATAAATGGGACATGTGTTTAGTAACTATGGTTAGGAACTAACCATGTTTGAGTTAAATGTAGGAAATTATGAGAAATGATTATATTATCCAAGAGAAAGTGATTAATGAACTCATGTGTCCTAAGAAGGAAATTGCTAGGAAGTTTCCTAGTAATTGGAGAATGAACTATTTTGTCCCAAAAGAAAAGTATTAATGACCATGGTATCCTTGAAGGAAAATTTCTAGGAAATTTCCTAATAGTGAAGGAAAGACTATTTTGTCCTTAGAGAAAATTATTAAAGACCATTATGTCCTAATAGGAAATTGCTAGGAAGTTTCCTAGTAATGGGGGAATGACAATTTTATCCTTGAAAAAAATTACTTATGACCATTGTGTCCTAGGAGGAAATTTCTAGGAAATTTCCTTGAGATGTTTTAAAGACCATTATGCCCTTCCCTAGCAATGGTTGATAACCATTTTGCCCTTGATGTTTCTTATGTAATTGAGCCTAATAAGGCAAAAATTTTCAGCACTTCTCCTTCCCAAACCAAAATTTTCAGCAATGTAAGAGAGAGAGAGAGAGAGAGAGAGAGAGAGAGAGAGAGAGAAGAGAAGAAGAGAAGAAGAAAGAAAGAAAATCATAATTAAGGTAATTCCTAAAACTTAATCCATGAAAACTTTTGGATTACTCTCTTTTATGTGAGAATATGAAAATACTCACCATATTAAGGTGTTTTGTATATATCTCAAATGGTGTGTAACCATGGAACATGATAGAGGAAGCAAAGCTATGAAACAAAGAAAAGGAAGAAAACTAGCTAAAGGTATATATCTAAACCCTTATAAAAATACTTTGATTTTTGTATGGATGTTAAGTTTTATGAAGTAAGATCATGACCAAACTTACAAATATTATTTTAGCCATGGATTAGCAAGAATTCAACAAAAGAATTCAAGAAAAGAAAAGAAATGAAAGAAGAACAAAAACAGTTTTTAAGCCTAAAAGTCCTAAATTTCAGTCCACTTTAGATTTTTATCATTTGAAATCTATAACTTCTTTTCGCGATCCGTCAAAGAGAGGTGTTAGATCTATGAGTTATCTGATGAACCCAAGTGGAATCACTCAAAAAGATTAGACGGATCAACCGTGGTGTTATTTTTAGTAAAACAGTTCCTGCTGCGAAAAAACTGGAAAATCCAGTGAGCCTACTGTCCAGTTTTTATAAAGATTGTTTCGGTCACTTTAATTACTCTAAAAATTCTGGTCTTTTGTGATATGATAGTATATCAAGTTAACTAGATGCTGTCCAAAGATGAGAATTTTTCGATGTCCTGAGAGGGAGTTATGGCTTTTATAAGAAAATGCGATTTTAAAAGTAAACTGCTATAACTCAGCGAATACAACCCAGAAAATTATGAAAATTTAACTGGGATGAGTATATGGTAACATGAGTCTACCGTATAAATTTCAGAATTTTTGAACGAACGGATAATTTATGATAAATGTAACCATTTTGGACTGTTTTAGCCTATTTAAAAATAGGAAACGACATTGAAAAATTACAGGAAAATTATTTTAGAACTAAAATATCATATAATGATATTTTACAAAAGATAAAAAAATAATAAGTTGTTTTGGTATTTTTCATACCTATGATTAAGTTAAGAATAAATGAGAAAATTAAGTTATATTAAGTTGAAAAATGTGTGAATGTTATTTTATTGCTTAATGACCTTTAATATGATATGTTAAGATTTTATATGGGTAATTTGGTCATTTTTAATAAAATATTATGTGTATGACCAAATATGTATGTTAACTAAATTAAATAGTAAGGATAAACAATTAAATTAAATTGTTCATGAGTCTAATAAATGATTTAAAATATTATTAAATAATTAATAATATTAGATTGAATTATTATTAGATGATTAAAATATTATTAAGTGGTTAATAATATTTGTAATGATTAAGACATTAATAAATGATATTAAGTGATCAAAATATTATTAAAGGGTTAATAATATTTGAAAGTGAATAAAATATTATTAAATGATTAATAATATTAAAGTGTGATTAGAATATTATTAAATGATTAATAATATTTCTAAGTGCCTAAGATATTATTAAAATATTATTAAATGATTAATAATATTAGACGAGAGTTTTAAGATGTTGATTAAGTGATTGAAATATTATCAAAGGACGATAATAATATTGATGGTTTAAGGTGTTATCTAACATTTGATTATGTGGCTAAATGTTAGATGATTTATTTATAGAAGTAGCAGTATTATGTGGTATGATATGATATGCTCATTGAAAGATCAATCTTATAAATGATAGGTCTTTCATAAGAGATTAAATTAGATTGTGTAGCAGTAATCGACGGATGAGGCAAGTTCTTAACCCTAAACTTCTTACGTTATTGCAAGTTTTCTAACTCAAACTTGAGTTAATATTTTCAAGCATGCTAGTGGTTTAATTATTGGCAATTATTCCACATCAATGAAAGTTATTGTTTAATCGCACTTAGTGCAAGTTACATATGTTTACCTGGTATGAAAGACTGATCACCTTGATTACCAAATTTGTTCATGGTCATTGTTGCCCACTCAGCGTTATTGATTCAGTTATTCATTTATTGAAATTTGATTATCGTTCTTTCACAATTATTATATATTGTTGAAAATTCGAAAGGCTATTCTTTTTCAATCATGATATATCTTTCTTGTATTTAAACTTGCTGAGCAAAGTAGTTGCTCACTCTTGCTATATCATGATAATATTTCAGTTAAGCTCAAGTGCTTCAGGAAGGACAAAGACAAGAGGAAAAGTTCAAGAGTAACTTAATATGTGTTAACTATTATGTTATCTTATGAAAATGATTATGTAAACCTTTTAAATTATTAAGGTAGGTATTAAATTAAGGTTGTAGACCTTGGGAAATGTTGTAAAATTATTTGAAATAAATAATGTATATTTATATATTCCGCGTTAGTTTATAGAATGTGTACGAAGATGATGTATCGTGACGCACCAGGCCCGAGGTTCAAGGGACCCGGATTTGGGGGCGTGACACAACTATTTTATTTGAGCAAGTTTCCTAACCCTTGTCTAACCCTTTTGTTGGACAAGTTCTCTAACTTCATTCATTCTAAGTATTGAATGCAAGTTTCTTATCTTTTCCAAAAGACGTATATTGTGCAAGTTTTCTAACTCTTGTTTAATTTGATATTGAACGAGGTTTCTATATTATGCAAGTTACCTAACTTCGTTCTTTCTATATATTGAATGCAAGTGTTCTACCTTACTTAAGTTAAATTTGAGTAAGTCTTCTAACGTTTGTCTAGTCCTCGTGCTAAACAAGATTATCAACTTCGTTCGATTATATTCCTACGGATGCTACTTAATGTTCAAAGTTCATATTTACGCAATACATATATGATTGTGTGAACCCCATACTTATGTAAATCCTTAGTATTTGCACAAGTGTTCAAGATACGTTATTGCCATAAACTGTTAAAGCTTTTGAATTCAAATTATGCATGAACTGTTTATGAAGAGTGTCGATGCCATTTGATTCGGCTAGACCAATATCCATAACTTAGAAAGCGATCCAAACCAATTGCTTTGGTGCGGACTTTTATATCTGCTGAGATGAACAACCCTCATAGAAGGGGAAATTATATTTTTGTCGGGGGACCGAAATGCGCGCAAGTTGAATGTAAGTTGAATGTTTGAGGGTTATGCATAACGCCGGGTATTTTAGGCTGATCACCTATTGTACCTGTTTTTGGGTTATCAGTGTAATGCTGGTGATTCTAGTAAGAGTTCTTGGTCCTTAATGACCACTCAGTTTTGGGTTATCATTGTAATATTGCTAAGTCTAGTCAGATTTTTCGGTCTATAGAGGCCACTCAGTGTTGAACGTTCATTACCTTGAAATCATTGAAATCTTTAGATTTTTCTAATAATCCATCGGTCTATAGTGACTCATCGGTGATAATAGAGAATAGTATTGAAACTTTGTTCACAATCTACATATTTATTTCCTGAGCTATTCAATCTTTGTCGTAGCCCTTTGAGATTGTGAAACCTAACTCATGGTTATTCATTTTTATTGTTATTGTGCTTGCTGGGCAAATTTGTTGCTCACCCTAGCTTTCCTTAAAAACATTTCAGTTGTTACCGAAAGAGGCGAGAGCTTGGGAAAGGATAAAGGCAAAGGCAAAGCTACGGATTAGCTTTGTCCTACTATGTTATATTTCTGTCATGCACTAAGACTTAATTAAGATTATGTATTCTGATGTGTTGTATTAAGACTTAATTATAGTGTGTATTATGTTATGTCAGTTATTTGTATTAGAATCGAGACTTGGGACGAGAGTATTTATGTTATATCAATGTAAATATTTATATTATTCCGCAATTAGTTGTTAATAGTATTTGTTTGAGTTGCACAGTGATAGACCGAATTCGAGGTTAAGGCAACCCGGATTTGGGGGCGTCACAGGTTGGTATCAGAGCTATAGGTTATAAACATTAGGAAAAAGAGAATCCTTAGGCTATAACCTTAGGGAATGTAGAGGAATAGAAAAGAGATAAAGCTCATGTAGAGTTTTACATGATATAGACTTCGATTAGAAAGTTAGTAGTGTCGTGAAATGTATTTTCATTCCATGTAATGGATTTATATTTTGTTAAGAGATACTGATAGGTTTAGTTTGTTTGTCTTGTGTTGTGGATGTAGGATGACAGCTATAGGTGGACCTAGCAGAGTTGGGGAGGAGGGGCCACGTGACATCCAAGCGGTATCCGAGACTCCCCTGATAGGTGAGCCTACCACGACAGTGGTCCCAGTTGAGGAGGAGCCTGAGTTAGGGTTTGATCTAGCGAAGGATCCAACAGAAGATTCCAAAGAGGCTCAGATAGAGCCAGGAATAGGTGTAGAAGAGGAGGAAAAAGTCCTCGCGATAGTAGTAGATAATCAAGTGTTAGCGGAGGTGCAGACACTAATTAATAGGGTATCCATCCTAGAAGAATCATGGATAGTAGCGAGAGGGATAATCGATCGATTGGAAGCTGTATTAAACGAAATGGTAAGAGAACGTGACATGCTGAATGAGCAGGTCAATAAGATGGGAGCTGAATGCAGTGTATTGCAGGAAGCTCCGAGTAAGGAGGGAAAGAGGAAATGGAACGATAGTGATCCAGGAAATTCTGGAAGTAAGCAAAGAGACCTTAAGAAGAGAAAAGAAGAGTGTAAGAACTGTGGGAAGATGCATATGAGCGTATGTAGGAAAAGGCCTATCATATGCCACAACTGTGGGCAAGAGGGACATATCTCTCCTCATTGCCCCAAACCGAAGAAAGTTCGTGGATGTTTTACTTGTGGGTCAGCCGAACATCGGGTCAAGGATTGTCCCCAGAAAGGAAACATCAGGGGAAATGGCTACAAAGGAAGAAGCAACAAGCCAGCAACTGGCAGACCTGCTCAGCCTAACCGACTAACCGCCAGGACATTCAACATGACGGCCTAGGATGCCATAGCTTCGAGGGACGTGGTGTCAGGTATTATCCCGATCAATGATATAAATGCTTATGTATTATTTGATTCGGGTGCTACCTATTCGTTTGTATCTGAGGAATTTGCTAGTCGATTAAATTTACCCCAAGAGCAACTAGAAAATCCTTTGAGTGTAGAAATTGCTAATGAGGAGGTAATTCCTGTAGAGTTCATATACCGTAATTGTTGGGCTATAATTAGGGGTCATAACCTAAAGGTAGATTTGATCCCGATTAAATTAGGAGAGTTTGATGTAATACTGGGAATGGATTGGTTGTATAACCATGCAGCAATAATTGACTGTCAAAAGAAAAGTGTGAACCTTCGGACCTCAAACCGGTTGAGGGTAGTATTTAATGGTAGCACATTGCTTAGACGATCGTGTTGTCTTACGATGATGCAGGCCAAGAAGTTACTAAGAAAAGGGTGCGTAGGCTATTTAGCCTATATTGTAGACACAAAGAACGAGGGAGTAGAAATAACAGACATACCGATAGTGAGGGATTTTCTGGACATGTTTCCAAACGAATTACCCGGTCTACCGCCAGACAGGGAAATTGAGTTTGTAATAGATTTAGCGCCAGGGACGGCACCAATTTCGAAAGCCCCGTATCGCATGACGCTAGTGGAAATGAAGCAATTGTTGCTCCAACTTCAAGAATTGCTGGACAATGGGTATATTCAGCCCAGTGTTTCTCCATGGGGAGCACCAGTTTTGTTTGTCAAGAAGAAGAACGGAACGATGAGGCTTTGTATTGACTACCGAGAGTTGAATAAGGCAACGATCAAGAATAAGTATCCATTGCCAAGAATCGATGATCTTTTCGATCAACTTTAAGGAGCGAGGCATTTCTCGAAGATAGATTTGAGGACTGGATATCACCAGTTAAAAGTGAGGAAGGATGATGTGCCAAAAAAAAAAACAGCGCTTCGAACAAGGTATGGGCACTATGAATTTTTGGTGATGTTTTTCGGTCTGACGAACGCGCCAACAGCATTTATGGATTTGATGAATCGAATTCTCAAGCCATACTTAGACAAGTTTGTGGTAGTTTTCATCGACGACATCCTAATCTATTCAAAGACCGAAGAGGAGCACGCTGACCATCTGAAGACGATACTAGAAACGCTGAAGAAAGGGAAGTTGTACGCAAAATTTTCTAAATGTGAATTTTGGATGGATAGGGTACAATTTCTGGGGCATGTGATAGACAAAGATGGGATCTTAGTGGATCCTGCGAAAGTGGAAGCAGTGAGTAACTGGGATCAACCGAGGACGCCAACGGAGGTGCGAAGTTTCTTAGGGTTAAGCGGGTACTATCGATGATTTTTCCAGGACTTTTCTAAGATAGCGACCCCGTTAACTAATCTAACGAGGAAGACTGTGAAGTTTGTGTGGACGGAGAAGTGTGAGGAAAGCTTTACGAAGTTGAAGAAGAGATTGAGCGAGGCACCTACGTTATCCCTACCGGATGATACAAGAGGTTTTGTAGTGTATAGTGATGCGTCACACCGAGGTCTTGGTTGTGTTCTAATGCAGCATGGCAAGGTCATTGCGTATTCGTCACGTCAATTGAAGGACTATGAAAAGCGATACCCTAACCACGACTTGGAGTTAGCCGCGGTAGTTTTTGCCCTGAAAATTTGGAGGCACTATCTTTATGGGGAGAAATGGGAGATATATACGGACCACAAAAGTCTGAAGTATATCTTCACACAGAAAGAGCTCGATATGCGACAAGGGAGGTGGTTGGAATTAATCAAGGATTACGACTACGAGATTCTTTATCACCCAGGGAAGGCAAACGTAGTAGCAGATGCGTTGAGTAGAAAGGGAAAGGAGAGCTTGTTCAGGCTGACAACACAGAAGGAGCTAGTGAAGGAAATGACGCGACTAGAGATAGAAGTGAAAAGTCCGAGAAGGGCAGCAGAGCACTTATTCGTAATGGAAGCTCGTCCGACGTTGCTAGATAAAGTAAAGGAGGCATAGAGAAATGATGAGGAATGTGAGAAGATAAAGGAAAGAGTAGCAGAAAACGATGAAGAAAAGTTCAGATTGGATAAAGTTGGTATCTTGCGATTTGAAGAACGTGTGTGGGTGCCAGCCGTGACCGAACTAAGAGAAGTAATCTTGCATGAGGCACATAACTCACCATATTCTGTTCTCCCAGGAAGCACAAAAATGTACAGGGACCTCCGTCAACATTTTTGGTGGCCAAATTTGAAGCGAGAAGTGGCAGAGTGCGTCAGTAAGTGTCTTACCTGTCAACGGATCAAGGCAGAGCATCAGAGACCGAGTGGACTACTTCAACCACTTAAGATACCAGAATGGAAATGGGAGCACATTACGATGGATTTCGTGGTGGGACTTCCAAGCACACAAAAGGGCTATGATGCAATTTGGGTTATTGTGGACCGATTGACAAAGTCAGCCCACTTTCTACCAATAAGGATCCGATTCAATTTAAATCAGTTAGCAAGGTTGTATATAAAGGAAGTTGTTTCGAGACATGGAGTGCCGGTGTCAATCGTTTCTGATCGAGATCCGCGCTTCACGTCAAATTTTTAGAAGAGCTTGCAGGAAAGAATGGGAACACAGCTGAGGCTAAGTACTGCTTATCATTCTCAAACTGACGGACAGAGTGAACAAACAATAAAGACACTGGAAGACATGCTTAGAGCTTGTGTGATGGATTTTAAGGGAAGCTGGGATGACCATTTACCCCTCGTGGAATTCGCTTATAATAATAGTTATCACGCAAGTATCGGTATTCCGCCGTATGAAGCTCTCTACGGAAGAAAGTGCAGAACACCGTTATGTTGGGATGAAGTCGGGGAGAGACGACTATTGGGACCAGAACTAGTTCAGCAAACGACAGATATTATTGGGACAATAAGAGCCAGATTGGTAGCAGCCCAAGATCGGCAGAAGAAATATGCAGATTTGCACCGTCAAAGCCGAGAGTTTGAAAGTGATAGTTTTGTATTTTTGAAGGTATCTCCTTAGAAGGGGAAGATCCGATTCGGCAAGAAAGGAAAGTTGAGTCCGAGGTTCTTAGGACCGTTTGAGGTCTTGAGAAGGGTAGGCGTAGTGGCATATGAGGTAGCTTTACCTCCTGAGCTGGAACATATCCACAATGTGTTTCATGTCTCAGTGCTACGACCATATAAACCCGATTACAAGCACGTTATATCCTATGAGCCCGTCCAGATCGAGAAGGATCTCACGTACGAGGAAATTCCTATTCAGATAACTGATAGGAAGGAGCAAGTATTAAGGAATAAAGTCATACCATCGGTGAAGGTAGTTTGGCGAAACCACGATGTCGAGGAGGCTACGTGGGAGTTAGAGGATAAAATGAAGCAGAATTATCCCCACCTTTTTGTTTAGTCGAAATTCTGGGGACAAAATTCTTATAAGGAGGGAAGGATGTAACGACCGTGAATTTTGCATGACTTTGTAATATACGCTTATAATTATTATTTAATGAATGAATTTTTATTAATATTATTTTATGTGATGTGATTAAAGGTTATGTAATAACCTAGATTATGTGTTTGCAATGATATTAAGTGTTGTTATTTGGTAGGACTTATTAAAATGATTTCGGAGAAATATCGCCAAAATTCTATTCGCGGGTTACTATTCGCGCGGGCACTATTCGCCCCAAAAATGTCTTTTTCGTTTATTTCGAATTTTCTAATTTTTGTCATGGTGTTAATGTGATGGGTTAATAATCCAAGTGTTGGATTTTATTTTAGCCAAATTGGGATTTAATTAGAAGCCCTAAATTACTTAAGGGTGGCCCAAACCCATGATCCATGACCCGCGACCCGACCCATGACCCAACCCATGACCCATGAGGGAAATGGGTTAAATCATCAGCTGAAATTGAATAGAGGAGGAGTATACGGGTGGAAGAATGGGAGGAGAAGGAACAAGAAGAATCAAGAACATTTGGGAAGCAACAATTCCACATTTGGAAGAGCAAAAGCAAGCATGGAACAATTGGGGAGAAGGAGAGGGGGACTACCCATACATGGGAGAGGCAAATTCCAGCCTCCCATGTATAGGGAGCTGGTCATGCATGTTCCTTCTTCACTCACCCATGAAGCTCAGCTCATTTCTTATATATATACTCCTCCCTTGCCATTCATGCATTCCTTTGCTCATTGTTGCTAAGTTAGAATCCAGAAATTTAGAGAGAGTTGTGAGAGTTGGTGCACGGGTGGTTTGAAGGAAGAAGAAGAAGTGGTGTAGCAGCTGGTTATCAATCCTATTTTCATCCTAGAAGTTGCTTCAAAAGGTTAGTGTTTTGGAACCAAACTCATTTCCATGGTTGCTTCAGTTTTCAGTTTCATATTGCTTGTTTATGAGAGTATATGTTGCTGAAATTGTTTGGTTAGTTCATGAGTTGATATGAATGTGGTTAACTCTTTAAAAGCCTTAATAATGATCAATGAAAGTGGAACAATGTTTGATAATCAAAACCTTTGCATAAGGAATCAAGAATGGACATTAATGGACTGTTGGACAATTATGGACTGATTTGGACAATTTATGTACTTTGTTGTAAATATAGCTTTTGGTTGGTTATTTTGGTTGTGTTAGATGGTAGAGAATTGTTGCCATGTTCTTAGAGGCATGTGGGTAATGATTTCATTTGGAAATCTGGACTAGAACATAATTAAACTCTACTCCAATATGAGTTTGTAAGTTATGCCCACAAACTGTTTGATTTATTGCCCAAGAGAAGAATTTCTCTAAGAACTTGAGAACTAGGTGTTGATTAATTAATGAAAGGATGTTATGTTTCTTAGCTTAGCAATAGAAGCATGTTTTAAGTTATATTGACTGGTTGCATAATAGCTAAGACACAAGGAGGAAGAATGAATTGGCCTAACCTTGAGTTTCGTTGAAAACTAGTGTGAACTGTGGCCTTTGATTTAATTCTGGTAATGTTATGTTATGTGTGTAATTTTAAGCTTTTGGGGTAGTATAATGCCCTGAGTTAGTAAGCCGTAGGCTTTCGAACGAACGCATTTCGACCTCGGATGAGGGAGTTATGGCGTTTGGGAGCAAAGGTGCCCAATCTGTCCAAAATAGTGAAAATTTAGCCTTAGAGGGACTTTCGGGACAATTTTATGGCTAGTAAATGAGTCTGCAAAATTATGAATCCATGAGGGTTTTGTAGTCCATGTTATAAGCTTTCCATAGCCTCCGGAACGGTCTAATTCCGATTTATAACGAAGAAGTTATGAAGGTTTGAAGTTTGTATGTCAAACTGCCAAAATTGGAGGGAAACCAAGCCTTGGGGGCCAGGCCATGGGCGCGGGCGCGCTGGGGGCTGCTGGGCGCAGGTGGGGCGCGCGCGAGCGCGCGCTGGGCGCATGGGCTTGATAGCTCTGACATCCTTTACTAAAATGGGCGTAACTTTCTCATACGAACCCCAAATTGGATGATTCAAGATGATTCGGAAAGCTAAGAAGTAGGACTACAACTTCCAATATTTAGAACTGTAATTTAATGTCTTGACAAATTTCTAAATTGGCTATTTTTAGGACTATTGTGCATTAGGAAGCAAATAGAGGGCGTCGTCCATGCACGTATTTTACAAATGGATTGGTTGTTCAACCATGGGGCAGTTATTGATTGCCAAAAGAAGTGTGTAAACCTTATGACTCCGTCCAAGGTTATGTTTTATTGCAGCAAGTTGCCTAGACAAACGAGTTGTCTGACGATAATGCAGGGCAGGAAGATGTTGAGACAATGATGTGTAGGATATCTAGCCTACATAGTCGACACACAAAAGGTGGGTGCAAAGCTGGAGGAAATATCGGTAGTTAGGGATTTTGCGGACGTGTTTCCAGATGATTTGTCGGGACTACCAGCAGATAGGGAAATTGAATTTGTAATTGATCTAACACTGGGTACAACCCCTATATCAAAAGCCCCGTACCGAATGGCTCCGATAGAGATGAAGGAGTTGATGGTGCAATTGCAGGAGCTGCCAGATAAGAAGTATATTCAACCGAACGTTTCGTCGTGGGGAGTGCCAGTGTTATTTGTCAAAAAGAAAGATGGGTCGATGCGTCTTTGCATTGATTATAGAGAATTGAATAAAGTCACTATTAAGAATAAGTACCCGTTGCCAAGAATTGATGATTTGTTCGGTCAGTTAAAGGGGGCAAAGTATTTCTCGAAAATAGATTTGAGAAGTGGGTATCATCAGCTGAAAGTAAGAAAGGAGGATGTACCAAAGACGACATTCAGAACTCGGTATGGTCATTACGAGTTTCTTGTAATGACATTTGGTTTAACGAATGCGCCTGTAGCATTCATGGACCTGGTGAATAGAGTGTTCAAACCATTTTTGGATAAATTTGTAGTGGTGTTCATAGACGACATTCTGGTATATTCCAAAACTCAGGAAGAGCATGTGGAACACTTGAAGGAGACATTGGAAGCGTTAAGGAGAGAGAAATTGTATGCGAAATTCTCCAAATACAAATTTTGGTTGGAGCGTGTTCAATTCCTTGGGCATGTTATTGATAAAGACGGGATTTCGGTGGATCCATCAAAGGTTGAAGATGTGATGAACTGGGATCAGCCGAAGACACCGTCGGAGGTGAGAAGTTTCCTGGGATTGGCGGGTTATTATAGGCGTTTTATTCAAGATTTCTCAAGGATCGCCACTCCGTTGACGAATTTGACAAGGAAAGTAGTGAAGTTCATTTGGACGGAGAAGTGCGAAGAGAGTTTCCAAGAATTAAAGAAGAGACTAAGTACGGCACATGTGTTATCTTTGTCGAATGATACAGGGAATTTTGTGGTGTAAAGCGACGCATCGCATAAAGGACTTGGTTATGTGCTTATGAAAAACGTCAAGGTCATTGCTTACGCATCACGATAATTAAAAGACTATGAAAAAGGGTATCTGATCCATGATTTGGAGTTAGCAGCCGTAGTGTTTGCTTTGAAAATTTGGAGGCACTATCTCTATGGGGAGAAGTGTGAGATATATACAGACCATAAAAGTCTGAAGTATATTTTCACACAAAAGGATTTAAATATGCGTCATAGGCGATGGATAAAATTGATCAAAGATTACGATTGTGAAATCTTATACCATCCAGGAAAAGCTAATGTGGTTGCCGACGCTTTGAGCAGGAAGGGTCGGGAGAAGTTATTTTTGTTAACTGCTCGGGAGAAGCTCATAGCGGAAATGGTTAAGTTGGAGTTGGAGGTGAAATGTTTGGCAGAGCCGAATGAAAAATTATTCCAGATGGAAACCCAACCAACTCTAGTGGACAAGGTGAAAGAAGCACAACTCCAGGATGAGGAGTGTGATAAAATACGGAAAATGATGCTTGAGGGTGAGGAGCTTAAATTCAAAATCGATACCGAAGGGTTGCTGAGATTTTAAGGTAGAAACTGGGTTTCGTCAGTGCTGAAGATCAGAGAAGAGATTTTGAACGAAGCTCATAGTTCAAGATTTTCGGTTCACCTAGGAAGTACAAAAATGTACCAGGATCTTCGACAACATTTCTGGTGGCCAAATATGAAGAGAGAAGTTGCTGAGTGTGTTGCAAAGTGCTTAACTTATCAGAAGGACAAAGCATAGCATCAAAGACCAAGTGGTTTGTTACAGCCCTTGGAGATACCAGAATGGAAGTAGGAATATATCACGATGGACTTCGTGGTAGGTCTTCCAACTACGTAGAGAGGTTACGACAAAATTTGGGTTATCGTGGACCGACTGATGAAATCAGCGCATTTCTTGCCGATCAAAATCAGATTCACCCTAGATCAGTTGGCGAAATTATATGTCAAGGAGATTATCTCGAGGCATGGTGTTCCAGTATCAATTGTGTTAGGCAGAGATCCACGTTTCACATCAAAATTTTGGAGGAGTCTGCAAGCTTGTATGGGGAGCAGTTGAGAATGAGTACAGTGTACCATCCTCAAACCGATGGCCAGAGCGAAAGAACAATTCAAACGTTGGAGGATATGCTAAGAGTGTGCGTCATGGATTTTAAAGGTAACTGGGATGATCATTTACCTCTGGTCGAGATTGCCTATAACAATAATTATCATGCAAGTATTAGAATGCCGCCTTATGAAGCGTTGTACAGAAGGAAGTACAGAACTCCGTTATGTTGGGATGAGGTTGGTGAACGTCGACTATTGGGACCCAAACTGGTACAGCAAACTGCTAAAATCGTCAAGGTGATAAGTGAAAGTAGTATGCACACAAGCCAATCATATTTGATATGATGTAGCATATACTTTGTAATCTTATTCATTTATTAATAAAAGAATTGATTTTCTTAAAAGGCATTTTATATTATCTACATAGTGCTATTATATTAAATGTGATAAACCCATACTTTTGAGCAATGCTTTTAGAATCATGATGGTGATCATGTTAATGAGATCTAAATTGTAGATAGCTCACAAACTAAAATCGTTCCTAATCGTTGGATTACTAAAAAGGGAATTAGTGAATCCGGATAGATTAGTACATACGTTGCTTGCTCTTGGGAAGAGGATGATTGATCTCATAATCATTTGTGTGGAGACACTAAAGCAAGTATGTAGGTGCTTAACGAAGAATAAGTTCACTGAACGTGGCTCGCTAAGGAATACCTAATAGAGTTTTACTCGCCTGTCAATAGGAATTCCTATAGTGATAGTAATACAAGTGATCCTTGGACTTGAGATCATCATAGTATCTTGTGTATGATGAGTTATACTTTGACATGTCCCTTAAGATCTTTAGGGTATATCAAAGGGTATGGTTGGATATAATAAGTTGTACATGGAGATAGGTGAATGATCAACAAAGAATTTAACACGTCTAGTAAAAGATATGAATGTCCTATGTGATTCGATAAATGACAACTCAGTAGTCCTTGGCCAAGGCAGAATGAAATTAGAAAGGAGTTTTTAATTTGCATTATTTAGAGTTGTGCATTTGGGAATCGAAATACATATAATTAAATAAAATAAGATTTCACAGTAAATCCATGTCTTATATTTAATTGGGACATTATATGGTAAAAGGATTGAATTGTACGGTAACTATGCACTGAAAGGTTCTTTTGTGATTAATGTTGAAATCTATATTATCTGAAAAGTCGTTGATCGCTAAGGGGACTTACCCTTATTGTAGAATAAATATTATTTATTTAAATGAATTAAATAGTTTAATTTATTTGTTTACTTGCCTTGATAGCTTGCTACAAATAATGTTAACTATCTGCACTTTGAGTGACCTATACATACAAGTCACATTGAACCATTAATATTCATAGTTCAATTAATTACTCCCTTTTATAAATGATTGCTCACTTATATATTTCTAATCCACACCTTAAATTCTTCTAAGACACCACATATTAATCATGTTATTTCTTATAGGAGAAATTATTTTATTTCTAATTTTGGAAAAATTTCATTTCTGGTCGACCCAACCCGATAGAACTGACCCGATCCGGAAACCGGAACCGGCGTTGCGGTGCCAAGGTTTAGCCTTGAGCCGGCACTGCAGCGCTGGCCCGACCCAAGACCAATGGCCCCAGAGCCCGCGCTGCGGTGTGGGACTTAAGCTTCAAGCCGGCACTGTAGTGAGCCCACGTCCGTAGCCCGCGCTGCGGCGTGAGATATAAGCCACAATGGTGGCACTGCTGCGCCCGACTGCAGATTCAGTTTCTGCAGTCGCGACTTAGCCTCTGTTGGCCAAAAAACCCATGAATTTCTTCATTTAAATCATAATTTGACATACTCAGATGCTATAAACTTCATATAATCAAGACTCATTACAGTATTAACAAAATCATTCATATACCCATACACTATAGAAGATTAAATCCACTTATTAAGCATATTTCTCCATTTTTGATAAACTTAGCAAAATTAACTAATATGAACTCAATTTTAAACCAAATCGATCCATTTCACTTGCATTATTTTCGTTTCTCATCATCTTAACACAAACAACAACCAATTTACAGATTATTACATGGATTGAACACTAATTTTAAACCCAAAATAAGCCATATTCATATGTATAAATTCAAGAACACAAAACCTATTTAAAACTTATTTTCATGGATTCTAGTCATATAAAATCATTTATAATTGCTATATAACGGTTTATATTCCCATACTAACATGCATAATCATCACATAAATAATTTCTAGCGATTTTGGTTCACCAATATTTCAAAGAGAACTAGTTTGAAGAAAATAAGAACTAAAGTTTTAGGTTAGATTATTACCTGATAATTCTTCTTAGATTATGAGAAGATGATGATCCTAGCTTTAGTAATCCTCTTCTTCTCCTTCTCAATTCACAGAGCTATTCCTCTCCAATATTCTCTCTATTCTTTCTCTACTAAAACTCTGTTCTTTCTTCCTTAGGCTTAGAAAACAACTGATGATTTTTTTAATGTAACCTTCACTTAACACTTATCGGTTACCAAACCCCCAATTAAAACATCAGTTAACAAATTCAAAAGTCTAGGTCTTGTTTGGTTGAACCAAAATAAAATAAACCATTTTTACCAACGAAGGGTCACAAAGCCTTGTTTGGTTTTACAAAAATAAAACCTTTTTTCCATTTATTTTAATAATCCTTTTATAATAAGGTTCAATTGTCACACATTTTTTTTAATTAAACTTACTAACAAATAAATTCAATTAAACCTTACTAATTAAATTTATAATTTCTATTTGGCCATTTATAAATTAATTCAAATAAATCATTTTATTCGAATAAATCATGTAATTTAATTATTAAATTAAATTAGAACAACCATCAAATAACCACTCAAATAATAATTATCATAATTGTACTTAATAAATTATTCCACAATAAATCCATCAATTATTTATTTTACTCAATAAACAAATTAACAAAAATAATTATTTAACTCAATAAATATTTTATTTATTCACAAAAATCATATTCGTTACAAAAATAATAATAAGCATGGCCTGCCAATCTTTCTAACATTTGATCAATAAAAGGAAGGGGAAAATGGTCTTTTCTAGTTACTGCATTTAGCTTCCTGTAATCAATGCACACTCTCCATTCTGTTTGCATTCTTGTTGGCACCAACTCATTGTTGTCATTCTTGATGACTGTAATTCCAGACTTCTTTGGCACTATTGGACTGGACTCACCCATTGACTATCTGAGATGGGGTATATTATGCCTGTATCTAGCAACTTCAAAACTTCTTTCTTGACTAACTCCATCATGGGTGGATTTAGCCTTCTTTGTACTTCCCTGGTTGGCTTGGCTTCTTCTTCCAAAAGAATTCTATGCATACACATAGCTGGGCTTATACCTTTAATATCTGCTATTGTCCAACCAAAAACTGTGATGTGATTCCTAAGAATTCTGAGCAATTTATCTTCCTGCACTTTGGTTAGGTTACTAGCAATTATCACTGGCAATGTATCATCAGTCCCTAGGTATGCATACTTAAAGTGCACAGGTAATGGCTTCAAATCTATGGTTGGGCCCTACATAACAGATGGTAACAATTTTTGATGAGTGGTAGGTAACTGAATAGAATCGACTGTATACTTATCTGAAATTTTGGGCAAGGAATGCAATGCAGCCACAACCTTCTTCAATTCCTGGCTTTGCTCAAGTTCTTCTTCGTTATCTATCTCCAAGCTGTTAGTAATGGCAACTTCCAAACCTTCCTTATGTATGTGTTTAAAAGAGTGTTGCACTAAAAAATTAATCACATCAATAGCAAAAACTGGATTAATATCGCTAGGGTACCTCATTGCCTCATATATATTGAACTGAATCTTCTCTCCATCAAACTCCATGGTTAAGGTCCCATTATGTACATCAATCATAGTTCTTGCTATTTTCAAAAGTGGCCTCCCTAACAATGTGAAGCCCCCAAATTCTCTACATTCCCTGTAGCAGATTTGGTGCTCACGTGATTTTATTTAATGATAAATATTCCATAATATATAACTTCTATCTATCCTAGGTTCACAGTATCCCATAACAGATAATAGTTCTCGTCAAAACGTTAACTGTGTTTGGATACCCTCACTAGGATGCATAAATTCATATCTTATGGATATCTCTTTCATATCGATATTCTCTATCTATTTGATATTCACAATATTAATGATACGATTGTTCTTGGAACTGAGGGGCATATTCCGGTAAAGGTGGTACCTTATCGACGCTCATTAAGTGTAACCTCATAGCTTATAGAACTCCCACTATCATTTAAATACGCTCATTTAGATGTATAGTTCATATGGATACTGTACTAGATCAAATGCTACTTTCTAACTTAACTAAGAATGTAAATACAAAGCAAAAGATATAACAAAAGATGATATATATTTCATAACTTTAAGTTTAATTACAACATTCTCAGTACTATGTTCTTATTACAACAAAGTCTTATAAGACTTGAATTTATTCAAAACAGTAAGATAAAACTAATTAACACGGCTTTTTCCCTTGTCCGTCTCTGAAGTTTCGGGATTACCATCTAAAACTGCAAAGGAGAGTTTTATGCAAGGATGAGCTACAGAATGCTCAGCAAGTTTATGTCAAAAATATAAACACAATGTGTTTGATTTGAAAGAAGTTCAAAAGCTTTTGCTAACTGAGGGTTTAATAATGAACCATGTGTTCCAACCGGTTCTATCAATCTTCAATGACTTAGAAAAGCTTTGTTCACATATCTTATAGGGGATCAGCCTAATCGAGATATCCTAGGAGTATGCATACCATCCTAATCGTGCCCAACATACACTAGATGTCAATATATTATCGACAATAACAATCCATATAGGGTGTTTATATACTCAGTTATAAGATGTCGTACCAAACAATTTAGCTTGACACAACAATTTATGCTCGGATAAACAATATATGAATAGTGATTCATTTTTTAAGTTATACTGAATCAAGAAGCAATAACTTCACAACAATTGATAGCAAGACGTAAAAGACTTGCATAAAGGTAACAAGGTTTGGAGACTTGCATGTGCGTAGTACGTTTAGTTTACGCTGTCTATCTACGTCATGTAGTCTATTTATATCAATAATAAGCGTTAGAATTTATAATAACACGTATCAAATTAAACTAGTCAAGTATCGTTAAGATTCGACATTGATTTGGCCTTTCGATAGCGTTAATAGACACTTAAACACGTAGGTTTATCAATAAACTTTATTTAAAAGCTTAAATATTAACTTAGATAATTTAATTATCATTAATAATATTGTTAGAAGCTTAATATTATTTTTAAATAATTTTCACAAGCTTGGTAGTATTTTTAAATAATTTTTACAAGCTTATAAATATGTTTAAACAATTTAATTATCATTTATAACATTTTTAGAATTTTAGTATATTATTTAAATGAATTATTTATCATTTAAAATAATTTTAGAAATTTAGAATATTATTTAAATGATTTAATTATCATTTATAATATTTTTAGAAATTTAATATATTATTCTAATAATTTTAGAAAGTAAGTATATTATTTAAAATAATTTATTTATCTTTTATAATAATTTTTAGAAAGTTAGTATATTATTTAAATGATTTATTTATCATTTAAAATAATTTTAATACCTTAATATCATTTTTAAATTATTTATTTAATATAATTATTAAATAATTTATTATAATTAATATTTAATTAAATTAAATTATTAATGAAGTTTTATGTCAAAATATTAAAAGTTACTAAATATAATTAAAAAATAATTTTATCATTTTATCATTTAATTATTAATTATTAATAAATGTCTAATATTTATTTTAATTTTATTTGTTATTTTTATTAATTTTTATTCAATACCGTCGCAAAAGGGCAGTCAAAACTGTCGCTAAATGTGTTCTTTAGTTTCTTAAGGCCGGAAGAAGACTATCACTAAAGGAGCCCTATAGCGACGGACAATCTGTCGCTATAGGTGTTCTTCATGGGCTGAAGAACAGTTGGTCATGGTCAAACATGATACTTTGATATAATTTAATTCCTTGTTGGTTAACTGTTTGAGTTAAATTTTTGTTGGTAGTTATAGCAGACATAGTAATGTATAACGAGATGCATCAAAATTACCTCAACTACATCATATATGGTAGATTTGATCCGGTCAAACTACCCCATTCAAACTGTTCTTGAGGTTTCTAGGTTACCCAGAAACCATTGGTCAATGTCGGTCAACGTATTTTGGTCGTTAATAACTTTCCCTTTAGGTTATGTTAATGTGTTTTAATGATATGTACTTACAGTATATCTATCAAATAACATGTCGGGGCCAAGAAATTATACTAACAATATAACACATGCAAGATTCAAGCTGGTCAAATCCTTGTCAGACACTGTCAGACATTCAAACGATTTTCTGGGTTACCCAAAAATCAGTTTTCATGGCCGGTCAATGGGTTTTGACCACCCATAACTTTTAATTCAGGGATTATTTCAGTGTTCTACCAATTCTAATTTATTACCCTCATGACATACTACAAATACATGCTTTAAAACAGATCCAACAAACACTTTAAGGGCGTTAAAAAGTCTGACAAAATACCGTGTCAGACTGTTCTTGACTGTCATGAACAGTTGGTTATTTTTGATTAATTCTCATATCTAGGTGTTATGGAAACATGATTTAACATCCCATATCACTTAATAACATATTATTAAGCATTTCTAAATACTAAAACATAACATCTAACAAAGCTTTAAAGATCTAACATAAAATTAGGGTTTTGCACCTTTTTGAGCTAATTCTTGATCTGATGCTTAAGATTTGATTAAGACTTCAGTTGGAGTTTATTCAGACTATATTTTTAAGTGTTTGAACTTGTGAATTCGTAAGTTTAATGGCCAGAGGCTTGGACTATTTATAGAAGTGCAAAATTAGGGTTTTATGGACTTTTCACACATTTTTGCCTCACAAATATCTAGCAACTGAACTTGTGCTACTTCAAATCTGATCTTGGCCTCATGCTTGTGCTGAAGTGTGCTGGAATGTGTTGGGCACAAGCTAGCACACTCCTACAAGATTTCCAATTGGTTAGTTTGCTAATCTAGGTTTAATTCACACTAATCTTGATTAGGGTTTTGTAATTCATGTTTAAGATAACTTAATTAGGTTAGTAATAACTTAATTAAGCTTAAGTTTCATAATTAAGGTTTAGGAACTCATAATTAGAGTTAGGGTTTCCTAATTAGGGTTAGGGTTTCCTAATTAGGGTTTAGGGTTTTATAATTTATGATTTAGGGTTTCGATCCTTCAATTAAGTTTTAATTTTAAGTTTAGTGATTCATAATTTATATTATGCTTTATTACTTAAGATCTAATTATACCAATAAGAATTCTTGTGCACCCATTAGGGTTTTGGTTCGCAAATTCAGTTAACAATTGTCAATTAGGGTTTTATAATTAGGGTTTGTAATTTAACTTATCATTTTTAACCCTAATTAACTAATTTAAGTTTGTATTAGTTAATATATTATTATATTAACTTCAAAGCACGACAAATCACTTTGTTATTCCCAAGCACGACACAACAGCTCATTAAAAATAATTTGTCGGGATGCTTCTCGGTGAAATCGTGGAAAACACGACAAATCATTTTGTAAGTGTAAGCACGACTAAGCAGCTCCGAATTTTTTTTATTTGACCTAATCCTTTATTTAAAATATACAATCACATAACACAATGTCGGAATAAGAAATTTTATTTAATAAACATATAATTTACATATACGAATCTTATCAAGGTCTGGAATATTACATTCACTCCCTCTAATAAGAATTTCGTCCTCGAAATTATAGTACAGATTATAAAAATAAATGTGGGTAGTTGTCTCGCATTTTACTCTCGAGTTCCCACGTAGCTTCCTCTATGTTTTGATTTCTCTAAATTATCTTGACTGAAGGTATCACTTTATTCTGTAGAATTTGTTCTTTCCTATCTATAATTTCAATAGGAACTTCTTCATATGACAAATCTTTCTCAATCTGAATAGGCTCGTGATCTATAACTTGTTTATAATCGGGTTTGTATGGTCGTAATATGGACACATGAAACACGTTATGGATATGTTCTAACTCGGGAGGTAGGGCTACCTCATAGGCTACCTCACCTATCCTCCTCAATATCTAGAATGGTCCAATGAATCTCGGACACAATTTTCCTTTCTTACCGAAACGTATTTTTCCTTTCCACGAAGATACTTTCAAAAATACGTGGCTACCAACATCAAAATTTTGTAGTTTCCTATGTGGATCCGCATACTTCTTCTGTCGATCTTGAGACACTTGCAATCTCTCGCGTATAATCCGAACTACTTCAGCGGTCTGTTGAACTATTTCTGGCCCTAACAGTTGTCGTTCACCGACTTCGTCCCAACATAATGGCGTCCTACATTTCCTTCCGTACAAAGCTTCAAATGGTGGCATTCCTATGTTGGCATGGTAACTATTGTTGTAGGCAAACTCTACTAAAGGTAACTGATCCTCCCAACTTCCCTTGAAGTCCATGATGCAAGTTCGCAATATGTCCTCCAATGTTTAAATTGTCCTCTCACTTTGACCGTCTGTTTGTGGGTGATAAGTTGTGCTTAATCTCAACTGGGTTCCTAAGTGTTTTTGGAGACTTTTCCAAAAGTTTGAAGTAAACCATGGATCTCGGTCTGATACTATAGAAACAGGGACTCCGTGTCTAGAAATAACTTCATTGATGTAAAGCTTGGATAATTGATTAAGATTGAAGTTAACTTTTATGGGTAGGAAATGAGCTGACTTGGTAAGACGATCTACAATTACCCAAATGGCATTGTGACCTTTCTGTATGTTTGGGAGACCTACTACGAAATCCATGGTGATATGTTCCCATTTCCACTCGGGGATTTCTAAGGGCTGTAGTAAGCCACTAGGTTTTTGATGTTCGGCTTTTACCTTTTGACAAGTTAAACATTTACTTACCCATTCCGCTATTTCTTTTTTCATATTCGACCACCAAAAGTGTCGGCTTAAATCTTTGTACATTTTTGTACTACTCGGATGCACGACGAACTTAGAACTATGGGCTTCATTCAGTATTTCATCTTTTAGTTCTTGTACTGAGGGAACCCAAATTCTATCCTCGTACCTCAGTACCCCATCTTTATCTATTCTGAATTTGACATTCTTTACATGAGTTATTTCATTTTTACACTTCTGACACTCTATATCTTTCTCTTGTAGTTCCCTGACTCTATCAAGTAAAGTCAAACCACTTTCGACAACGAATAACTTCTGGGTAGAGTTAACTGGAACTCTTACCTCAATCTGAAGTTTATTAAACTCTTTTATTAGTACCTCATTGTTTGTTATTATATTCAACTTCTCTTGGTTCTTTCTACTTAACGCATCTGCAACTACGTTGGCTTTCCCGGGATGATATATGATTTCATAATCAAAATCCTTTATCAACTCTAGCCATCTCCTTTGCCTCATGTTTAACTCCTTCTGTGTGAAAATATACTTCAGACTTTTATGATATGTGCATATCTCACACTTCTCCCTGTACAAGTAATGCCTCCAAATTTTTAAGGCAAATACAACGTCGGCTAACTCAAGATCATAAGTAGGATACTTCTTCTCATAATCTTCGAGTTGTCGTGACGCATACGTAATCACCTTCCCATGTTGCATCAACACATAACCTAATCCCTTGTGTGATGCATCACTATAAACTACAAGGCCCCCTGTATTATCTGGTAAAGATAACACTAGTGTCATGGTCAAACGCTTCTTCAACTCTTGGAAGCTTTCTTCACATTTATCTGTCTAGACGTACTTTACCGTTTTTCGAGTTAAATTGGTTAGCGGGGTTGCTATTTTTGAAAAATCTTGTATAAAACGCCGATAGTACCCTACTAACCCGAGAAAACTTCTTACTTCTATTAGAGTTGTTGGTTATTCCCATTTCACAACCGTCTCTATCTTCGCTAGATCTACCGCGATTCCATTCTCGTCAATCACATGACCCAAGAATTGGACTCGTTCTAACCAGAATTCACATTTGAAAAACTTTGCGTAAAGTTGTTCCTTTCGTAATATCTCCAATACGCTCCTCAAATGTTCTTCATGCTCCTCCTGTGTTTTCTAGTATATTAAAATATCATCGATGAACACAACAACAAATTTGTCTAAGCATGGTTTAAACACTCGGTTCATCAAGTCCATAAATGCTGTCGGTGCATTCGTCAATCCAAAGGACATCACAAGAAACTCATAATGTCTATAGCGTGTCCTAAACGCTGTCTTCGGCACATCTTCTTTTCTTACCTTTAATTGATGATAACCTGATCGTAGGTCGATCTTCGAAAAGTGTTTGGCCCCTTTCAACTGGTCAAACATGTAATACCCCGAAATATTATCAAAATTATAAATATTGTCTTAACTAGGTTAAGAATGAAAACTTTAGAAATACCTAATAAATGACTGTTCAGGTAATCTTTGAAAACCTAATACGATTCGAAAACACGATCGTATACATTTAGAATTAGAACATATAACCTAAAACTAAGTATCGAGAAGTTTAAAACCTTAAACCCTAATGAGATTCGAATTTTGTAACATATGTGCTTAATAAAGATCGAAATGATATTTCAAAGCAGGTGTTTTGTGATTTTATTAGGTCAAATAAAATTTTTCTCTGAAAAACATCGTGCTTGACATGTTGTGCTTAAAAATAATTTTTTTCGCCAATGAACTTGTTGGTATAATTGTTTTGACAAGTTGCTTTGTCGTGCCTAAACTGATATAGTGCTTTGTCGTGGTTACGGTGACAAGCTTCTTTGTTGCGCTTACGCTTGGCACACGCTGGCACTTGCTTGGCACACGCTAGGCACACGCTGACACACGCTAGCTTACGACTGACACACGCTAGCTTACTCCTGGCACACGCTAGCTTATGCCTGGCACACATTGGCACAAACATGTCGCAATTACCCTTTTACCCTAAGCTTTCCTAGCCTATAAATACCCCTTCATCCATTCATTATTTCCTACCATTTTTCAAGAGCAATTCAAGAGCAAAGGTACTCTATATTTATATTTTGAGAGATATTGTGAGATAAAACTTACTTTCGGAATATCGAAGCACTACGCAATTGGAAGTAAAGCTAGCAACTACAAGAGGTATACTCTAGTAGTTATTATTTTCATTCTTCTTTATATATTTAGTAAAAACATACTTTTATAAGCAGTTATAATGCCCAAATTATTTTAAGTATACAGTACAAAAGTCCTATTTACAAGCAGTTATAATGTCTGATTTATTTCTCTTATATATTAGAAAATATACTTTTATAAGCAGTTATTATGTCCGATTTTCTTCAAGTATTTAGTAAGAATATTCATTTTATAAGCAGTTATAATGCTGAAATTATCTCAAACATAATAGCCGAATATTTATTTTGCAAGCAGTTATAATGTTCAATTTATTTTACATATAGTTGAGAAATATTCATTCTATAAGTAGTTATAATGCTGAAATTATTTCATGTATAGTAGAAGAAGTCTTAATTATAAGCGTTAATTGTTAATTGTTAAACGTTTAACTAGTTATATATGCCGATAATCATATAGGATTTACGATGAACGTTTAGACCGTTATATTTATCTTTAAAAGATATACGAGGCAAGCCTTCTATTCCTTTAAACTATGTGCAAGTATTCTAACGCTTATTATTGGTATAAATAGACATAAATAGACTACGTGATGTAGATAGACAGCGTAAACTAAACGTACTACGCACAGGCAAGTCTTCTAACCTTGTTATATCTAAGCAAGTATTATACATCTTGCTATCAATTATTACAAAGTTATTGCTTCTTGTTCAGCATAACTTAAGAAATGAATCATTATTCATATATTGCTTGATGGAGCTTAAATTATTGTGTCAAACCAAGTTGTTTTAGTACGACATCTTATACTGAGAAATAAAATGCCTTGGTGGAAGGTTGTACACGTGAGCACGAAGTCCGACCAAGCAAGAAGTTATTGCTTCTTGTTCAACATAACTTAAGAAATGAATCATTATTCATATATTATTTATTCGAACATAAATTGTTGTGTCAAACCAAATTGTTTTGGTTCGACATCTTATACTAAGAAATAGAACACCTTAGTAGAAGGTTGTAAATCATCGATTATATATTGACATAAATTATAGGATGATATGCATACTCCTAGGATATTGGTTAGGTTGATCCCCTATCAGATATCCGAATAAAGTTGTTCTAAGTCATTAAAGACGGACAGAACTGGTTGAAATATATGGTTCTTATACTGAACCCTCAATTATACTAAATCTCTTTGACATTTTTCAACTCAAACACATTATGTTTACGTTTTTAAATAAACTTGCTGGGCATTTGTAGCTTATTTTTGCATATAATCTCTTTTGCAGTCTTAAATGGAAATCCCGGAACTTCAGGGACGAATACAGGAAAGGGACCGTGTTGATTAGTTTTACCTTATCGTTTGTATAAATTCAAGTCTCTTAAAGGATTTGTTGTAATAACTTAGTATTGAGAATGATGTAACCGAACTTAACGATATGAAATATATTATCATCCTTTATTATATTGAATGCGTTATACTCTGATCTTTAAATTGTTTAGAATAGTTGTACTAAGTTAATACAGTATCCATACGAACTATACATCTGAATGAGGGTATTTGAATGATATTGAGAGTTCTATAAGCTCTAGGGTTACACTTAATGAGCGCCGATAAGGTGCCATCTTTATCGGAATGCGCCCCTCAGTTCTAGGGACAATCTTATCGTTAATAATGTGAATGTCAGATAGATAGGAACTATCGATATGAAAGAGGTATACATCAGATATAAATCTATACATCCAAGTGAGGGTATCCAAACACAGTTAACATTCTGACGAGAACTATTATCTGTTATGGGATACTGTAAACCTTGGATAGTTAGAAGTTATATATTATGGAATATCTAATAGGTGGTTAACTAGTTAAGCTTGAACACCAGATCTGTTATAGAGGTATACATATTTAAGTTGAAGATGTAGAAGTCATTTAAACTATGCTAGATTAACATTATTGGCAATGTCTAGAAAGTTCTGACGAGGAAAGGGGTTAGGTCATTTAATTGCGCGTCGTTTTAACGGAAAGCCTCCTCTTTCCTGGGAACTGCTTGGTTGCTAATACTGCAAGTCTCGGATAGAGAAATAGAGATTTGTTTTTTAAGTCATTTAGGACTTATTTGTAATAAGAACAATTAACCTGAGAATGATGTAACACGAAAGAATGATATTATAATATTATCACTTTTTCGCATTTTACTCTGATTATTAGAAGGTAAAATTTCTATAGCATTATGTAAAAGTTGTATAAGTCAGCACGAAGTTCGACCTGGCTAAAAGAAGCTAGAAGGTGGATTTCGGGGCGTGACAAAACAGATCATCAATTCTTGGTAAAGGATATTTGTTCTTTATGGTTAACTTATTTAACTCTCGATAATTAATATATAACCTCAAAGTTCTATCCTTCTTCTTTACAAACAACATCGGTGCTCCCTAAGGTGAAACACTAGGTTATATGTACTTCTTGTCTAAGAGTTCCTATAACTGCACAAGTAACTCCTTCCACTCAACTGGTGTCATCCTGTAAGGTGCCTTCGAAACTGGCGCCATACCAGGTGCAAGATCGATAACAAACTCAATTTTCCTATCCGGAGGAAGACGTAATAAGTCATCGGGAAACACATCTTGAATTTCCCTAACTACAGGTATTTGATCTAGCTTTACTCCTTCCTTTCGAGTATCCACTATATATGCCAAATAACCTGTACAACCCTTCCTAAGCAATCTCTCCACCTGCATTACTGTCAGACATCGAGATCGTTTAGGTGAACAACCACCGTTGAACACTACCTTTGACTTCGACGTAGTCAATAGGTTTACATGCTTCCGATGGCAGTGAATCATTGCATTCTGATTAACGAATCAATCCATGCCTAAAATTATGTCGAATTCCCCTAGCTATATAGGAATAAGGTTCACAAGAAACTTGTGTCCCTTAATCTCTATGTTACAATTTCTATATATGGTTTTAACGGGAATTATCTCTCTATTTGCAATTTCTACATTGAAAGGTATGTCTAAATCTTCACATGGCATATTTAAGTTTTTAGCGAAGCTATTAGACACAAATGAACAAGTAGAACCAGAGTCGAATAACACATATGTATTTAAAGTGTTGATAGGGATGATACCTGTCACCACGTCTTGTGAAGCAACAACATCCCTTATCATCATATTAAATGTTTTGGTAGTTGGACGACTCTGACCTCCAGCTCCTGCTACTGTTGGTTTAAAGTTATTGTTAGTTGTTTGGTTTCCCCCTCCATTTTGATTCCTGGTCCTTGGGCAATTTTTAACTATGTTATCCATTAACCCACAGTTGAAACACCTACTCCTGTTGGGTTTAGGGCACTCAAGGGCATAGTGTCCCTCCTGACCACATTTATAACAAGTCACCTTCTTTTTGAGACACACTCCTCTATGATTCTTTCCACAGGTAGCACAAAGGTCATTCATATTATTGTTGTTTTTGTTGTTGTTATTATTATTATAGTTATTTCCCCTTCTCCCAAAATTATTATTAAAAGTGGTATCCCACTTTCTCTTGTTATTATTGTTGCCCGATTTCACAATCGACAATTACGTGCAAATATACACGATCAACAAGTAATAAAGTGATAAGAGAGAGTATCGAACCCATAGGAATTACAATATTATTAATCTCCAATTGTCAATCTAAATTATGCCTATTCTATTAAACAATCACAAATTGGGATTTTTGATTAATAATAATTAAATAAATACTAACACTAACAATTAATTCAAAGGTTGAAATTCAGATTTAAAATGATTAAGACTACAATATCCCCATTTATTTATCATAAACCAATCTATCTATATCTTCCAATTATTCACTTCAATGGAATTGTTAACAAAAATTCAATTGCATTTATAAGCCCTTTTCCAAGTTGTCGACGCCGGGAGGAATCGCTTACGCGGGGGGTTGTAACCCTTTCCAATTTTTAGCCTTTTTGTTAGATGCATTTTTGGAAAAGGTCGGCATTAATGTCGACGGGGTTTTTAAAGATTGTTTTTATGATGAGCCAATTTAACCAGAGTCGCCAGTTGGTATATTTGAAATGGATGTACCAACTCATCCGAGTTTTCATTTTTATAAATCGCTGGCTCATATGTGACTCCGAATTAATTGGTCTGCGAATCGAGATTCATAGAGTTCGGGGGCTTGCTTAAGTGAGGGGAAGGTGTTAGGCACCCCTCGACTTCCGTGAAGCACGGTTACCGCAATCTTGATGCTTTCCTATCCTTTAATTCATGAAATGTGTGTGTGCGTGTATGTGTGTGTGTGCCTATGTAAATGTTGTGGTGAGCTTGCATAAAAGAATCATTTGGATTATTAGGGAAAATTGTGTTCTAATTTGAGCATGTCTTAGAACGTCCATCGGCTTAAACGAGAAAGCCTTTATGAGAAAAGGATTGATTTTAATTAGCAAAAACTATGAGATTTTCATTAAGCGTCGTTTTGGCAAAACAAGAGTTTTAAACCTTCGTAAAAAATAGGAATCGAAATCTATACATTGCTTTCATAAAATGATGGGCAACTTCTAGGATATCTTTCACCCTACGCACCAAGATTTAATAAAACGTTATTTTATTTTTATAAAACCATTTTTGTGACATTTGAAAACGACTTTCTTTAGCCTTCTCGTTTAATAGAAATCGACATTCATTAACACCTCCAAATTTTTAGCTACGTGATGCTAACCTCCTAGTTTGCTTGATTTTAAGAAAAAAAAACCTTCATCGTTTAATCTTTGAAATCATTTTTCGTGTCACAAAATCCAATCAAGCATAAACACGCGTCGGGGCTATTCATGGGCATGTAAGCCATCAAAATAACCCCAAACGCCCACAATCACAAGTTTCACTATTTCGGGGCCTTAAACACGATTATCGCCTTGGCGTCGTTTTAAGGCCCGACGATTACATATTTACAATAACGGATACATCCACCCGATTACATACATTCAAAAATGTCCATCATCGGATTTGGACCACGGGGTCGCATTCCTAGGCTCACATCCGAACTTATTACACAACCGCCAAATGGATATAACGAAAATAAACAACAACGGGATGCCTAACACTCTAGGATATCTTACAATGACGATCGAAATACACTATGAATGATACCATACCATAATAGCTAAGATTTGCACCAAACGGATATCATCGGGCTATTAGGGGGAATTTCATTCCGATGAGACCCTCACTAATAGTCCCTAACCCATGGCTTCACAATAACATATGAGAAAAAAACTACATTCAAGGTAATTCGGCACGACCAAAAGATTAACAACATGGTATAACAAAATGCTAAGAACAAATGGTTTTTTCACCTTGCAATTAATCCCCACAATATGTATGAATTTGTGTATTGAGTAGAGTAGAAAATATGAGATATAATCTCACAAAATTGGTACAATTCCTCACTCTTTTCACTCTTTTCTCTCCTAATTTTTGCTGTTTTCTTGCTGTTTTTTCTTCTTCTCCCGAACTGCTGCTGCTGCTGCTGGAATCCTCTCCTTTTTTTTCTTCCTGTATGCGAACTGGCCTAATATAGCACTGCCAAGGGCAGCCGCAGATCTATCTGCGGCTGGCCGCAGATATATCTGCGGCTGGCCCTTGGTTCTCCCCCCAGCCGCGCTCGAGTCCCGTGCGCTTCGAGTCCCGTGCTGCCTCGAGTTCCGTCCTTGGCCGCGAATTGATCTGCGGCTAACTGTGCTGATTTTCTCGTTTTCCGTGCCTCGTCTCGATTTTCGTGTCGTACCGTTGGTTCCCGCTGACGGGTTTGCGCTCGGCAGTCCGAAAACCGTCGGGAAACGTGCCATGTCATCCGGGTAAGCACAGTGATCAGTAACTGACTCTCGACATTCGCTTGTTGTCGTGTCGGCTTCAATATCATCCCGTCGTGGTGGTTTTGAGGGTTCGTCCTTATGTCCACCCTTTATTCTCGTGTGTCGGGTCAATTGACGATTTTGCCCTCCTGTCAGGGTTAGTATAGGAAATGCAAAAATCGGGTGTCTACAGCTGCCCCTCTTTATCATGTTTATGAAATGATAAATGAAATGAACAGGATAAAGAATAGACACTCGATGCATGAATGACAGTGCACAAGAATGACAATACATACGTGATTTGCTTGGATCTCAGCCCTTCCCAGGGTTGTTGTTGGTTTGGATCTTAGCCCTTCCCAGGGTTGTGGTTTGTTTGGATCTTAGCCCTTCCCAAGGTGTTAGTTTGGATCTCAGCCCTTCCCAGGGTTTGTTGTTTTTGTCTTTTTTCTTTTTGTGGATATCAGCCCTTCCCAGGGTTGCTCACCATCTTGTTGTGGTTCGCGTGGATCTCAGCCCTTCCCAGGGTTTGCTCACCACTCTGTCGCGGTTTGCTTGGATGCCTTCCCAGGTTTGCTCACCACTCTGTCGCGGTTTGCTTGGATCTCAGCCCTTCCCAGGGTTTGTTGTTTTTGTCTTTTTTATTTTTGTGGATATCAGCCCTTCCCAGGGTTGCTCACCATCTTGTTGTGGTTCGCGTGGATCTCAGCCCTTCCCAGGGTTTGCTCACCACTCTGTCGCGGTTTGCTTGGATGCCTTCCCAGGTTTGCTCACCACTCTGTCGCGGTTTGCTTGGATCTCAGCCCTTCCCAGGGTTTGTTGTTTTTGTCTTTTTTCTTTTTGTGGATACCAGCCCTTCCCAGGGTTGCTCACCATTCTGTTGTGGTTCGCGTGGATCTCAGCCCTTCCCAGGGTTTGCTCACCACTCTGTCGCGGTTTGCTTGGATGCCTTCCCAGGTTTGCTCACCACTCTGTCGCGGTTTGCTTGGATCTCAGCCCTTCCCAGGGTTTGTTGTTTTTTTGTCTTTTTTTCTTTTTGTGGATATCAGCCCTTCCCAGGGTTGCTCACCATCTTGTTGTGGTTCGCGTGGATCTCAGCCCTTCCCAGGGTTTGCTCACCACTCTGTCGCGGTTTGCTTGGATGCCTTCCCAGGTTTGCTCACCACTCTGTCGCGGTTTGCTTGGATCTCAGCCCTTCCCAGGGTTTGTTGTTTTTTTGTCTTTTTTTTCTTTTTGTGGATATCAGCCCTTCCCAGGGTTGCTCACCATCTTGTTGTGGTTCGCGTGGATCTCAGCCCTTCCCAGGGTTTGCTCACCACTCTGTCGCGGTTTGCTTGGATGCCTTCCCAGGTTTGCTCACCACTCTGTCGCGGTTTGCTTGGATCTCAGCCCTTCCCAGGGTTTGTTGTTTTTTGTCTTTTTTCTTTTTGTGGATATCAGCCCTTCCCAGGGTTTGCTCACCATCTTGTTGTGGTTCGCGTGGATCTCAGCCCTTCCCAGGGTTTGCTCACCACTCTGTCGCGGTTTGCTTGGATGCCTTCCCAGGTTTGCTCACCACTCTGTCGCGGTTTGCTTGGATCTCAGCCCTTCCCAGGGTTTGTTGTTTTTGTCTTTTTTCTTTTTGTGGATACCAGCCCTTCCCAGGGTTGCTCACCATTCTGTTGTGGTTCGCGTGGATCTCAGCCCTTCCCAGGGTTTGCTCACCACTCTGTCGCGGTTTGCTTGGATGCCTTCCCAGGTTTGCTCACCACTCTGTCGCGGTTTGCTTGGATCTCAGCCCTTCCCAGGGTTTGTTGTTTTTTTGTCTTTTTTTCTTTTTGTGGATATCAGCCCTTCCCAGGGTTGCTCACCATCTTGTTGTGGTTCGCGTGGATCTCAGCCCTTCCCAGGGTTTTGCTCACCACTCTGTCGCGGTTTGCTTGGATGCCTTCCCAGGTTTGCTCACCACTCTGTCGCGGTTTGCTTGGATCTCAGCCCTTCCCAGGGTTTGTTGTTTTTTTGTCTTTTTTTTCTTTTTGTGGATATCAGCCCTTCCCAGGGTTGCTCACCATCTTGTTGTGGTTCGCGTGGATCTCAGCCCTTCCCAGGGTTTGCTCACCACTCTGTCGCGGTTTGCTTGGATGCCTTCCCAGGTTTGCTCACCACTCTGTCGCGGTTTGCTTGGATCTCAGCCCTTCCCAGGGTTTGTTGTTTTTTGTCTTTTTTTCTTTTTGTGGATATCAGCCCTTCCCAGGGTTGCTCACCATCTTGTTGTGGTTCGCGTGGATCTCAGCCCTTCCCAGGGTTTGCTCACCACTCTGTCGCGGTTTGCTTTGGATGCCTTCCCAGGTTTCAGCCGGGTCTTGCCTTGATTCGTCGTGTTCGACGTTCGACTTATTCAGAATTTGTATTTTATTTTCACATAACGAGTCATGTATGATGCATGCTTTTCATTCATGGATAGAGAATGACCCCTGTACAGTCTTTTTGATACTATTTTCCACAGCTGTCGTCGCCAGATGCCGTGATATGCTTGGATTTCGATCCTCCCACAGGATTTGTCGGTGTCTTCCTCTCCGCTGATTGGACGGTTTGTCGCCGGTGACAGAGATATGGCAGATGATCTTCCGGAACGTTCCTGATCCTTATTATTCTTTCCGGTGTCGGCGGGCCTTGCGGAGGGCATTCTGAGCCATTAGGTCCCTGTCCGTCCGGTGTTCACGCATCTCGATTACTACCGAGGCTGAGAGGTATGCTGCTCTTGTTGAGAGAGATGCTGCTATTCTGGCCAGGGATGTTGTTCATACTGATAGAGACGCCATTGTATTGCAGACTAAGGCAATTATAGATGCTCACTCTGAGACCGTTAGCCGAGCCGCTGCTTATTGGATCGCGTCGACATGATGGGGCAACAGATTGCAGGGAATGCCGATGCCTCAGATCTATCCACCACTTAATCCATCCTGCTTTGATTAGTTTCAGATTGGTAGATCATTTTATTTCCTGCATAGACTATGTCAGTTTCATCGGTTATCAAAAAGAGAAACCTTGTAACAAAATGACCTATTTATATAGACAAGTATTTAGATTTAGTCGTTTTCCCCTTTTGTCGTATCGTTGCCTTTCATTGGACCCTCATTTTATCCAGCTAACCATGATTTTGATATTTCGCCTTCTTTCTCTTCTCAAGTCTTGATGGGGACTTGTCAGATATTGCCGCATATCCTGTCGATTTCATCGGCTAAGTCTTAGATTCGGGCTAACTGCTTGGTTGGGTTAGGGTTAGGTTATTTGAGATGAAACTGATCGGGTGGCTGGTTTCGGGAGAGTTTCGAGGGTGTAGGAAGGTTTTCTGGCTGTTGGGAAATCGGTTTTAATAGAAGAAAGGGTTATTTTGTAAGGAATGGGACCGTGCCACAATGGCTGCCTACGTACCCCCACAAGTCGGGAGATCAGGTCCTACGTAGTTCGTTCCTTCAAAGAACGAGGAGAAAAATGATGAGGGATATTTTTTTTTTTAAATTATTTTTTTTTTTTTTTTTTTTTTTTTTTTTTTTTTATGCATAGAACCGCTTCACCGAGTCGGAATTGAGGGGTTGTGGAAACACCTCCCCATCCATTTCTTGCAGTATGAGGGCTCCTCCGGACAGCACTTTCTTAATCACAAAAGGCCCCTCCCAGTTCGGGGCAAACTTCCCTTTGGCTTCGTCTTGACAAGGCATTACTCTCTTTAACACTAGGCCATTTTCTTTGAATTTTCGAGGTCTTATCTTCTTGTCATATGATCGAGAGATCCTTTGCTGATATAACTGACCGTGCAACACAGCGGCCACCCTCCTTTCATCAATTAGGGCCAATTGGTCGTACCGACTTTGCATCCAATCCTCCTCGTTTATCTGAGCGTCAATCAAGATTCTGAGGGACGCCATCTCAACCTCAACTGGCAGAACCGCCTCCATTCCGTATACCAAAGCGTACGGGGTTGCCCCTGTAGAAGTACGTACCGACGTTCTGTACGCCAGCAAGGTGAGAGGTAACAGATCCGGCCATCCCCGATGATTAGCGGACATTTTCGCCATGATCTTCTTGATATTCTTATTTGCAGCCAGCCTCCACTGCCCCATTCATCTTAGGACGGTAAATGACAGAATTGAGGTGTTTGATCTTAAACTGGTCGCATAATCCCTTCATGAGGGCATTGTTCAAATTCTTGGCATTGTCGGAGACTAAAACCTCAGGTTGCCCGTATCGGCAAATGACATTATTCCTGATGAAACCGACGATGATCTCCTGAGTTACTTTGGGGAAGGAAGCTGCTTCTACCCATTTAGTGAAGTAATCGATCATGACGAAGATGAATCGGTGGCCGTTGCTTGCTTTGGGCTCTATTGGTCCGATCACATCCATACCCCACATTGAGAATGGCCAAGGGGAGGTCATACAGTGCAGTTCATTGGGGGGCGCATGGATAACATTACCGTGCGCCTGGCATTGGTAACACCGTTTGACGTGATCATCACAGTCGGCTCTCAGCGTCAACCAGTAATGCCCCGTTCTTCGTCCAAAAATCTTCTTGGCCAGCATCGGCCCACTCATGTGTGGCCCACACACCCCACCATGTATTTCGTCCATAATCTTTTGGGCCTGTGTTTCATTTACACATCGTAGCAATCCCAAATTGGCAATCCCTCTTGTACAGTGAATCTCCGCTCAGATAAAATTTCATTGCCATCTTTTGAATTCTCAACCTCTCCGCTCGGCTGGCTTGGTCGGGAATGGATCTATCCCTCAGATATTCCCTTATGTCGTGATACCAAGGCTGCTTTGGCAGAAACCCCTCGTCCGATAGTACCGCCACGTGCTCCTCGTATGCCGGGGCGTTCTGCACTGCTATCTCAATCTGTGGAACGTTCCTGTTCTTGATTGTGTGGACTAGAGAAGCTAAAGTCGCCAATGCATCGGCGAAATCATTCCGTCCCCGGGGGATGTGTCGGGAAAGCGATATCTTCGAACTCTTGCATCAGTTGGATAACACAACGGTGGTATGGAAGCAACCGGAGCTCTTTAAGTGCTGTACACCCCGATCGCTTGTCTGATTACCAGCTCCGAATCCCCGAACACTGCTAACCTTTTCACCCCCATATCGCGAGCCAAACGGAGTCCCAATATACATCCCTCATACTCAGCTGTGTTGTTTGAGTTACTGAACTGTAATTTAGTGGCTACGGGGTATTGCTCTCCTGTGATAGAGACCAGGACTGCTCCGGCTCCTGCCCCCTCCGCATTCATGGCACCATCAAAATACAATTTCCAGAACTGCCCCTCGTCATCTTCTCTCGTGCGCAAAGATCCAGAATACATCTTCGCCCGGCAACGGAGTGTCTAAAGGCTCCATTCCCCCTGATGGCGCTTCTGCCAATTGATCTGCAATTCCCTGCCCCTTCATGGCTTTCTAAGTTACGTATACAATGTCGAACTGCTGTAAGATTAACTGCCATCTTGAAAGTCGACAGTTCAGCATGGGCCGTTCAAAGATATATTTCAGGGGATCCATCCTTGATATCAGGTACGTGGTGTGCCCGTGGAGATAATGCTGTAATCTCATTGCAGCCCAAGCCAAAGCACAACAGGTCCTTTCGATAGGGGTGTAATTCTGTTCACATCGGCTAAATCTCTTGCTGAGGTAATAAATGGCCTGCTCTTTGCCTGATTCATTCTTCTGCCCCAGCATACAGCCCATCGCAATGTCATTGACTGATATATACATGAATAGAGGGATCTCATCCTTCGGGGGTACCAGCACGGGTGCTTCCGTCAGCTGCTTCTTAATGATCTGAAAGGCTTCCTGGCATTGCTCATTCCATTCTTGGGAGACATCTTTTCTTAACAGCTTGAAAATTGGCTCGCACGTGGTTGTCAAATGGGATATGAAGCGGCTGATGAAATTTATTCTTCCCAGAAATCCTCTTATTTCCTTTTCAGTGCGGGGTGCCGGCATATCCACAATGGCCTTAATCTTGGCCGGATCCAACTCGATGCCACGATCACTAACCAGGAATCCCAAGAGTTTGCCCGATTGCACTCCGAAAGCACACTTTGCCGGATTGAGCCTTAAATTATATTTTCTGAGCCGGTCAAATAGCTTTTGGAGATGGGTCACATGATCAGATTCTATCTTTGACTTCACGATAATGTCATCCACGTAGACCTCTATCTCCTTGTGCATCATATCGTGGAACAGGGCCATCATAGCTCTTTGATAAGTAGCCCCTGCATTTGTGAGACCGAAAGCCAACCGTCTATAGCAGAAAGTGCCCCAAGGGGTGATGAAGGCTGTTTTCTCCCGGTCCTCCTCTGCCACTATTATCTGATGATACCCCGCAAAGCAATCAACGAAAGAGTACATCTCGTATTGGGCTGTGTTATCCACCAATATGTGTATAAAAGGTACTGGGAAATTATCCTTGAGACTGGCCTTGTTCAGATCTCTATAGTCAACACACACCACCCCTCACCTTTCCTCCAGGCTTAGCCACTGGGACCAACATTGGACAACCATTCTGGGTAGGTGGACACCATGATGATTCCAGCCCTGAACTGTTTGATGATCTCCTCCTTTACCTTCAAGCTCCATTCCGGTTTTAGCTTTCTTAGTTTTTGCTTGACGGGCTTGAAACCCTCCTTGATGGGCAGCTGGTGTACCACAATGTCGGTGGATAATCCGATCATGTCCTCATGAGACCAGGCAAACACATCCTCATACTGGCGTAGCAATTTGGTCATTTCTACTTTCTGGTTAGGGGTCAGGTCTGTCCCGATTTTGAGCTCTTTGGGTTGGTCAGGGGTTCCGATATTTATGGTGACGGTTTGGTCTAAGTTGGGTTTGGGTTTATCCTCGACCCACCCTTTGATCTCGTCAGGCGCGTCATCGTAATCTGTCTCGTCCTGCTCAATACCCATTAAATCGAAATCCAGCTCGATATCAAAATCATAGTCATCATTCAAATTTGAGGGATCGCTTGTTAAGCAAGGAATACTCAAATTGGTACACCTGACATTGAAACAAAATACTGTCATATATATAATTCATTCTTCCACAATGATCGCTCTTAAAATAACATGACAAAATAACATAGTTATGCAAAATATAAAATAAAGAACCAAAACTGGTAGACATTCATCCCCCACTCTCCGGGGTCTACCACCCCGGCACCATGTTTTACCCTTGTCTGGATATTATTGGCTCCACCGTCCAGTTATCGATGGTCAGATCAGTCGGGATGCGACATATGACAGACGGCTGTGTTCCAGGGACTTCCTTGACGACTACCGCCACATCGTACCCGTCCTCCCTCACAGCCTTATTAGGGATAACTAACCCTGCCCAATCGATGACAGGCACACTCTGTAGGGCTCCCGACGTTGTGGCCGTATCCTTCCCCTCTCCAATGTTCATTGATGGTCCAGAGATATAGCATTTGGTTTCGAACTGCTGCATGACCTCCCGCAGGAAACTCTTCCTTTTGACTGACTCATCATCCGCAGGAGTTAATTCTTTACCTTCTAATTCAGACACGGGCTTGTCTGTCCCTTGTTCATTGTGGACCTTCGGCATTAGGATTCCGGTCGATCGAAATGGGATTTCCCTTCGCGAGTGGTTCCGCTCTATGCCTCCATGATATCCCAACCCTGCCCTGCCTGTCTGGTTGGGCAGTTGAATAGGCGTGGAAATTCCTTGGCTGTCTTTTCCCAACCCCTGCCCAGGTTGAAACTTCATCTTCATCATTTCTCTAGCAACGAAGGTGAGCTCAGGGGAGGCTTTCGATTTTATGGCTGGAGCTCCCAGACCTCTATAGTGGGGAGAGCTGATTTCTAGTGCTTGAAAACTGGCAGGCGCCGCGGATTCATCCACATTGATTACTGGCAGACCATTCTTGGACGGGAAAGGGTCATTACGCTCTGCGGAGATTGTTACCAGATTCCCGCTGACGATGAACTTGATTTGTTGGTGTAGTGTAGAGGGAACTGCCCCAGCCATATGTATCCATGGTCTTCCCAATAACATGTTATAACTGGCGGAGATATCCAGGACCTGAAAGGAAATATCAAAAGTACACGGCCCTATCTCCACGGGCAACTCTATTTCTCCCAATGTATCCTTCCGGGATCCATCGAAGGCTCGCACCACCACGTGACTGGCCCGCAAGCGCTTGGGATTAATGTTCATTTTCCTCAGTGTACTGAGGGGACAAATATTCAGTGCTGATCCCCCATCAATCAGCACCCCATTCATGACATACCCTGATGAGATCACTGCGATGTGCAGCGGTCTCCGATGCCCCCTTCCCTCTTTCGGGATATCATC
This sequence comes from Aralia elata, assembly GCA_034770075.1. Taxonomy (NCBI): domain Eukaryota; kingdom Viridiplantae; phylum Streptophyta; class Magnoliopsida; order Apiales; family Araliaceae; genus Aralia; species Aralia elata. The sequence goes on from JAVJAP010000049.1 coordinate 4,569,955, forward strand.
ATCTGTGAATGATAGTACATTGTTCTCTAGCAAATGGTCCACTAGGCGGCCGAAACTTTCTTGGCTAATTGTCTTGGAAATGTGAGCCTCCCCCAGGATTTTGGCCAAGATTCTGCAGTGGTCGCTGGACGATAACACCAAATCCATGATCGACGTTAGAGTCGATTCCTCGTTCACCGTCCTGATCCCCTTTACTTCCGGATGGTCCATCTTTTCCAAGAACTCCACGGCTTTTTCCTCGGATATCCTCTCGTTCTCTTTTCTCTTACTCTTGAGGACTCTTCCTGGAAGGTACAAGGGATTCCCCTTTGATGTTACGGAAGCACAACTGGCCGCCTCCTCTAATACACCCCCGTAGTTCCACGGTACTGTTTTTAGATTGCAAATAGGGATCTGTGGTCTTGCTGCGATGATGAGAGGTTTTTGGAGCCGCTAACTTGATAGGCCCCCCTGTGATACTCCGGCTTGCACCCGTCAACCTAACCGGTGCCCCTTGCATATTCTCCTGAGTACCCGTCATGCCAACCATCTCATCAATCCTTGTCATATAATTTCGCCTTGGCGGTCCTTCGGTTTCGATGGCTTCCACCATATTGACCCCTCCCCCATCATGCTTCGGTAGGGGATTGATTTTAACATTTGGCGGCTCGGGCTGCTCCACCACGATTTCCCCGCTATCAATCAGGTTTTGAATTATGTGTTTCAGCGTCCAACATTCCTGAGTGTCATGACCCGGGGAACCCGAATGATATGCACACTTTTTACTGGGGTCAAATTTTTCTTCCTTTCGGGTCACATGGAGGTGCCAAATCGACAATCTTCCTCTGTGATATCAATATTGCCAAAATCTGCTCAAGAGGATCCCCAAGCGGGGTGAATACCCGCCTCTGTGTGGTCTCAAACCTCCTTCGTCCGTCCGTTCTGGGATTATCAAAATTGGGTTGCCGGGGCGGCCCAAATCTCTGTATTTGTACAGGAGGGCTATTCTCCACTTTCCTGGATGATCCCTGCAGCACGAGAGAGACATCTTCCTCTTTTCGCTTTTGGGGCCTGCGGGAAGTATTGCCATAATTCCCACTTTGGATTTGTTCCGCAGCCGTTTCAAGAGCTGTGAAGTCCCGGATTTTACCCGATTTCAACCCCATGTCCACCATTTCACCGTGTTTTATCATCTCGGCGAAAGGTCTTCCAACCCCTGATATGACCCGCTCATAATAAGGTGCTTCTTGTATATCCACAAAGGTCATCACCATCTCTGACTCACTCATTGGAGGATTCACTTGTGCGGCCATACCCCTCCATCGTTGGGCATAGTCCCTGAAGGTTTCCCTTGGTTGTTTCTTGATTTTTGTCATTTGATATCTATCCGGGGCCTTCTGTGCCTGAAAGCTATATTGTGTTAGAAAGGTATGGGCCAGCTCCTCCCAATTATGAATCCGGGCATTATCGAGACGGGCATACCAGATCCTCGCCTCCCCCGTCAAGCTTTTCTGGAATAATTGCATCCTTAATCCTTCGTCTTCCGCATAGGACCCCAGTTCTCCAATATATATTTTCAGGTGAGTGTAAGGATCCCCTTTCCCATTGTATTTCTCGAATTCGGGAATCTTAAATTTCTCTGGATATCTGGTTCCGGGGAAGACACACAAATCTGCATAATTAACCCTACCCAAGGAGCCTATGCCTTTTAGAGATTGGATGGTCTCCTCCATCTGCTTCATTTTTCTGCGAAGGTCATCAGTATCTCCCTCCTCTGGAATCGTGATTACTGTTTTGTTGAGGGCAGGAATGACCTTTGGGAGGACCGGCTCGTCCTTAAGCTGATGTTGATTATTTTTAAATAGGATTGCATCATCCTTAGGAGGATTCTGGTCACCCCCCGGCGGTGGTACATTATGCGGTTCCTGGTTTGACGAATCCTGTCTGATTAGGAACTGTTCTTTTAGCATGGTGGCCATTTCCATCATCTGCTTTTTAAAATCATCAAACTCTTCCCGAGAGATGGAACTATGATTGGGAAGATCCGCCATTTCAGAGTTAGAGACCTGGGCTTTCTTAGACTGCGAACGGGTTTGAGGAGCAATCCTGCAGGCAAACGGTTCGAAGTTTCAGTCTTGGGCAATGAAAGGATGCGGATGCATGCTAAAGCTGTAAATTTTGTGTTTTGGGTTTTTTTTAATCTTTCCCTGCAAAAGAGAAAGTTAGTAGTCTTTTTTTAGTGCAATAACAAATGCTAAACATGACTTTATTATGCTTCCCCAGCTGTTTCCTGCAAAACATGGAGGTCAGTATTCTCTTTTGACAACAGGGGAGGTATATATGAAATGGGATCATGACATTTTATACGCTTGAACGTAAAAAAGGGCATGAAGAGACTTTTCCTGCGTTGGGTTTATCAGAGGCTGACCTACCCTAGGGTTACTCTCACGGGCTTTTCGGCATGAAGGTTCCCAAATCTTCGCAATCTACTCGTTTGAGCCCTTTCGATTGGAGCGGATTTGAGTGGTGCGTTTCCTGAGCCATCTCCGGGGAGCAGCCCCATCGAGTCCAGTAATAAGCAACCGACGGGTTCGCCTCAGGAGGAGGTACATTCTCAACATACATTCACATTCATCGTCCTCACCGTATGCAAATGATTACTTTAAAGTAAAGCAATTCCATTCAAACATTTATTCATTGGACAAAACACACATTCACACAACAAAAGTAAAATGATCAAAATGTCGTATGCACACACATATTCATGAATTTTAAAGGATAGAATAGCATCAAGATTTTAATGCGGCTTAAGCCCTCTAATATCCCCAGCAGAGTCGCCAGCTGTCGACGCCGGGAGGAATCGCTTACGCGGGGGGTTGTAACCCTTTCCAATTTTTAGCCTTTTTGTTAGATGCCTTTTTGGAAAAGGTCGGCATTAATGTCGACGGGGTTTTTAAAGATTGTTTTTATGATGAGCCAATTTAACCAGAGTCGCCAGTTGGTATATTTGAAATGGATGTACCAACTCATCCGAGTTTTCATTTTTATAAATCGCTGGCTCATATGTGACTCCGAATTAATTGGTCTGCGAATCGAGATTCATAGAGTTCGGGGGCTTGCTTAAGTGAGGGGAAGGTGTTAGGCACCCCTCGACTTCCGTGAAGCACGGTTACCGCAATCTTGATGCTTTCCTATCCTTTAATTCATGAACTGTGTGTGTGTGCGTGTATGTGTGGTGTTGTGTGCCTATGTAAATGTTGTGGTGAGCTTGCATAAAAGAATCATTTGGATTATTAGGGAAAATTGTGTTCTAATTTGAGCATGTCTTAGAACGTCCATCGGCTTAAACGAGAAAGCCTTTATGAGAAAAGGATTGATTTTAATTAGCAAAAACTATGAGATTTTCATTAAGCGTCGTTTTGGCAAAACAAGAGTTTTAAACCTTCGTAAAAATAGGAATCGAAATCTATACATTGCTTTCATAAAATGATGGGCAACTTCTAGGATATCTTTCACCCTACGCACCAAGATTTAATAAAACGTTATTTTATTTTTATAAAACCATTTTTTGTGACATTTGAAAACGACTTTCTTTAGCCTTCTCGTTTAATAGAAATCGACATTCATTAACACCTCCAAATTTTTAGCTACGTGATGCTAACCTCCTAGTTTGCTTGATTTTAAGAAAAAAAAACCTTCATCGTTTAATCTTTGAAATCATTTTTCGTGTCACAAAATCCAATCAAGCATAAACACACGTCGGGGCTATTCATGGGCATGTAAGCCATCAAAATAACCCCAAACGCCCACAATCACAAGTTTCACTATTTCGGGGCCTTAAACACGATTATCGCCTTGGCGTCGTTTTAAGGCCCGACGATTACATATTTACAATAACGGATACATCCACCCGATTACATACATTCAAAAATGTCCATCATCGGATTTGGACCACGGGGTCCGCATTCCTAGGCTCACATCCGAACTTATTACACAAACCGCCAAATGGATATAACGAAAATAAACAACAACGGGATGCCTAACACTCTAGGATATCTTACAATGACGATCGAAATACACTATGAATGATACCATACCATAATAGCTAAGATTTGCACCAAAACGGATATCATCGGGATTTTAGGGGGAATTTATTTCCGTTGAGACCATCACTAATAGTCCCTATCCAAAGTCTTCACAATAACATCTGAGTAAAAACTACATTTCAAGGTAATTCGGACGACCAAAAGATTAACAACATGGTATAACAAAATGCTAAGAACAAATGGTTTTTTCGCCTTGCAATTAATCCCCACAATATGTATGAATTTGTGTATTGAGTAGAGTAGAAAAATATGAGATATAATCTCACAAAATTGGTACAATTCCTCACTCTTTTTCACTCTTTTCTCTCCTAATTTTTGCTGTTTTTCTTGCTGTTTTTTCTTCTTCTCCCGAACTGCTGCTGCTGCTGAATCCTCTCCTTTTTTTTCTTCCTGTATGCGAACTGGCCCTAATATAGCACTGCCAAGGGCAGCCGCAGATCTATCTGCGGCTGGCCCGCAGATATATCTGCGGCTGGCCCTTGGTTCTCCCCCCAGCCGCGCTCGAGTCCCGTGCGCTTCGAGTCCCGTGCTGCCTCGAGTTCCGTCCTTGGCCGCGAATTGATCTGCGGGCTAACTGTGCTGATTTTCTCGTTTTCCGTGCCTCGTCTCGATTTTCGTGTCGTACCGTTGGTTTCCCGCTGACGGGTTTGCGCTCGGCAGTCCGGAAACCGTCGGGGAAACGTGCCATGTCATCCGGGTAAGCACAGTGATCAGTAACTGACTCTCGACATTCGCTTGTTGTCGTGTCCGGCTTCAATATCATCCCGTCGTGGTGGTTTTGAGGGTTCGTCCTTATGTCCACCCTTTATTCTCGTGTGTCGGGTCAATTGACGATTTTGCCCTCCTGTCAGGGTTAGTATAGGAAATGCAAAAATCGGGTGTCTACACAAGTGATCAAATAAATCTATCTATTCCAATTACTCTACGATATTCCTATGCAAAGTTAAAGGATTAAATTCATTAAGTTCCAATTTCCAATTGTTACATGCAGCAAAGAGATATCCCTATTCACTTTACAAATCTAATTATTCAACACATGCAAATAATTAAGAATACACGCTATCTTATCCAGTTCTAACCCTAGATTTCATCTCCCGAATTCATCTAAGGTAACCCGCTAATTGTCGGCCAAACAATTAATCAACAAGCATAAAATAAGATAGACAACTCCCATCAAATTGAACAATTAAAATCAAATAGATAATCAACTCATAATTATAACTGGTTCCATTGTAGCCTTAACTAAGAATTTAGTTCATACCAGCAATTAAACTAGAATACCAAAATAAGTCATCATAATTAATTACAAATCAGAGGATAAAGATTAAAAGAAAACTCAGTATAATCTCTAGCTCTCCAATCTGAACTTCTCACGATGCTTGACTTGTCCTCCAATCTCCTTGCTCAGCTCTGAAAGTTTAATCTCTGAATAAGTCTGTGTATGTTTAAATCCATGTCTTGATCTTCTATTTATAGTCTCCTTGAGTCCCTCAATCAGATTAATAACAAGAGTCCTTGATCACTTCAACCTTTCCAAAATAACTGAATGCCAGCAACTTAAAAATTTCCATCAGCCGCTTTCTCGCCCCGGCGAGAAGTTACTACACAAAATCCTCGCCCCGGCCCGCTTCCGCCCCGGCGAGAAATATAATGCACGAGTTCTCGCCTCGGCGAGAATGCCCTGCACCCAGCCAATTTTCTTCTTTTCAATCCGCAGCCAGCCATGACCTACAAAAGCAACATAAAAGCAAATAAAAGATACCAAAAACACTTAAAAACAAGTAAAGAACTAAGCCATAGACATATCAAACTCGTAGGTTAAAAACCTACTCATCAAATACCCCCAAACTCAAAACTTTGCTTGTCCTCAAGCAAAACACAAAACAAACCAAAATCACATCTAAACTAACTACCAACATTAATGCAAATGCATGACTAACCATACTCAAGCAATTACTTAACAGACATCATAAAAATCCGGCCTCAGAAATCAGTAACTACCAATTCAACAGAATTTCAACCTTACACTATCCAAGAGCCAACTATTAGCAATTATGAATCACTCTCAACCCTTCCATAAGTATGCAACATATATTAAACTAATCAGAGTATGAATCCAACTCTAAGTATCACAATGCTCAAAAAGAGACAAAGTCACAGATTTTACTTTTAAGCTCAACTTGCTATTCACTTGTCTTCTCAGTTTTTCTCTTTTTCTATTAAACGGAGTACGTTTTAACGCTCCATTCTCGTCATATTATCCCGAACTAGTTCAATGTTCATCTTTATTAGGCTATTCAGTGCCACCGTGTAGCGAAACTTTCAACCAACGACTCCCAAACCAGACGATTTCAGGGCGCTGAGTGTAAAGACATCTCCTAAGGGTATACTCATTCAAATGACAACCGGCCACAAAGACAAACTTAGTCAAGACCTGCTCTTATCTGTCTATATTCATTAATTCATAGTTTTCTTTGCACTTAGACAGACATCGAAGCAGTATTTATTCAAAAAAAAAAATTCATTTTTCATTTTTTTTTCGATTTTTTTTTTTAGATCCAACAAGTGGTAACAGTCTATATCTTACATATGAGCATGTAAATACACCAAAAGAAGAACCAACTCCTAATTACTTTAATAACACATTCGTGAACAAGTAAAAAACAAAAGTCTCAAATAACCACAACTAAAACAGTTTAAAAACTCCAGATTTAACAATAAGTATCCATCCCATTAAACTATAGTTAGAACTAATCAAATTTCATCATTGGCCATCCCTAAATGACTTCCATAAATGCATTGCTTGAATACCTCTAAAATGCAAAATCATATGATCCTCTGCTACTAAATTTTTGGATTTTTGGGGTTTTTTTTTTCAAATAAATAAACAACGAGTAAAAACTAGGCTAAACTAAAACTCTTGCAACTAAAAACTAAAGATGATATGTAACTAAACATGCAAATATGCAATTACAACCCCCCCAAACTCAAACGAAACAATGTCCTCATTGTGAAAAGAATAAAGAAAGTTAAGAACAGAGGACCCCCTAGCAGTTCAAGTAGTAGGCTCGAACTCATCATCGTCATTTGGGGACGGTGGTGGAAAAACTGGCAATGGCTGGGCTGCGGGAAACTGAACAGGATCCATCATCGGCTGCATATTAGAGTACATGTTCGCCATGGCTTAGGTGCAACTCTGCTTGATACGCATACATATGCCTTCCTGCCGATCTGCCAATCGCTGGTTCTGCCTCAATATGGTCTTATGATGGGAATCAATAAGACGCTGCAACTCTCGAAACTGGAGGCTGAACTTGGCTTTCCTTGGCCCAGTAGAAGTGAAAGGACCCTTCGAAGGACTCCGCTCCTTCATCATCCATCAGACTTATGTGCTTCTTCAGCAGGAGGAGAATGAACTATGTAACCCATACCAACGAGGAATGTGACTCACCGCCCTTCCCATTCCTTATAGCATGCAATCAAACGGTGATCCAAAAAGTAGTAAGGGCTACTGCAAAGCCTCTTCAGTTTCCCCAACGAACTCCCGCACGAAGACACAACCCACATATCAACGAAGGGTGTGGTAAACCACCCTGACTATGCAAAGTCCGTAAAGTGCTGCTGCGAATCGACGCTTCAATCAGCTGACCCACATTGATCTCAATCCCCGTCAACAATAGCATAGAACAATAAAGCTTTCTCCTTGGGTACATCACTCACATGTTGCGACGACATAAGTTTTCGCAGAGAGGAATGCATACCAGACCTTCCCATAACGACTTAAGTCCTTGCTATGGAACATAGGTGCAGCACATGGCCCTCTAGATATCCATGTCGTCCCAGGCCTTCATAAGTCAGTAACTACCTTCTCCCACATTGGGCCCCTCCCCAAGGAATCGAGTGTATCGGCAACGTAAATCAGGCCTCAAGTTGTAATACTCATTGATCGTTTGGGTGCTGAAGGAAACTGTCTTGCCCCGTATTGTAACCATCACATGGTGCCCGCGTCCTCTGCATTAGCATAAAACTCTTTGACTATGGCTATACACGCAGGCTCCGGATGGGCAGTGAATGTCTCCCATCCCCTCTCTACTATCTGATGTATCATCTCACCATCAACCACTTCATCAGGCGTGAGACCACGCTCAGGAGTTAGAGCTTTACCCGATGTATACGATTCATACCTATTAGCCGCCTCTGCACTGACAAACTTTCTTCGATAAAAGTGCCTGGATGGAGTAGACGATGATCCCTCACACGTTGCCGCTTTGGGAGCCATGATTGATCACTTAGCAAACAAACCCACACAAATAATCGGCTATGCAATTTCAACTTCTCCCCCCAACTCCAACTATACTAACCTGCCAACTGATAATGGCCACGGTACAATGGAACCGATTGGGTGATGTTGCGTTGGTGAACTGATTGATTACTCCTTGAATTAAATGCAAACCCTAAAACTCGTGTATGGCACTGATGGAAGCGGATGAAGATTGTGAAAATAACAGAGTAATGCCCCCGCTTGAATTGTGAGATGGTTTAAACTGAAGTTAGGGTTTGATTTTAAAGTGGAGTGATTTAGGGTTTGTGTAGGAATCCAAGTATGGAGAGAAATTGGATAGAAATTAGGTTGGGTCGGTATTAGAGAAGGAGAAATAGTGTTTTGGAGAAGTTGTCATGGGAGGTTGGAATGTTAAAAATCAAATTAGAAATCGGATTTTAAAAACTGATTTCGCGATTCTCGCCGAAGCAAGAAAAATAAGCTTATGAACCTCGCCGGGGCGAGAATCGGCAGAGAGGTTGGGGCTAGGGCGAGAAAAATCCAGGCCGGGGCGCGCTTCAACAGAGAGGTTCTTCGCCGGGGCGAGAAACATTAGTCCAATTTTCTCGCCGGGGCGAGAATCCTCAGACTTGAAATTTTTTCCTACTTTTCCCTCTTGCATCCTCTTGTCCTCTCTTATACCATCCCAATGAACATGTTTCCTCCTTCTAAAGCATTCCCATAGACTGTATCCCTGTTTTGATGAACACAACATAAATGAGTTAAATACGAAAGATTGAAGACCAAATTCAAACAGAAACACTGAAACTACTCCTATATAAAAAAATATTAACTATACTAATTCTATGAAAGCAATAAAATATCATGATTGGGTTGCCTCCCAATCAAGCGCTTGGTTTATAGTCGTCACAGCCCGACTTTCTCAGCAGTATTAGGCTTCAGCTTGATCGGGAGCAAAAAGGTGAATCACTGATATTTTATCGATCCACATCGCCTCCCCAATAATGTTTGAGTCGCTGAAAGACCGTTGACTTTTGAATGTGCGCTTTGAATCCGGTTCTTCGACTTTAATTGCCCCGAGAGAACCTACAGCAGTGATAATGAAAGGGCCTGACCATCTAGACTTCAGCTTTCCAGGAAATAAACGCAGGTTGGAGTTGAATAATAAGCACAGCTTGTCCCGGCTCGAACTTCCGATCCAATATCCGTTTGTCAATGCCACCTTTTGACTTTTTCTTTGTACAGCTTGGCATTCTCATAGGCATGATGACGAAACTCCTCCATCTCGTTCAATTGGAGCAACCTTTTCTCACTAGCGGCTTGAAGATCAAGGTTCAACTTTTGAATTGCCCAATAGGCCTTATGCTCAAGTTCGACCGGTAAATGACATGCTTTCCCATAAACCATACGATACGGCGACATTCCGATGCGATTCTTATAAGTAGTGCGATATGCCCATAAAGCATCGTCTAGTTTCATTGCCCAGTCCTTACGAGTCGGGTTTACCACTTTCTCCAGAATTTGCTTAATTTCCCGATTCGATACCTCTGCTTGGCCATTCGTTTGGGGATGATAAGCCGTAGTAATCCGGTGTTTGACTCCGTACTTAGCTAACAACTTAGTGACCTGCTTGTTACAAAAATGAGTACCTTCGTCACTGATTATGGCTCTTGGTGTACCGAATCTAGTAAAGATATTCTTGTGCAGGAACCGTAGAACCACTTTGGCATCATTGGTGGGTAATGCAAGTGCTTCGACCCATTTTGACACGTAATCTACCGCCAAAAGTATGTATTGATTGTTAAATGATGACGAAAACGGCCCCATAAAGTCAATACCCCCAAACATCAAATAGTTCAAACCTCAAGGATGGTGTTGAGAGGCATTTCGTGCCGCTTCGAGATATTTCCAACCCGTTGACATCTATCACACTTAAGCACAAAGAGATGGGCGTCCTTGAACAACGAAGGCCAGAAAAATCCCGACTGTAACACCTTTACTGCAGTTCTTTCTCCTCCATAATGGCCTCCATAATCCGACGAATGGGCAATGAGTCAATATGCTCATCCATTTCTTCCTGTGGCACACAACGTCTTATCATCTGATCCGCACAAGTTTTTAAAGAGGAATGGGTCATCCCAATAATAATGCTTGACATCATGGAGAAATTTCTTTCTTTGCTGGAGAAGTGAAAATCTTGCGGAAGAACATTACTGACTAGGAAGTACACATAATCAGCATACCAAGGGACTTCGGTGTTGATACCAAATAACTGTTCATCTAGAAACGACTCATTGATTACCACATCATTCTTTTTCTGCATGTCGGCATTCTCTAACCTTAAAAGATGATCAGCCACTTGATTCTCCGTACCTTTCCTATCTCAAATCTCCAAGTCAAATTCTTTGCAACAAGAGGATCCCACCGAATCAACCTAGGTTTGGCATCCTTCTTTGCAATCAAGTATTTGATAGCTGCATGATCAGTGTAGACAATCACCTTGGTTCTAATCAGATATGCTCGAAACTTGTCAAAGGTAAATACTACTGCAAGCAACTCTTTCTCTGTAGTAGTATAATTTAATTGAGCTTCTGTGAGTGTCTTACTTGAGTAGTAGATGGTGTGAAAAACCTTGTCCCTTCGCTGACCCAACACAGCTCCCACTGTATAATCACTTGCGTCACACATCAACTCAAAAGGCAAAGTCCAATCGGGAGCAACTATGATCGGGGCTGTGATTAACTTCTTTTTCAGCACTTCAAAGGCTTCGATGCAAGCTTGATCCATCTTAAAGGGAACATCTTTCTCAAGGAGTGAACATAATGGTTCTGAAATTTTTGAGAAATCCTTGATGAATAGACGGTAGAATCCTGCATGTCCGAGAAAACTTCTAATGCCTTTTACAGATGTCGGTGGAGGTAGCTTTTCAATGGTTTCGATCTTTGCCCTATCCACCTCTAGACCTGCGTCGGATACTTTGTGCCCCAGAATAATCCATTCGCCACACCATAAAGTGGCACTTTTCCCAATTAAGCACCAGATTCGTCTCCACACAACGCTTCAGTACTAAGATTAGATTATTAAGACACAAGTCAAAACTATCACCGAAATACAGAGAAGTCATCCATGAATACCTCCAAATTTTGTTCAACCATATCCGAGAAGATAGCCATCATGCATCACTGGAATGTAGCCGGTGCATTACATAACCCGAAAGACATTCTCCAGAATGCAAACGTTCCATAAGGACATGTAAAAAGTTATTTTCTCTTGATCCTCCGGAGATATCACTATCAGGTTATATCCGGAGTATCCATCGAGAATGGCAATAGAACTGATGACCGGACAACCTATCCAACATCTGATCAATAAATGGCAAAGGAAAGTGATCCTTGCACGTAGCTTTGTTCAACTTGCGATAAATCCATACACACTCTCCAAAAAACCTGTAACCTGTTTCTTGTTAGGAATGAGTTTCATTGTATTTACGTTCTCAAACCACTGATCATTCCTTCCTCCCTTTTTCGGCCACCACATTGCACGGTGACTTAACCCAAGCACTAATCTCTGATAATTGGATAGCATAATACCAAGACGGCTCTAACCACTTAATTAAAATTATCCTTCTTCACCACGTCTTTTTTCATAATCGGATTCAATCTTTCTATTTGTTACTCAATGACCTGTTTTGCTCCTTCTTCAAGCAGAATTTTATGCATGCAAAACTGACAGACTAATTTCCCGTTGATGTCCTGCTATTGTCCACCCAATTGCTGTTTTTATACTCACGCAAAACCCTTAATAAGTTTTTTCGCTTCTTGAGATTGACATTCAAATAAATGCGCATAAAACTATTACTGGTAGTTGTGTCCGGAGTCTCCCAAGTAATGGCATCACCGTAAATGAGATGGAAAGGGGGTTTAGAGTTCAAGCACAGGTGGGCTCATCTACTGATGGGTTAGGGACTCTCTTTTCCCTTCCTGCGTTTCCGACCGCCGGTTCTTAGTACATTAAATTACCTTTTAAATTTCCGAGGTGTAATAGGTAATGACTCCTTAGAACCTTGTACATAATCCCACTCATTCTGGATCATCAAAATGTATTCTATCCCCAACCCAGAGCAACTTCTAATGGATCTTCAAACAATAATTGCCATGGAAAAGGTATTAATTTGTGTTCAATATCACGATTTCATTCAGGTAGGTCTATCTGTAAGCATACCTCACTCGCCTCCCCTCTCTTAGGGAATTTTCACCATCGATTTTAAACACATTAAAGGTGACTTTCCTGATCTTGAACTCTCTATTGTCTAATTTCACCTTTCTGAACATCTATCAACGTTCTCCCCTGTTGCTAAAGAATGGGATACGACCTAGAAAGATGGGGATATCTCCTTATCCACTCTTCGTAATCCGAAACAATGAAATCCAGCCAGGAGGATAGATTTATTCGACTTTAACCAAAATATCTTCCACAATACGCCCTCGGATTATGTCCACTAAACTAATTCTGTCTGCCAACTGCAAGCTTGATGTTTGTACCGGTTTTGAGTGGCCTTTAGCCAGCCCAGAGCTGATGTGTAAACTGATAACGGCATTATAATTGATTACCCTAGCACTCCCTAAGTCACACAATGCCATTTCCAGAGAACCTTGGTTACCCAATTTAAACCCACCCAAAAGGGTGGGGGATAGTGAAGCATCCTAGGATCCTTTAGTTTTACGGTGGCAAACTTGTTTTGCCCAAAATTGCGCAGCACTCCTCGGTAAGATGCCACCGTTTCGAATTCCACACGACCCAATTTTTCTTTTCTTTGATCAAAACATCCTTCATCAAACATATTGGCATAACTGGGCATCACTGTTCCAGGGGCTTTCTGCAAACGGTATGTTAAATGTGTAGTTATCTTGACAAACATCCAGAAATCTGGGAAATTGCTTGTCTAGGCTTCCTTTTTGCAATCATCTTTGAGGGAATGGGGAAACGGGAGGCACTACACTATCTGGCTTGAGTTCCTTTGACTTTACCTC